>JARKIA010000286.1:0-203102 GCA_029289565.1 Mycena galericulata | reverse complement strand
GCAATATTTCCTTTCGCACAGACGCGATCCTGCCAATCGGGCATGTCTTTTAAACCCATAGCCATGTACCAAAAATACATGGCCAAATGGCCGATGAGGGGCAAAAAGGCGTGAATGGATCGGAAAGCAACCGCGCGCGCTGCACGCTCCGTACGATACGACCGCTTGTACCCGAAGCGATAAGGAGACCCGAACACCGTCATCTGCGGAATTGGCAACTTGGTCACTTCCATCATCGTGTACAGGACGCGCAACAGGCCGAGTTCTAGCTCGTACCAAGTTTCGGTTACAGACTCCTCCAAACGCCATGTGCCGTCAGGCGTTTCTTCGATGGGTAGGGTCCCAAGCTTATAGTCGAGGGCCCGGAGTGCACCGTACCATGGATTACAAGCGGGTATGAATATTATATACACCGTTTCTGTCGCGACGTAGGAAGGGTACCAAAAATTATTCGCTTTGACCTGAGCATGGCGCGGGGGGGGTGCGTCTGACGTGGCCGGCATTCTACAAAGGAGATGGGGATTCCCATGGTATACACCCCATATCGTGTCCTTGATCCGCGCGTGACCTACAACATTGAAGTCGGACTGCAAGTCAAACCGCATTAGCCACAGCGGCAACAGAAGATAGGAAAAACTTACTGGGAGTGTTGGATTTAGTGTATTCATCTCAGCGAGTGTTGATCCAACCATTCGGGTGCGGGTTTCCCAGTGTATGATCAACAAGAAGGATTTGGAGCCGGAATGCGTGCCCAGTGTAGGCACTGAACAACACGACTTCGGTGGCGAAATGCGTGCCCAGTGTAGGCACTGGACAACACGAATGGACTGGCCGATTGTGACGATCCGAAAGTTAGAAGTGACAGAGAGCGTTTGTATTACCTGGTGTAGACACCAGATAAAACAGAGGGAATGCGATACAATGCGATACTCAGTGGTAGACACTGAGTAGGCGCGAGAGTCGAGTGGAAGACAAAAAGAATGAGTCACGAGTCAGCACCGCCACATCGGCAAGCGCTCACACGCACACGCGCTCGCTCGCGCGTCGAAATACTGCCAGTCAAAACATACATTGGTCAAGCTATATACTCATAATTGATACGGAACCAGGAAATGTATACATGGTTACACAAGAAAAGAACATGCACTCTGAAGGACCTGCCAAAATTCAGTGTGGAGAAGCAATCGATATTTGATCTCCTCACAGCTTTACTCCAGTAATTCAGGAAAAGGTGGCTGTCGCATCTCGCCCCGCCTTGATCCGCAAGGGAATGACGATGCCGACGGTCACCCCAACGATAACGATAAAAACGAGACCAAAACTGAGGGCCCACAGACACGCGCGTGGGCAAGACGCCTGATACAAATTGAATGATGCAGGTTGCGAAGAACATGGTCACACTGAGATGTACTTACCTGGTGGGGTGGGGGTGCTACTACACTGAGTGCACGGGCCCTGGAATGGGGCTGGACAAGGCGGATTTGCTGTGAATCGGCATCAGCTTCAGCATCACGACAGAGGCATCGCATCTTACTTGCCACAGCCCACACTCGGGCTCGTCGTCGTCCTCAAACCATCGTGAAGATGTGGTGTTTTGGGTGGGCAGAGTGCTGAATGTCGACGTGTCAGACATGGAGTGTGGGTTGCAAAAAGCGAGGGAGTCTAATGCCACTGTCGCCGCCGACTAAGTCCGCCTTCTTGTGGGTCCTATTAGTTAACACTGCTTGCACTTCAAATCGTGAAGCCTCATTCCCGGCCACGGGCAACTATCTATCGTAAGGCGGCGGTAATGGCGGAATTTGAGGGGAAATCGGTAAATCGAGGCCCTGAAAAAATGCCATGCTTTCTCGATACCGTTTGAGTCCAGCGATAGTGATTGTAAGAGAGCCACAGACTGCACGATGTATGCATCGTAGAGCAGTGAGATTTAGAGTAGCGGTGCGGGCGTATTTGACTACACGATGTAGGCATCGTGCAGCGGTGCGGAGTCGTAAATACATCGTTGAAATACCGACGCTGTATGGTGTAGGCATCGTACAGCGCGAACAGAGCGCGATGAGAGAAGTTTTGGCTGCACGATGTAGACATCGTGCAGTCCAGGACTGAGTTTGGTAAGTATTGCCGCTGAGTGACTGCCGCTACTACCGATGTCACTTGATGTCACACGTCGGCAGCTCGGCACTCACTTGACACTACCAACACCAACCACCACCGTCGAGTGTATACACTCGGCGGCGGCTCATTCGACCCAGTCCCATACCCCTCGGTGTTTACCACCGGGCGGTATCCCATGCTTCTGTCATCCTCGCTCGGGATTAAATTTTCAAGATCCATTCACGCTCCTCGGTGTCTACACCGGGGAGTGTACCGACGACATCCCTCGCGGCTGTCGCGTGTCTACACACGGCAACCTTGCTTTTTTATGCTCGCGGTCCATCCCTCGAGGCATTTCATGAAACTGGTTAAAAAATCACCAAGAGATATATACTACATTGCCATTGCGATATCAAACATCCTCTTCGTCGACGGTACGCGACTTCCCCTTATCTGCTACTGTAATCAAAAACTCAAATGCATCCTTCGATACACGAAGAGTCTCCTTGACATAAAACGGCCTCTTTTCCTCCTGCTCCGCCAGCCAGAACTCATCGTACATCTTCCGAGGGAGGCCCGGCGGCGCTGCAGAGGATCCTAGTCCATTCGACGGTTTCCGGATCCTCGGTGTGAGAGGTGTCCCTTTCGCGGCTTTGACATCCGGGATCGATTTGTCGATTAAATCCATGTAGTCCGCTAGAGGGTCCGCCCGCCAAATGCATAATTTGATGAAGTAGACGGGGACGGGGGCTAGGCCTGAAGTGTCCACACCTTCCTCCTCCGAAGACATCCCGTCCTTCCCCAAGCGCATCAAAACATTCTTCAGGTATTCCCAGACGACTAGATCCGGCTCGTCGCTGCTCTTGAGCGCGATTATGAGATTGACACATTTCAGGCGACGCATGTATTTCTGACCTCAGTCAGGCTACATTGTGGCTCAAGGTGAATTCGGACTCACGCGGGCCTTCGCCGAATTCTGGGTCGCCCTCTGTCTCCGCTTCTTGTCCGTCTGCTTCACCCGTGCGGCGATCTGCGCCTCGTTCTCCATCTGTATTGTTCCTGGAAGCAGCCTGGGACACCATTTTGCCCACGCCTCCTGCGACTGCTTTAATTGGTTGAACAACTCGCCGGAGATATATTCATCCGAGATGTCAGGTACGCCCCACCCATTGGGATCGTCGCGTCGCGCTGCTTGTATCGAAACGGTGAACTTTTCGATAATTGCGGCGTTCCACAATGACGACCGATATCCGGTACTAAAGTCTAAGGTGAACTGGTCGGGCGCAGGTCCTTCGATGCCATCGTTACATCGCTCTACGAGCTTGGTGGCTGCTGGAACGTAGGCGGCAAACTCTGCCGCGGTGTCCATTGAATATTTGTGCCGCCATACCCGGCGTATAAAATGCTGAAGTGGATGTCAGATGGACTTCGAAAGATCTCGCGTGGCCTACTTTACACCATAAGTCCTCTTCTCTTGTCATTTTGGCTTGTTGCTCGCGGATATCGGACGTCCTCTTCGAGGGAGCCCGTCTAGAACGACGACCTTTCTCCCTTTGCGTCGACGCGACTGTGATGGCCTGGATTCCCAATTTCTGAAAAACCGCGTCGACGGCCTTCGCGAGCATCGCCACGCACGCGGGATCATCCAAATTTAAGGCCGACAAGAGGCCCTCCACCGTGTCCTCTTCATTATCCTCCTCGCTTTCTGCAGGCGCGGGTCTAAGAGAGGTAGATGGCAATGGCCGCCCGTTGCCTCGCACCACCTTGGTTCGGCGCTGCTCACGGGTCTCCTTACTCACGAACCGGGGGACCAATACAGGTGGACCCGGAGGAAACGGCGCTTGTGGTGGATCGGTGCGGGCGCCTGGTGGTCGACGTGCCCGGGCCACAAGGGCCGCGATGTCAGCTTTTTGGGTTGCCTGCTCTCTTTGTTCAGATCGTAATCCCAATGGTGCTCAAACCACTCACAATAACTTTTTCATACACCTCCTTCTCCCGAGCCTGCGACAGCGCGATGCATCAGCGGAATCCTCAAACCAGAAAGATCCTACATGGCTGCTCCTCTCCAAGTCCAGTTGAGCCTGAATCTGCTCCTCCTCCTCCATCTCCTCGTCCTCATCGACAGGGCCCGGCTCCTGTATTCTCGCAACATTCGCCTCCGCCTGTTGTTTCATCCACTCATTAATTTGAGCTTCCCTCTGTTCGGTCATCCGTTGCGCCTCTTCGAACTGTTTCTGTAGGTGTTCCAGCTGCGCCCCGAGTTTCTCCTTCTCTTCTCTTTCCTTCCGAGCTTGATCTCGCAGGCTAGCGATGTTCTGTCCCCCTGATAAGTAAACAATCCACACGTTCGAATAGAAAATCGTACCTTGTCGTATTCTTCGCGGTCTGGAGCTGTCACATATACGGCTTTTAGACGAAGATCTCCGTCCTCCGGCCTACGTTTTGACCGGTCCTGTGGTGCGACCTGACGATAGTGAAGTCATACATATTGAATCAAGCATATAACACACCAGCGGAAGGGATTTTGTTGCGTCAGTCCGGCGTACGCTCTGACCGTTGCTGGTAATAAAATCGGTCAAGATGTATCGAAATCACGGACGCGACATACCGCAAGGGGGTGATTTGGACGACCAGCCCCTGAAAGTGTGAGACAAACGCTTTTGGCTACCGGAGGCAAATTAAACAAGGGCCTCGATGGCGGAGGGTAGCTATAGATGCTATCCGGTGGCCCCATTTCAGTATCTTCATCTGGAAGGCCATTCTTGGAAGGACCAGCCAGACCAGCCATCTATTTCAGCGAAAGAGGTTTAAGTAAGAATGTTCACGGTGGTAAACACTGTGAACAGACGAAGGGAGGGGAGGTAGAGGCAAGGGAAATAGTATTCACTGCCGCTCGACCTTGACTTTTATTCCGAACAGACTTATTGTTATCCATTATTTCTCCTTCAAGCAATCGTTCTTCCATTCTCGTGTTGTTCTCGTGGCTTATTCGCCTTAAGGGATTGTTGTTCCCTCCTCGTGGCTTCTTGATCGGTCGATCGTCTTTGCATTTAGAGTTTCTTACGTCGACAGAGATCGCACTAATTTATTCGATTACAAGGAGGGCGGCACCAAGAAATTATAGTACAAGGGCGATGTAATGACTGTATGTACAATACTATTGCCGTTTTCGCATAAGTTTCAGCTGATATGGTAAGCGAACGCGCCTGGGTTCCTGGAACTCGCGCAATTTTGTTGCGATCCTGAGTAGAATGTTGTCAACATGCAATACGATGACCATGTATGATAGTCAATCCACTTACTTGAGTGCCACATAGTCGGAGAGTCGATGGTCGCCCGCCCGTAAGTTAACGAACGGAATCGATATTCTGGGACGCGACGCGCATGATAAGGAGGTCTCCTCGGATGCCGATGAGCGGGTTCGCAGGAAGGCGGACGTGCCGCTTGAAAAATGCACGAAAATGGGTGGTGCGCCGGCCGTGCTTCAGCACCACACGAATGTCGTGGATGTGGGCCTGGATAGCCGACCCGTCGAGGATGCTCTCTACGCATGGAAAGCGTAGGTCTTGCGGGTTGGAAGAGACACAACGGGCATGGACGGGGACGGAAATCGGCGAACTCTCCGAAGTGGAATAAAGACGGGACAGGAGGAAGGTGTCAGAGGTCTGGACATATATTCAGCATCAAGTATAGTAGGGCGGCAGCGCCAACGCTCACACGGGGTTTGGTGTGCAGAAATTTGCGATAGTTGGGCATGGCCGAGACCTTCGGTGGGAGCGATGAGGCCAAATACGAGAAAAAAAACAAGGGGGGAGAAGCGGATTGTGCCCCGGAGGTGTTACCTGTTAAAAAGGGCTGGGGTCCGAACGCAAATGAGCGGGGCGGGGCGCGCATTCAGGCCTCCAAAAACAATAATCTGTATAATGCGATTGAGAATCTTTGACATCCGTAATTGTTAAACGTGCGCGATTTACGTTTTGGGGCGTCGGTGGTATCGGATTCGGACAAAACCGCCGCCTCGAGGGTGCCATCGTGCGCCATCGCTATTGTTCACCAGATCCGACCGCGACGGATGACGACCTTGCGGGGGCGCATCGTGGATGCTCGTTATTGTTAGGCTGCTCGATTTGGTTCCTGTTGTTCCAGTCCGCGGTCGTAAACTGCCGCCGTTCGGTGGCGCACAAGGCAGAAGCAGGCGCGCTATTGTGCAGATCTGACTGTTGCGCTTCCCCGCCAGAAGCAGCCGCGGGGATCTTCATTATTGTCTTTGTTCGGCTGCCTCGAGGGTTGAGTCGGACGTCGGGATTATTGTATTTGTTCGGACTCCAACGTTGCCTCGAGGGTCGAGTCAGACGCGGGGTCGCGCTGCCGATCACATTCGATAATTGTCAAGCCAGAGAAAAATTTTATTTCAAGAAAAAATTCAACGGGTATATACGCGAGTTATATGTCTACATGGCTAGGAAGACAATGAGAAGACGATCAAACTAAGAACGAATATGGAGCATACCGCTCACGACTTCCCCACAGCTGCGCTCACGTCCGCCAGCCTTCGGCGATCTTTTCGTATCTTAAGTTGCGCCTTCGCGTTTTTGAGGAACGTGGTGGTTAGACAAGACAACACCCAATCTCCTTCGTAATCGAGGAGGCACGGAAACTCTGTGTGCATCTACAAGACATGTCAGCTGGGTACGATCGTTAATGATATGGGACGGACCGCCGCTCTGAAGGCATCCATCGCAGCCTGGTCTTGCTGACCCAGAGGTTCCGTCAGCTCCAGGTTCTCGGTGGCGAGCTTTCCAAGCCTCGTCTAGGAAGGATCAACACGCCGAAATGAGGATATACTCGACGTTTACCTTGAGTCTCGGCAGGAGGCCCTTCTCGAGGGTAATAGATTTCTCGGCGGCTTTCTGCACCCCTTTCGGCCGAGGAATAAGGACGCGCTGCGCCTTCGGAGTCGGAAGAGGGGGATAGCCGTAGTCGTCCTCGCTGGCTTCACTGGTAAGGGGAGACGTCGCCCGGCGGCTCGGCGTTGGTGAATTCTTGGCTTTAACTTGAGCACGCTGAGAGGTAGTGGGGTACGGGGTGTTGGCTCTGCTGCGAGGGCGGGGAGTGATTCCCCTGCTGCGAGGTCCGACGGCAGGGGCGATGGATGTCTGACTCGGCTAACAGGCGGGGGAGCTGAGGATGGGTAACATCGCTGTCCGCGAGAAGAACGACCAAGGGAGGAGGAGGAGGGACGCTGATATTGAAGGCGTTATCTGTAGGGGCCGAAGACAGCACAGGGATGGAGTTCATGGTAGGCCGAAGAGAACAAGAGGTGCCGATTGGAAACAGAGCCCGTCCGACTAAAAAGCGCTCCAGCAGCGCTCCGACGTAAAGGTCTTCATACGTAAAACAACAAGCCGCATCGGGAAGGCTTTATTGTTCTCAAAGAAATAAATACCAAGGACTCGGATGGGAGCGATATTCCCAATTCACACATATTTCCCAGCTCGCCAGTGTATACCACTGCCGAGTATCTTCACCCTTGCGCCGCACACCTCGCTTCCTGTAATGTCGTGGTTCAATAAAAGTTCTGGGGACTTGAACCCAGACTACATACCCAATAGCAGCGGCCAATACGCTCTACACACCGTCCTGGCCGGACACCACGGCTCGGTCACTTGCTTGAAAGTGACAGAAGACGGAGGATTCTTGGCGAGCGGAGGTGCGTGTTGGCCTGGAAGATTGTTCGTTGCTGAAACAGCCTAGGTTCTGACGGGGTCAGGCTCTGGGACCTCGTCAAGATGCGGTCCGTGAACCGCCCAACTGGCGCCGGGAATCGAGGCTCCGCCTGCGTCCTCCTTTGGGTTCGCCGAGAGGACGAGCCGGGGGAAATCCTCGTTTTCGGAACGCAAACGGGGTTGGTTGTAAGTTGGAAGCAGACGACAGGCACCCTCGTAAGTCCGCGCGTTCTCCCTCGATTCAAATGTTGATTAACGGAGGGCGGCAAGTCATTCGAGGAATCGAGCATATTCCAAATGAGTAACCCAGCCGAAATAACTGGCCTCGCATTTGATGCTGCTTCAAACCGTCTCGCTGTTTGTCATCGAGAATCCACAATCCAGATCCACGAGATGGATGACAAGATGAAGCCACATACGGTGTTTTCCGTCGGCATCAAGAATTTTCTTCCTAAGGCGCTGGCGTTCGGCGCGGCCAAGGGGAAGCATCGGGAGATTATCGCTTTTGGGTTCCACGATGGACAGATGTAAGGGATCTAATTCCGATACCCAGTATTACTGAACCTAAGGCGGCGGCAGTTTAACCCTCAATGGCGAGACGGGCCAAGTGGTGCACGCGCGCCAAATCGGTGGTATGATGTACGTGTGAGGCATCTCTCTCCGTGTCCTGGTATCAATGATTATATTCAGCGGCGCGGCCGACTACAATGAGCGGAAAAAAGTTTTCTGTGTTGACGATATCTTCCAAGGGCCGGCCCTGTACCGCGCAGACTCGGAAACAAGAGTCCGCACATTCGAAGTGAAGCTGACGAAACCGTGTCCCCGACCGCGTCAAGTTTGTTTTGCCGACGACTGTAGCTCCGTTGTTAGTGGCAGTGACCACGGAGTCGTCTACGTCTTCGATCGTAGGACCGGGGCGGTGACCGACACTCTACGCGTCGACCCAAACGACTGGGTTCAGACAGTCACCGTGAGACTCATTGAAGGGCGAGCGTCTCTAAACGACTTACCAGCTTATGTAGGCCACCCACGTCGATGGTATTTCTACCATCGTGGCCGCCAGATCTCGGGATTGGGGCGGCCGCAACGGGATTGTTATTTGGAGGAAAAAGTCGAAGACCAGTGGACGCCGAAGCTGGAGTCATGTCATCGTGCTGCTGAACGCGGCCGTATTGATTGGTGCAATCATATACTTGTATCAAAAAATGAGCCATACCGTGCAGTCGTCCTTGTAAAATAGCATACCTCTTCTTGGCAATAAAACGTAGCGGTACATTATTTTCACGCAGTAGTGAGTCAGACTGTTAAGAGAGCCACAGACTGCACGATGTATGCATCGTAGAGCAGTGAGATTTAGAGTAGCGGTGCGGGCGTATTTGACTACACGATGTAGGCATCGTGCAGCGGTGCGGAGTCGTAAATACATCGTTGAAATACCGACGCTGTATGGTGTAGGCATCGTACAGCGCGAACAGAGCGCGATGAGAGAAGTTTTGGCTGCACGATGTAGACATCGTGCAGTCCAGGACTGAGTTTGGTAAGTATTGCCGCTGAGTGACTGCCGCTACTACCGATGTCACTTGATGTCACACGTCGGCAGCTCGGCACTCACTTGACACTACCAACACCAACCACCACCGTCGAGTGTATACACTCGGCGGCGGCTCATTCGACCCAGTCCCATACCCCTCGGTGTTTACCACCGGGCGGTATCCCATGCTTCTGTCATCCTCGCTCGGGATTAAATTTTCAAGATCCATTCACGCTCCTCGGTGTCTACACCGGGGAGTGTACCGACGACATCCCTCGCGGCTGTCGCGTGTCTACACACGGCAACCTTGCTTTTTTATGCTCGCGGTCTATTCCGCGCTGTATCTAGCATGCTCCTTGCAATCGTTGACGTCGAAGCGCACGCGTGGCAACCTCGTCGGATTATGATGATGCTGCTGGGCAGTCATAGCCCATTTCGAGTTCTTCGTCCACGCACAGGAGAGACTTTCCGTCGCTCGCTTCCTTAATGCTACATGCCGACCTCCACTCGCTGATTTCTCTCCGACATGGCTACCGAATTGTGCGCTTCGTAACATTATTAATGAACGCCACCGCTTTTGTTTAGCGATCCCACCTCGCTATTGTCTTGCTCTCGGCAGTCCCCGTAGAATCCGCCTTTTTTGTTGTACTGTCCCTCCGGAACTGCATAAAAAGTCTGCTGGCTAGCGTGCACTTCAACCTGCGCACACTCCAACCATCTACCTCTACGACTGACCTCGCCATCATGGTTCGTTGCCCGTCCGTTTGCTCTGGTATGCCGCGCTCACACCTCTTCTCGATTAGCCATTGATCCCGGTCAAAATTGAAGATACCTCGGACGTCGAAGATGACGACGTCACCTATTACTGCGAAAACTGCGATCCTTGCCCTCTCTGCGGCACGCCTCCCAAGCCGAAAGAATCGACAGAGGCTCTTGTGCCCAACGCTGTGGTCCCTCCAGGTATGTTCTTCCTTCGCCTTACTCACGGCCAATACTAATACTATTTTCAGCCTCTCTTCCGTTCCCTACCACTGTCCCTCTATCGGTCCCGATCGTCCTCTTCATCACGGAGGGCTACTTCCAGGGTGGATGGTGGCAGCTCGTCATTCCGTATATGATCGCCATCACCGTTTGCTACCTCTAACTTGGACGCGTCCGAACCACTTTCTTGAACAACCGCATCGTGTAATCCTAACCTTGTATTCCGTTGGACAAAATGTATCTATTGTGTTCCGTGCGCGAGTTTACAATTAAAGAGGACAAGGATTCGCTACGTAGATGGCCTCGAGGAGAATCCTTGTTCCGTGCGCGAATTTACAATCAGGGAGGACAAGGATATGCTACGTAAAGGATGGCCTCGAGGAGAATCCTTGTCCTAAATCGGTACAAGGCCGAATCGCCTATATATTGCTTCACGTCCTGTCCGTCAATAACAACATTCCCCGTACTGTTTTCGGTGTATACCACCGGAAAGAGTTTGCCTCTGCGCTTGTATCTTCAGTGTTTACACGGGGGACACAATGAAAAATTATACCTGCGACTGCCAACTCCGACCGAATAAACACCTTGTGCCGGTGGTTGACCGGTTAGAACACCAGCGGGAGTTGACACAGTTCCTGGAGCAATCCAGGAGCAATGATGTGGGTACATCGAACCAGGTAAGCACACACGACACCGTCGTCGTGCCTTGCTAAAATGACCGACCGACCAGACTCTAGCAGTCGATCAGCTTGCTGATTTTGTCACGGCTCTGACTTTGACGGATGAGGGTCCGACTCCTGGTGGCCAGCCATCCAAACTGTTCACCTCTCGGGAAGAGTTTCAAGAAGGCCGTGCTTTGCAGAATCCGACGCGCTTTAACCCCGACGCTGTGACTGTCGCGGAGGCTACGAGCAGTATGACAGCGCTCTTCGCCGCATATCGTCCGTCTCCGGCTCCACCTCCACCTCCACCTCCGAATTGGCGGGAGGAAAGAGCTCGAAATCTGGTTTCTGAAGTGCAAAAAAAGATTCGTGTGGCTACGGAGTCCCTCAAAATCCCTTTCGATTACCGACCAGACGATCCGGCCGCGGTAACGCAGATGCGAGAGAAGCTTGACGCTGCCTCGCAAATTTGTAATGCTTGCAAAAGCTCGTTGGTCTCCATGAAAAAAGACAGCCCTGAGAAGAGCGAGGCACTCAAGGATCTGAAAGCACTTCACATCAGAATCGCCTTCATCGACGCGTCGCTGCCGGAGCCCACTACGCCTGTCGTATACGAAGCCGGTAAGTTTCTTACTACATATATTTGTCGCTGTGCTTACCTTGCGCAGCATACATCGGCGATAATCCAATTGACAGACTGGATCCCATAGCCCAAATGTTAATCCTCCTCGGTGTCGTTTGCCATGTTATCATCGGTATTGCCACAAACCCCTGTAACGTTATCATCGACGCGGTCACCCTTATCATTAAGTTGACTATGTCGATGCATCTCCAAAAGAACGCGGATGGGTCGGATGGCTATGATGCGAAGCAGCAAGACGTACTCGAACAGCTGCCCTCGAGCTTATATGTTGCTCTGGATCGTTTTAATATCGACGGCAAGACGACGATGTACGCAGTATGCCCATCCTGCGAACACCTCTATAAGCCCATTGATCCGGAGTCCACCATCCCCGAGTACGTTCAACGTTGCACGGCCCGTATAGTAGGGAAGGAAGGGGTCTCCGAATGCGGCGCCCAGTTGTTGGTTGAGCGCAATGGGCAATTGCGGCCCATCAAAACCTTCCTCTCCCCCTCGTTGATCGATCACCTAGCTAGGCTCTTGTCTGACCCAGAAATCGAGAAAATGTGCGACAAAGCCTGCGATGACGCATGGGCTGCTCGAAACGAACCCCCTCCTCCTTTCGTTACCAATGTATTCGAGGCAGAATTCATGAAAACGTTCGAGGGACCTGTTCCTGGCGAGCTTTTCATCAATAGGGGCGAGCGGATGCGATTGGCACTCGCAGCGCATCTCGATTTTTTCCCTCCAAATCGTACGACGATCCGCGGAAACTCAGATAGCATCGGCATTCTTTCGGCGGCGTGCATGAATATTACTGAGACTCTTCGGTACAAACCCGAGTACCTCCACGTAAGCATTCTATCCGGCCCAAAAGAGCCAGACCTAGCAAAAAGCGGCAGCTACTTGTCGCCGATGATCAATGACGCTGTTGTCGGCTGGAAGCGCGGCTTTCACATCTCGACCACGGGCGCTTCACCTCGCACTGGTCGGGATGTGGACATTGCTTTCATTCTATCGATCAATGATTTTCCGGCTGCTCGTAGGGTTTCGGGATGCGCAGGACATACGTCGCATTTCTATTGCACAGTCTGTCATTGCATGGGGATACCTACCATGTATCGAACAGATTTCGAACATCCTGACTGGGAGCCCCTTGATCCCGACTTCCTTCGCGAAAAGGCCGAAGCTTGGCGAGATGCTACGACTTTAGAGGAGCGCGAAGCAATATTTGCAGAATTCGGTGTCAAGTGGGCAGAGGTTTGGGAGTTACCATACTGGAATCCAAGCCGTATGCTCGTAATTGACTGCATGCATTGTATCCTCGAAGGCTGTGTCCATTACCACTGCCGTTATGTGCTTCAACTCGATCGTGAAAAGGCCAAGGCTTCAGAAAAACCCGAGCAGGCATTCACTTATCAGTGGATCGCATATAAAAAAGATGAGGTTCCGAAAGCCATGCGCGTGGCTAAAGAGAAGGAAGAGAAGCAGATTGTTGAGCTGCAGAACATTCTGGAGCTCGCGCTCGGCCCTGAAGGAGGGATACCCGAGGCTCTAATGAAGAAGAAGCTTTTGAGCAAGAACCTTCCTCCACTTCGATTCCTATGCTGGTCGCTCCAGCTCAATGTTTTGCCGTCATCTCCGACTGCGGACAAGCCCGAAAAAAAAGATTATGCAGCCGGGTTGATGACATGGGTTGGTGCATATCCAATTAAGTTCATGCTTCTACTGACGCTTATGATTCCAGCGCAAAACCATGCTGTTTAAACCTGATGGATATGAATATTGTCCGAAGAATATCAGCACTCCAGATCTCACTTTTATCCAACAGGTCATCGCTCAAACTACGACGCCGTCTTGGATTAACTCGGTGCCGAAAAACTACGGCGAAAGCGGCGCAGGATCGATCAAAGCAGATGAATGGCGAATCCTGGCCACAATCTACCTCCCCATCGCGCTGGTCCTGTTATGGGGCGACAATATTTCCGGGCCAGATGGCGCTCGTTTTTTCCAGCTATTGCAGCACAGCATGGCCATATTCCAAGCAACTCTCATCGTCTGCAGATATAGTATGAACCGTGAGCGCGCAACGGCGTATCGTGCCCTGATGAAGGATTGGGTCGACGGACTACACGAAAATCACCCCCACACCAAAAAGCACCGCCACAGACCCAATGTCCATGCGGCATTCCATCTCTATGATTTTCTGATACTCTTTGGACCCGTCATGTCTTGGTGGTGTTTTCCTTTTGAACGCCTCATCGGGGTCCTACAAAAGATCAAGACTAATGATCAAATTGGCGGTAAGTTTTGTTGATCTTTCGTCGTCTTCCGTGGTCGATACATGATTCTAGGCGAGATGGAAGCTACAATCCTCAAATCTTTTATGCGTGGTGCCAACCTCCGACGATGGCTCAGCAGATCGGACTGCCCCGAGGTCATACGTCAATTCAAACGTATATTCGATTTGGCGTTCACACCGCGGACCGTTCGAGAGCAAGACGATGTCGTGCCCGGGAATGACCGCGAGAAGGCCCACTTCTTCTTCAACGGGGTCAATTTCTCTCGAGCGTCGACCCACTTGGGAAACAGCCTGGTGATCTTTTATCCCCCTGGCGCAGACACTGCTGTTGCCGGAAGTATTGAAAAGATCGAGGTTATTGACAACGAGGCGACATTTCTAATTCGCCGTCAAAAACCCCTCCCTTCTCACCAATGGGATCCGTTCAAACCTTTCCCGCACTTCCCGGCTACAACCTACTCTTCTAAGATGTCGGACGCCGCGCCTGATCGAGTCCATCCTTCGCGCGTTTTGTCTCATTGCGCACGATTCAACTTTTCAAAGGACCGTGCTGTGATTTTGAATTTATCTAGGGTGTGTTCTCTTTGATCTTACCGCGGTTCGAGCTAATTGACATTACCAGGATTGATCTAATCTAGTCTTTCTCGATGTATCATTTATTCCATGAATGAATGTGTTTTGTACCCCAGAACTGTGGCGCGATATATGAAATGACCACTTACCCGTCTCATGCAGGATTTGTTATAAGCTCGTAGTTGCTGTGCACCAAGGCAGCGAGCATTATCTAGATCTACCTATCTAAGCAGGAGCATGACATGACGAAAATAATCAATTTTACTCAGAGTTTCTGCTTGTGTAGCGTGGGTGAATACTATGCGATAAGTATATGTACTGAAAATATTCTACAGCTATGCGTTGCGTATTTACACGGAGGGAGGGACCTTCAAGATAATGGAACTCTGCAACGGCGAGGTTCAGTAATGTTAGTCTGTAGGAAATTCGAAGGCTGATGTTTCGGTCACGAGCTGTCCAGTCATCCGGATCGCCTCACGAATCACGCGCACGAGCGTGTTGAAACTGCCCACGGATCGCAAGGAAACGTACTCCCGATGCGAGACTTTGCAGCCCGGGCAAGGAAATACCGAAAAAACGGCGCCCATATCGCGGAGAAGAAGATGAGCGATAGCTTCTGTAATTCCGCAAGATGAGAAATGAAACACCAAAGCACTAAAACTCACCGGACAGAATGCGTTTGCGCGCGCGGAATGCAACGTGCCAACGAATGGCAATCCCTTTGGCGCAGAGACGATACGCGCACTGGCGTCTACGCATATTACGTGTGTGCCCAACCTTTACCTCCAACGCGTCGAGAAATTCTGATATGCGAATATGGCCCTGAAGATAAGCGTTCAATTTCGAGTACGGGACCCGACTGGTAATATAAACCAGCCCAGGTCCGTCACATTTAAAAGCACGCCGCTCGGCCAATAGTGCCCGGATCTGAAATCTTGGTTGGTTGATTCGTCGTCTGGACAGTCGAACATGGGTAAGATCGAATTTTCCTTTTTTTAAAAAAAAGGCAACTCACATTAGTCGCAGGATTTCGCGACGAGTACGGCGTGCGGAGATGGATGTTCGTCGGAAAGTCATGAGACGGCGTGCTGGGCAATCGACACCTATATGCCAGCTGCTCGGTGCGATACTGGTGATTTCATGCGCGGGCACTAGCGGTACCCTGGCGCGGGGTGGGCGGGGGGACGAAAAAGGGTTTTGTAAAGGGTCTTGTAGAGCAAGGAAAGACTGACTGCGAGAGCTACGACGCGTCTAGCGGCGAGGAGGTGACAAATAGGACGATGAAAAGGACGCGAAGAAAAAAAAAGGGATGTCACAAGACTTGCCTCCACGCATCGATCCCGTCGTTCACTTCCAACCAGGCGTCGTGGAAGCCGCCTCTGCCTCCGCGTCCCTCTCCCTCTCCTCACCCTCTCCGCCGCTGGCGCGTCATATGGCCGCCAACGCCATCGCCGCCAGCGACAAGTACCTCAACGCCAACTCTCCAACAGGCGCCAAATTCGCGTTCACGGCCTCCGCCGCCTACCCCTCTTCCTCTCCGCGTTCGACGGGCGCAAAGATGACCGCACCGCAGGCTTAGAAGGATACATACACGCCGAGTAGGTATCCGTATCCTCGTCGCTGCCGCGCGTCCACCTCCGCGTCCACGCCCATCTCGGCCCGCCTCCGTTTCTGTATCTGCCTCTGCACCTGCCGCCGCCTCCCGCGAACCCCACGAACTTTCACCCCAGCATCCCGTGGCTCCGCTACTCTCCTCCTCCTGCCCGTCCGCCATCCGCCTCTACGTCCCCACCCGTATCCCCCGGATGCTATAATGGCGCCACGCGTTCACCTCCGCACCCGCGTGGGTCTCCATCCCCCTTACCGGCATCTGCGCCTCCGCCTCCGTTGGCGCGAATACCTCCTCACCATCCACTGTTTCGACGGCCTTATTGAATGCGCGTCCGGCGCCCACCTCCGCCTCCGCCTCTGTACTGACCTCCACGTCTCGCCTTTCGGATTCCGGCTTCCACTTCAACCCCCACTGCCCACCCCTTCCCAGCCGCCGCCTCACCCTTGCGATCCCGTTCCCATTCCCACTCCAACTCGCCTTCCACTTCATTGAGGGATCTCGATCCCAATTCCCATTCCCGCCCAAGCATCCTTAGTTGGCGCCTCTACCGCGACTGCTCGCGCCGACGCCCCGAGAACGACGCCAATCGACTCCCCGCACCTGGTGCCGGATAGCTCATCGTACGGCAGCATCGGAGGAGTACCTTGCAAGTCACTCCCGATGCTGCTCCGCGGCCTGCGGAACGTCTCCGATGCCAAGATTGGCTTTTCCCTCCACGCGCCGTTCCCCAGCAGCGAAATTTACCGGTGCATATCCCGGCGTCCCGTTACTTTAAAGTTGCTAATCATCCGTACAGAATCCTGCGGCGCGAGATACTGTTCGGTATACTATGCTGCGACCTCATCGGGTTCTACACCTACGACTATGCGCGCCATGTCCCCGTATCCAAAAGCCTCTGTGCTCGCACAGTGGAATCCGACTTCGCTATATTCCCTGCATCCGCCTCCACCTCCGCGTTCCCCTCCCTCTCCTCATCGTCTCCGCCAACGCCAACGCCACTCCGACGCCCGCCTTATCCGCAGTCGTGTTCATGTCACTTCCGCATCCTGCGAGAACGCACGAGATCCACGCCAAAGTTGATCGGAATTGTCAGTAGGAAAGTCTGACGCGACATTAGAGCCAGCGCCGCGGGTCCGGTTCGATAATGGGTGAGGATAGGTAGGATATGTGTATTGGGTATTGGACAATCCGTCTACTTAGACATGGTGAAATGACAGAATTGTTGTATACATATATGCATTCAAATAAGTGAATAAATCAGCCGTCAACACTGCAATGCTGGCAATACCTAAACTACGGCTACCCTACGGTAGGGGGCTTTGCCGCGCCAGCGGGCCTATATTACTTATACTTATATATCACGTTGACTGGAGCGAAAAAAAAAAAGAAGTGCCGCTCGGCGGCAGTCTGAGATGGCCGGGATGCAGGTGAGCGGCCGTTCAGCGGCCGCTGAGCTGCCGATGGGTTTGGGAGCGGCTGAAACGATGCGTTTCAGCTATTGTTTCGGCGCGCCCGGAACTGTGACCGAAACTTATTGTTTCAGTCCTCCGAAAACCGTTCCGGATTCTTTTGTTATCGGGAACAGTTTCGGCCCGCCTGATACCTTTCGTTCCTAGGCGACTGATACTGCTCCTGAAACTAATAGTTTCAGGAGCAGTTTTGGGCGGGTGAAAACGGCGACCGATATGGAAGATATCGGGTGACCTCAAATCATTCCCGAAACGAATCATTTCAGTTACTCTTTCAGACGCTCAGGTACTTTACATTTCGGCTGCCATTTCAGACTTGTTTTTACGGCTACTGATACTTTCAGTTTCAGAAACGTTTTTGGGAGGCCCAAAACGTCTCTTTTTCCGGAGTGACTACTGTACGTCTCGTCCCTTTTGTCACCGCCATGGAGTTGGAACTGGATACCGCGCAAGCTGAAGTGGTCGGTTAACACATACTCTCCGACATCCGATCCTGATTCCTTCGACAAGGATGCAACCGACCTGGCCCGAGCTGGGCGTACCTTGGCGGATAACACGCGCTTCATGGGACTTGGCTTGGGCATCATTTCTAAGGCCCTCGAAAAATCCCGTATTGAACCAGGTTCTCCCGCGATCACACTACTCCACAAGATCGCTATCGATCTATCGTCCTCGGCTACTTGCCTCAGAGATCTAATAGAGAGCCTCTACGAACTCGACATAGCCATCCGCCTACCCCCTGTGTCTAAATCAAAAGCAACGGAAACACTCTCGAAAGTTGATGGTTATCTACTTTCTGTTGAAAACTCAGCCAGGGCTGTGCATTTTATTTGTCGAGGAAACGCACTCCCACGCACAATATACGGCCCTCATAATCCGATTCCAATATTATGCGAGTGCATTCGGTGGATCCCGGCCACCGTTGCCCTGTGGCGGGAGCTCGTCAATTTCTCCGACGTTTTAGTCGCGATGGATGGGTTGATCACTGCAGCACGAACGCTCCGTCGTTTCCTGAAGCAGGCGATCGATACCCCGGCTCGTTTCACCCACAATCAAAATCTGATGGGAAGCTTTTTCTACGCTTTCAGAATTCGGTTGCAGGATGGGTATGTGAACCTGGAAGTGGATGCGCGGAGCCTGCAGCGTCATTGGTGCGATGCTTTTTAGTGATTCCATTGTCACATCTAATTTCCCCCTAGTCTGCCGTTGGTGAGACCCCGCGGCCCATTGTATGCCTCATAAATCGGCCTTAGAGTTATTCAGCCGCCGTCACTGAACATTCTGTTCAACAGCGGGAAATCAGCGCCGTCGTATTTCAGTTCATGTTGTATAGTAATAAAGATTTTTCAGTAATACACATTTGACTCTTGACCGTTCGAACTCCTGCCCGTGGGCTGGGTGAGAAGGTTGAAATAATCCAGAGGCTAATTAATACTGAAACCAGAAGCCATCCTTTAGTGTACTCTGCGTAGGCATGTTTGGATCACGATCGAATGGAATGCCTCACCGACTGCGAACGACATATTTACTTTATTGATGAATCAATAAATCTGCTCCTGTCAAAGAATCACAGGAACGTTGAAATCTTTGAGCAAGACCGTCCGGCGGCAGGGCTGCGCCGAGCTACGCCGCCATACGACGGGTTGTGCCGGGAAGGCCGGTGTGCGGCCGGCTCAACGGCATCGAGCTAGAATCATTTACGGCCGGGACTCGAGTCGAACTTCTCGCCGAAACGTGCAGGCCAAAGCGATTTATGCGGGCAGGTACGAATAAGCTCTATTGTAACGTTTATAAGAGGGTAAGCCTACATCCAGCTAGCACCGAGATACGCAGATGATAGCTATCTTGGTCCCGGCGGAAGGCTTCGGCTAACAACCCGCTGAACGCAGTGTCTCCCTAGGAACCGGTTTAGAGTGGTAGGCACTGTTCATTACAAAAACTGGTTCGTACCCGGGGAGCATTGAAAGAATTATCTTGAAGCCCCCGTTTACAGCCGGGAGCCCCAGATTGGATGAAAGAATATTACCATAGCTCCTGTAAGGCATGGATAAATTAGAGATCGAATAGGACGGCCGCACGGAGCACGAACCAAACAGGATCGAATACAATGCGATGGCCCGGGCTCGAATTGAACGGGCTGTTCCCGCGCTTTATAAAATTTAGTAGATGTGGGCGCGGATCAACCGCAACCAGGCCTTACTAACCTCCCTTGAACCTTGAACAAGGAAAAAGCTGGTCTGCATTTCAATATCAACCCGGGCTTGAAGATCATTGCGCATGATTGCTACGCTGTAACATTTTCTTGAGGCATCCAGGAATGGGCATTCACAATCGCCGAGGGCCCGGGCTCGAGTTGAACGAGCAGTCTCGTAGACAAATTTGGTGCGGGTCCAGGATACCTGTGCATTTAATTACAACGAGATTAAATGAGAAGGTGAGCACACCCCGAATCTGAATCTCAAAAAAGTTGGATTGATGTTCTACGGTGGCCGTTACCTTGCCGTTACCCGCCAGCGTGATTTACATCTGGAAACGCGGTTTTAGCTAATAGAGACGGCCCGCCTCAGTAGAGGTGGCAGTGTCTCGGTAGAGCCCGATAGAGCCGACAGGTCCGGATAGAGCCTTGTAGAGCATGACCATCTACCGTAGATTGCGACTCTATTATAGAGGTCTAACTTCTCTGAGATGCCGTGTAGTGCGCCATCCCAGCATCAAGGTATGGACAAGGGGGACCAAAGATAAGAAAAATTGATATCACCTACAATTTTTTTTTCTGAGAGGGTCGGTGGACCCCCCTCCCCACAGCCACCTGATGCCATCAAATTGCCTTTTCGGGAAACAGCCTTGCTGAAACTTCCGCGCCAGACGGTGCAGGACATACCACAAGAGTGGCATTGCACGAATAAAGCCCAAAATATTCAGGGAGTTTCATGAGACATGTATACATTGAATCATTGAATCAACATGAGAGATGAGAGCAGGAATCCTCATCTTCGCCACATGCCTGGCTACTAGTAGTTCCGCGATCGATGCCAATTTGGAACTCTTTACCCACGTCGATGCTCATTCAGATCAAATATATTTCTCAAGGAAGTTTCTACTGTCGTTCTATGACGTCTTTAGATTTCAGGTGAGTACTCCTCAAAATCGGTTCTCGTAATAACGGTAAGTAGCGTGAGTATAATAATATTGAGCATCAATTCACAGTTTGCACTATAGTGACTCTAATTCCTCTGCCGTTTATGATGAGAGCAGGATGGACGGGCGAGGAATTACTCAGGTAATAAAAACGCAAAGAGATTACTTAGGTAATCAACGGCCCAGCGACGTGTTTGGCACGAGAAGGATCAGTGAGAGTTGATCCCCGTGTACCTTACATGATAACATTGTAAAACACAAGGTATTGGCTCACATTTGATGCTCATAGGGACCTGGGAGATATTTTTGTAACTCCTGCAGGCAGCTGTGTCGATATCTGGCTCCAAAAAAAAGTACATACAATTTTTTTTTCTGGCGGTCGGCCAGACCCCCCCCCCCTACCCCATATGGCAATCTCTTATCTTTGGTCCCCCTTGGGTATGGACCTGCCACGGAATTGATGCTGAACAAGCGCAGCTGGGGCCATTAGTATATAAGCTGCCTGCCGACGTGATTCTCGCCTCCTTACTTCCCTCCCACTCCCATCTCGGTGGCCTGCACTTCAAGATTCTTTGCCTCCAATCCAAGTCCATTCATCCAAGTCTATCTAAGTCAAAGTCCATCCATCCAAGTCTATTCAAGTCAACTTGAAGCCTTGCCGACAATTATTTGGCCGTACAAAGTCCTTAATACCAAGTCCCTAAAATGCTGGTCAAGCACAACATGGGCTACATGTGGCGAAGACAAGCATGAACTCGCCCCTTTCAAGTCCCGACGACAACCCGACAACTATCTGCTCGTCAGCTTGCATAATTTCTCCCGTTATCGTCAGTACTTCGGCGCTACATAGTACAGTACTTATAGTCATGAATATATATGATTTCTCCCCTTTTTCTGTTCTTTTCGATTCGATTTGAATGAGCGCGCAACGCTGGCAGTGGGAAGGGGACGGATATAACGCCCAATCTGGACAAATAACCGAAATTCACCACGCGAAGTCGTCGCGAACGCTGTCGCCATCAGGAACACGTGGTTCTACCGAGCTCTACTGAGCTCTATGGCTCTATGGCTCTATGAACTAGGTGCCTATGGCACTATGGCTCTCTGGGGACCTATCAAGCACTATCTAGCAACTGGGCTTTTCCCAGATGTAAGCGAGCTGACCATCAATCCATCAAAGATCCGGCCATTGTTTGCAGAAACACTTGACGTCATCTTCGTCGAGGGAGGGGGGAGGCAACTCTAAGAGTTGTTTGACAGTGCCAGGTACTTAGAGACAACAAGGGTATATATTTCTCGATTTCAGAGGATTTTTTGGGCGGTTTTGCCACCGGTTGTGACATTGTCATATTTGTGACCGTTCGTGTCTTGCGCGTCTGTCAGCGCGTCGCGGCGGTATTTACGCGACAAAAATGACTTGGACATATAAAATACCTGTGTGAGAATGTCTATATAGTAATGCACTCAACTTAGAACAGACTTTGATAAGAAGCAAATGTAGTTTGAATCAAGTTCAACTCGTATGGATCAAATAATTGCAGGCTCACAAATAAAGGCAGGTTGGACATGGAGTTGGTGGTCAAGGCAACTCAAAGCATTGTCTCACTCAGGAAGAGCATACACACTTAGAAGCCATTGGCAAATACATAGTACAGTTGGATTCATTTGACAGTATTTTATTGGGAAGCAACACGCTCCGACACTGCAGATTAGGAGTTCAATAATCCTGTGAGGGCATTGCTCCATGCTGTAGACAGGTGCACCATACTCCTGGCTACCTAAAGGTAAAGAAGGTTTTGCGTTTAGATCTTCTGTGCAGAGAGAACGAGGGCAGTCTTTCAACGAGCCCAAATGAGCCAATTCAACAATTCAATGCGCCCCAAAAGAAATGGATTCTCTGAGTGATGATCTGGGGGTCTCAGATGCTAGGGCAGAGATAGAGGGTCTACAACAGTCTCTGGAATAGAGAGGAAGTGTGAGGACAATGGCCGGCGGCTCACCGGTGATGGAAACTGATGGCATCACGCTTCCGCCGTTAGCCGTCGCTAAATGAAGCTGGCGTCCCGGCCACGCTAATGTTCATCTATGGCCCGGGCTCGCTTCGAACGAGCAGCTCCCACAGAACATCGGAAACATTCATAAGATTTGGTGCAGGCGCGGACCTCCCGCCACCAGGCCTTCATCACCCCCCTCGAATCCTGGTTACTGGAACTAGTGATGTTCTGGCTTTGGCTTTGGCTTTTTGGCTTTGGCTTGGCCTCAGAAAATCTCAAGCCAGGCCAGGGCCAAACCTTTGGCTTTGGCCTGGCTTTGGCTTGGCTTGGCCTGAGCCATGGCTTTTGGCAGGGAAATCAGCTTGAATTTGGCTTTGGCTTGGATAAATCCCAGGCCAGGCCAAAGCCAACCCCAGCCAAAGCCAGAACAAGCCAAAGCCAAGCCAAAAAGCCATGGCTTTTTGGCCTGAGGCCAAAGCCAGAACATCACTAACTGGAACAACTCTGAATCCAGTAAAAAAACCATTATTCCTGAAGCATGCACAAAAAGTCAGTTGTGGTTCGGACAAGGGCCCAGGCTCGAGTCGAACGAGCTATTCCCACAGAAAATTACAAGGATTCATGAAATTTGTGCGGGTGCGGGACCGCCCGCCACCAGGCCTTCCTCTCCTCTCTTGAAACTCGGTTAGACACCTGGAAAGCTGGGAAGATCGGGGGTGGATTGGCATCGC
Organism: Mycena galericulata; assembly: GCA_029289565.1. Lineage (NCBI taxonomy): Eukaryota > Fungi > Basidiomycota > Agaricomycetes > Agaricales > Mycenaceae > Mycena > Mycena galericulata. The sequence goes on along the minus strand of JARKIA010000286.1, from coordinate 179,667 downwards.
AGATAAGAGCGAAAGACAAGCCCTCATCGCGGCCCTCCGTGAACGCACTAGCGAAACTCGCTTCGGACAAAATGACGCGTACAGCCAAGCAGATAAGCTCGGGCAAAAAGGGGCCAGAACCCTAGCACTCACTGCGTTCCGCTCACCCCTAGACTCAGGTCTGGCCAGCCGATTGTAGCTATGGCTAGGCCAGACTAGATCAGCCTAGATCACTACACAGACCCTGTTTAGATCCCTACACTCACATCTTGGACAGCTGAGTGTAGCTGACTCTAGCCCTGTGTAGCCTGGTGACAGATCACATAGACTGACTCCGAGTAGCTCAGCGCTGATCTGTATAGGTCATTGTAGCCATTTTGAATTTTTGTCTATTAAAATTTAGACGGCCTATTCATACTCAGTGTTCAAAAAAGATTGTCAAAATATGGTCCAAATTTGACAAAAGGCCAGACATTCAGCTGGGGGCACCTCTGTATAGATGACTAGAAAGAGCTACACTGACCTAAACTAACCTCAACAGACCTCCAAAGACCTACTCAGAGCTATGCAGACCTACCCAGAGCTAACCAGACTAAGTCTAGTCACCTAGCCAGAGCTATATGCCTAGGTACCTAACCTGAGTCTGAGTCTAGGGGAGGCCGGAACGCAGTGACTAGATGGAGCACAGAAAGGAGAGCCCAACGCCATTGATCTGCGAGTCCCTAGGCAGCTAAGAGTGCACGGAGCAAAACTCTGCACATTAACGCAGGCAAAAGCATACGCTGGTATTCGGGATCAGCGGAGGGACATCAGCCGAATATCGACGGAAGCGAATGTCAAACAAATACAAACTGCCACACACAATAATTTCGGCATACTCCCCGGTAGCGCAAAAATCTGGAAATCAATCCGCCACAAGGACATCACCAGACAAATAAAAAACTTCCTATGGAAGACCGTCCACGATGCGCACCGCATTGGGAAATTCTGGACCCACATCCCGGGCTACGAAGAACGCGCGGAGTGTCACTCCTGTGGTGAGGTCGAGAGTATGGAACATATCCTTCTCAAATGCAGAAAACCAGGCCAGGCAAAAATATGGGAACTAGCAGAAACCCTGTGGAAAAAGAAGCATCCTGAGTGGCCACAACTCTCCATGGGAGCCATAATGGGCTGCGCTTTGGCAAACTTTACAGACGAGAAAGGCCGCCCATTACCCGGGGCAAATAGGCTGTATCGCATTATTATAACAGAGTCAATATACTTGATTTGGAAGACCTGCTGTGATTCCGTGATCGGGCATGCCGGAGAACCCGTGCCAGAGATTGAAACCCACAACAAATGGGTCAGCCTGATAAACGAATGCCTTAAAATCGACCGTGTCCTCACGAACGAGCAAAAGTTCGGAAAACAGGCCTCAGTGGACCCTGTACTGGTTTTGCAAACCTGGAGCAGAACTCTGAAAGATGAGGATAAAATGCCAGAAAATTGGCTTCGAGAACCTGAGGTTTTAGTGGGTGTTGAGCCACAAAGATCAAGAAGATCCACAACACCGCCAACTGGTAGGCGAGGCAGAAACCGCTGAAATGGCTCCGAGTCCCACACTGTAGCTTCCCGCTGCGTGCCTAAAAGCATTTCCTTGGGGGTGGGCGAAATTTATTTCGCTTCTCTCTTGGGGGTCACGTCTCCCCCGTCCCTTACGCAGGGCAGGAGTCTAACCAATTGTTAGATGTCCTGTTTCTGATATCGTACCACCAAAAAAAAAAATAAAATAAAATAAAATAGAGCACCTTTGAATCCAGTACAAAAATTACTATTCTTAAAGCACCTACAAAAATGTCGGCGTGACAAAGTCAGGACATTCGTGATGCTTAGCTTGTAATTTGGTGCGAGTGCGGATCAATCTTTACCAGCCTTGGACGAACTTGTTACAGTGGGATGACAGTAAATGAGAATGAGCAGGTGAATACGGGAATCTGAATCCCCCCCAAAAAAATATCGTTACATTTTCATCCATGGCCCGGGCTCGAGTCGAACAAGCAGCTCCCGCAGAACACTTACGGCGCCGTATTATTTGGTGCGGGCACGGATCAACCGCCACCAGGCCTTCCATACCACCTCGAAACTCGGTTAGAGCGGCTCTGTATCCAGTAAAAAATACTTATTCCTGAAGCACCTACAGAAAAGTCGGTGGTAGTTCGGACAAGGGCCTGGGCTCGCGTTGAACGAGCATTCCCGCAGAACCTCTATAACTTGCCGCCGCATCATTTGGTTCATTTGGTTCGGGTGCGGACCACCGCCACCGGGTCTTCCTCTCCTCCCTTGAAATGAAGTTGGCTTTGGCTTAACCAACTATGTCTATGACTCCAATTGTGAACGACCGACGAACAAAGAAAATAAAAGCACGACGTACCCGGGTCCCGCGCTTGCATCGAGCTTCGATTCAAGCCATTCTCGCAGCCTGAGAAACGACTTACTCGGTGCATGCGCGGAACTGCACCTGGAGCGGCAGCACGAATCATCCGATTCCCAAAAAAAAAATGACTTCCTCTTATCCGTAGGATGGCCCGGGCTCGACTCGAACGAGCATCCCGCAGCACATTCGAAATACTCACAAGATTTATGGTGCGGGTGCGGACAACGCTACCAGGCCTTCCTTCCCTTCCTAAGTATGAACCTGGTTAGAGTAGCCTTCATGGATTATGGAGCAGGGGAGAAAAAAAGAAAAAAAGACCGGTTAGAATTCGCCTAGGCTAGGGCCCGGGCTCGACTCGAACGAGTTATCCCTGCAGAACATCAATATTCACGAACATGATATTTGGTTTCTGCCTCTTTTGAATGCATTGTGCATTCTTTGAGCCAAAGACATATGAAAGGTATTGTAAATATTTTCTCCATATTTTTTGTATGTCTTGGCATGGATTATTTTGTTATCTTCCCTGTGTCAGGAATTTCCTCTGGAAATCTCTTCACTCTGCCCACCGCATTGGTGTCTTCTGGAAACACATCCCTGAGTGTGAGGAACGTGGTATATGCCAATTCTGCAATGAAACAGAAGACCTTGAACACATTACTCTAAAATGCTGACATCCAGGACAGAGTCTAATCTGGTCCCTGGCAAAGGACCTATGGTTACGGAAACACCCAACCTGGCCAGAACTCTCCATGGGTTCAATCCTTGGATGCGGCCTAGCAACTTTTGCTGACGAAAAAGGTCAAAACCTCCCTGGGACTGCACGTCTCTACAGAATCCTCATATCTGAGTCCCTCTTCACAATCTGGAAGGTTTGAAATGACAGTGTGATCTCAAGGGCTGGGGACTCACTCCCAGAAGCCCACATCCACAATAAATGGCTGAGTGCGATAAATCTCCGCCTCCAATTTGACTGTGTTCTCACAAATCATGCCAAGTATGGCAAACAGAACTCCATTAAATCCTCAGTTGTTCTCCAGACCTGGAAATCAACACTTATGAACGAGGAGGAGCTGCCAGAAGACTGGACAAGAACGCCCCAGGTTTTAGTGGGTACCGAGCCCCGATCGCCCCCTCCCTCCCGACCCCCTGGCCGCCGAGGCAGGAACCGATAAGCTCGAAGTCCCACACTGTCGCTCTTAGCGTCGTGCATAAAGCATTCCCCTGGGTGGTGGACTGTCTAGTTACCTTTTTCTCCGGTGATAAGGCGTGTATCATTACACACCAGAAGTAAGACTAGAGGATGCTAGTTTAATCCCGGAACTGAGCATTAAGCCTTTGAAGCATTGCAAACTAGCATAACTATCAAGACTCAGACAGTATTAACGGAACCTTCATAAATGGGGCCTGCAATAGTGACTGAGTAAAACCCAGCTAGCTATAGGAATATCCTGGCAAGTTATATGTCAAAGATGTAACAAGCTTGGATTCAATATGGACGTCAGGCGACTAAGGGACTTTGGAAGGATTCAAACAGCATAAGACTATTAAAATGTGCACTACAGAAGTAAGGAAATAAACTAGACCAGGCTACTAGAAGGGCATTTAACTGGGAGCGCGGTTATGGCATGCAAGAAAGTTGAGTTCCAATGATTAAGTAAGCTATGAATCGACGATTGATAGCTTACTTAATCATCAGTAATATCTAACTCAAAAAGGTTTAAAACCACTATATCCACAGTGTGCCGGATATGAGGGTTTTTATTAAATGTGTTGCCCAGGCAAGACTTGATCAAAACCCGGCCCTGAAGTATCATGTGCTCGCGTTTGATCACGTTCTAAAGAGAGAGGCGAGTTGGCTTCAAGGAGGTTAACTACAACAGACAGATGACGCTTCAATGGTCTAGACAGACCTATAGGCATAGGGACTAGGCACGGAAAGCCTTCCGGGAGTTCTCTCAGGCCTTCAACAAGGCTAGGAGCCAAGTAAATCCCAAAGGGCTTGGTTCAATATAAATGAGCCCAAGTCCTTCAGTCAGCAAGAGACTGTTAACCAATAGAACGGCCAGGAGATCAAAGGTATCTGGATAGCTATCCGTAGTTATTCACCTCGGTGGTTAGATTAATAGGTAGTAGATACTATAAAAGCAACATGTAAAGTAATAATTAGACAGTGAAATACTCCCCCAGTTGTTGGCACCCAGCTCTTAGTAGCTCTAAGTTTCATTTTGTTAAGACCGTGCCTAATTAGCCGCTCTTACAACTTGTACTTACACCTCTTGAGAATTCAATAAGCTCATGTATTAGAGTCTTAGTTGTCTTCAACCCAACCAGCCGTTAAAAACTAATCAACTTGGGGTTGACTCTATATACACTCTGTGACCTTAAACCAGTCCTACACATTGTTTAGAACACGAGAGTAATCTAATTGAGGTGCTTAATAGACCCTGTTTTGACTATTCAAGTTAAGAAGTATTGAGTTGGCGCCAGTTTGAGATTGAAGGTTGATACGCCTGACCTACATCCCCGAACACACACACGTTAGTATTGGAGTTGTTAAGTTGTTAGATTTGGTATTAGATTTAGTGGGACTTCGTTTCACTCAGTTTGGTATTAGATTTCACGGCTGCACGCCACTGCACCGTTTCACCGGAGGGGCAATTCCCTCTGTCTTTTACGCAGTTCTGGAGGCTATACCAATTGTTAGTTGTCTATTACTGATATCGTACCACCAAAAAAAAAAAAAAAAAAAGGATGGCATGGGTCCGAACCCAAAAGAGACGTGGCTGTCGAAACAAAGGCCGGGCTCGAGTCGAACGAGCAGCTCCCATTTCAACATCACAATGCAACAGAAGCAGTAGATGTGGGTGCGCACCTCCCGCCGCCGGGCATTCCTCTCCTCCCTTGAAATGAGGTCGGCTTTGGCTTAACCAACTCTGTCAGTGACTCCGACCGACGAACAAATACTAGTAAAATAAAAGCACTACGGACTTGCATCGAGCTTCGATTCAAGCCATTCTCGCAGCCTGAGAAACGGCTTACTCGGTGCACGCCCCTGGAGCGGCAGGACTAATCATCCCAGACCCCAAAAAAATGACTTGCTCTTATCCGTCGGATGGCCTACGCCCAGTCAAACGAGCATTCCCGCAGAACCTTTGTAAAATCCAATACCATACGGTTCAGGCGCGGACCTCCCGCCACCCGGCCTTCCACACCTCCCTTGAAACTCGGTTAGAGCAGCTCTGGATATAAACCTGAAAACTCATAAAAAGTTGGTGACAGATGTCGGAGGGCCCGGGCTCGAGTCGAACGAGCTATCCCTGCAGATCATCAATATTCACGAACATGATATTTGGTGCGGGCGTGGACCACCTGCTACCCGGCCTTCCTCACCTTCCTAGGAATCTTGTGTAGAGCAGTTCTGAATACAAGAATAATCGATTATACCTGAAGCACTCGCAAAAAAATCGTCGCAGTTGTAGATAAAGGCCGGGCTCGAGTCGAACGAGCAACTCCCGCTGACCTTGACACACAAGAGGTATAGTCAATGCGGGCGCGGATCTCCCACCACCGGGCCTCACAGGTAAACCTGTGAACCTGGCTGGTTGCAGGGGGGATTGAATGAGCAGGTGAGCACGCTGTGAATCCGAATCTCAAAAAAATTGAGTCCATACTAACTTATGGCCCCGGCTCGAGTCGAACGAGCAGCTCCCGCAGATCATTTGTCATTAACATGCTAATATTTGGTGTGGGCGTGGACCGCCCGCTACCAGGCCTTCCTCACCTCCCTTGAAACTTGGTTAGAGTAGCCTTCATGGATGGACTCTGGAGTGGGGGAGAAAAAAAGAAAAGACCGGTCAGAATTCGCCTAGGCTAGGGCCCGGGCTCGAGTCGAACAAGCTATCCCCGCAGAACATCAATATTCACGAACATGATATTTGGTGCGGGTGCAGACCAACCGCCACCGGGCCTTCCACGCCTTCCTCGGAAAACTGATTACTAGGGCTCGAGTCGAACGAGCAGCTCTCGCAGATCGTTTGTGATAAACACACTGATATTCGGTGCGGGTGCAGAAACCTCCTGGTACCAGGCCTTCCTCGCCTCCCTTGAAACTCGGTTAGATCAACTCTGAATCCAGGAATAATTATTATTCCTGAAGCACTCACAAAAAAGTGAGCCGTTTATTCTACAAATGGCCCGTGCTCGCGTCGAACGAGCTATCCCTGCAGAACATTGGAAACAATCATAAGATTTGGTGCCGGTGCGGATCTCCTGCCACTGGGCCTTCCTCCCCTTCCTAGGAATCTTGGTTAGAGCGGCTATGAATGCAGCAAAATTATTATTCTTCTTGAAGCACCCACAAAAATGCCGGAAAAGTTCAAGGGCCCGGGCTCGAATCGAATGAGCCTTCTCACAGACAATATTTGGTGCGGGTGCGGAACCGCCCACTACCAGGCCTCGGAGGAACACCTATGAACCTAGATACGGTCAGATTAAATGACCAGGTGAGCACGCCGCGAACCAGAATCCCCCAAAAATTTTCAATCACACTCATGCATGGCCCGGGCTCGAGTCGAACGAGCTATCCCTGCAGAACATATGAAACACTCACGGGATTTGATGCGGGTGCGGACCAACCGCCACCGGGCCTTCCTCCCCTTTCTAGGTATCTGGTGTAGAGCAGCTCTGAATACAAGAATAATCAATTATACCTGATGCACCCCCCAAAAAAAAGCAGCTGACATGTAAGGGCCCGGGCTTGAGTCGAACGAGCAACTCCCGCTGACCTTGACACACAAGAGGTATAGTCAATGCGGGCGCGGACCCCCCACCACCGGGCCTCGCAGGTAAACTTGTAAACCTGGTTGAAGTGAGATTAGACTCAGAGAAGGTGCGCACGCCGCGAACCCGAATCCCAAAAAAAACCAGTCCATATTAACGTATGGCCCAGGCCCGAGTCGAACGAGCATTCCCGCAGAACCTCTATAACTCGTGGCCGCATCATTTGGTTCGGGTGCAGAACCGCCCGCTACCAGGCCTCGGAGGAGTACCCGTGAACCTAGCCACAGTGGGATTAATGTAAATGCGAAAGAAGGTGAGCACACCGCGAATCCGAACACCAAAAAAAGTTAACCCGATAGTTGTGGTATATGGCCCGGGCTCGAGTCGAACGAGCTATTCCCGCTGACCTTGCTCATATAAGATGTAGTTGATGCGGGTGCGGGGCCGCCCACTACCGGGCCTCGGAGGAATACCCGTGAACCTAGCTACAATGGGATTAAATGAGAACGTGAAAGAAGGTGAGCACGCCGCAAATTTGAATCCCAAAAAAGTTGGTTAAGAACCGTCCATGGCCTGGGCTCGAGTCGAACGAGCAACTCCGGCTGACCTTGATACACAAGAGGTATAGTCAATGCGGGCGCGGATCTCCCGCTACCAGGCCTCACAGGTAAACCTGTGAACCTGGTTACAATGATGTTAAATGAGCAGGTGAGCACGCTGCGAATCCGAATCCAAAAAGAAAGATTTTCGTATACCGGAATGGCCCGGGCTCGAGTCGAACGAGCAAATCCCACTTCAAGACTACAACGGAGAATCAGTTGATGTAGGTGCGGACCTCCCGCTACCGGGCCTTCCACACCTCCTATGAACCTAGCTAGAGTAGCCTTCATGATCAATACTGCAAGATCTTTCTGAGCCCTCAAGAATGGATGACACAAAAAAAGATGCAATGGTTCTGGGATTGCTAGGGCCCGGGCTCGAGTCGAATGAGCTATTCCTGCTGAAAGCATAAGCCAGTGACTTATTCGTTTCAGGTGCGGAAACCATCCACTAGCAGGAATTCCTCACCTGCCCTGAACTTTGCTGAAGCAACTCTGGATCCAGTAAAATAATAATGATTGCTGAAGCACTCACAAAAAAACCGGCGCAGATGTGGATAAAAGCCGGGCTCGTGTCGAGCGAGCAGCTCCAGTAGAACATTCGTGATGCTTGGCTTTGGAATTTGGTGCAGGTGCTCCTCATCTTCTATGTGTGAACCTCGTTAGAGTATCATTTATTATCGATGCTGCAAGATTTGGGTCCGAATTAATTCAGGAACGGGTATGGAAGGGGAAAGAAAAAGATGCCACAGTCCCCGTTGAGGACCCAGGCTCGAGTCGAACGAGCATTCCCGCAGCACATTCGAAAGATTCACGATATTCGGTGTGGGCGCGGAGCGACCCGCTACCAGGCCTCGAAGGAACACCTATGAACCTAGCTACGGTCAGATTAAATGAGTAGGTGAGCACGCCGCGAACCCGAATCCCAAAAAAATTGAGTCCATACTAACCTATGGCCCAGGCCCGAGTCGAACGAGCAGCTCCCACTTCAATATTACAACGCAATAGAAGCAGTTGATGCGGGCGCTGTGGAAGTGCGACTCGCCGCGCTCGTCACTTCGGGTCTCGGCCCGAGTGCACAGCTTGGCCGCATTCGGAAACGCCGTGCCGATCAGTTTTCCTTCAGTCTCCCATTTCACATCCGTTACATGTTTCATTCCTTGATAATCTAATTTGCTTCCTACACCTACAGATTCCGCTCTAAGCTGCAAGTCCCAGTTCTTCAGTGCTATACGCAAGGTCTCAAATTCCTCGTGATCGGATCGTTGCGCCTGTCGCGCCCGTCCTGGAGTTGAAACACGGTCTGGACTCACGCATTATGTTACTAAAATCCTTTTAGTTATTCTCCGTGTTCATTCGACATCGCCGATCACTCAAACAAAATACGGTACCATTCCTTTACTTACATTGTAGCAATCCCGATGCGACCGTTGATCCGGATGCCGTGCGGACTCGGACTGCGCTGGGGATCGACTACGACGTGGATTGGGCACACACCGTCGCGCTGAGTGGGGCAGCGTCTCCCTATACGTCTTTGTGCAGCTCCCGGTTTGTATTGTGCTGAAGGAACGGCGCGAGTTGGACACCTAAGGAGCCGCCGGTTTTGTTACGTTGACCCTTCTTAGGTAGGTTTCGTAGTAATGGTAAAACCTACCTTCACGCTCGCTTGCTGGCGGCGTCAGGCTAAACGGGGCGGGTAGTGGTTTTCGGGTCAAGGAGACCATTGATCCAGGTTATCACATGGGTGCGGCTCCTTGCGTCGGCTGTCATGGCTCCATCAAGACTTCGCTCGGCATTATTCGCCGCTCGTGCCCACCCAGTCTCCAAATCCGGTCCAAAAATTCAGTGAATGTGGGCAAAAAGCACATTAAGTCTTTATTGCATTTGTGGTATTTAATTAAACACTTGGTTCTACCTGGTTAATACAAAGTGTATATCTTACAAAGGCCTTTGTGCCATGTCACACCGACGTGCTGAGTACATGACTGAATATCACCTGTCTTTCAAGTGCTGCGTTCATTGCCCCCAGTGACATGGCGAAGGACTCCGCCCAACGCTGGGCCGAACGCCACGGTTCGAAGCCGACCTTCCCATTCCCGACCTGGGACTCGTTTGTCTCCGAGTTACGGCTCCGGTTCGTGGAAGAAAACGAGCAAGATCACGCCCTGATCAAACTCGAGTCCCGGGCCTATCCATGGGCTCTCGGGACGTCTTCCGGTACACCGACGAGTTCGAGGACCTCGTTGACCTCGCCGGGTTCGTTGACCCGATCATCAAGGTCACCAAGTACCGGACCGGACTCGATCCGGCGATCAATTCCGCGATCACCGGGTTGAGCGATCCTCCTCCCCTCACGGACTACCCGGCGTGGCGCCAGCGAGCCTACCGAGCTTACGAGTCCCGGCTCCGCCTACGCAACACCGGCGGAACCGGAGCTTCCGGGCGTGCTCCGGCGCCCCCGGGGCGCTCGACCTTCCCGATCCAACGCCCTGCGATGGCTGTCGCACCTCCGGCCCGTGCCCTCGCTCCTACTCTTCCCCCTCCGGTCCCCATGGACGTAGACCGCACCCGTACGCGTAACACACCCCGTCGCGGCTGCTTCCGTTGCGGTGGTGACCACTTCGCCCGTGACTGCACAGCTCCGGTCGACGTCCGGTCTACTGACATCCTTGACGAGGTGGTCCGGCAACTCGAGGGTGACCTCCTCGAGGAGCTCCTCGCACGGATGGCCTCGACCGAGGCCGTTGCAGAGCACGCTGCCTCCGCCGAACAGGAGGGTTTTCCCACCAGCGACAAGTGAGCGGTGCGCCCTCGTTCGCTTCCCGTAATCGTTTTGCTGTCCTATGTAACGAGTCTGACAATACATCTCTTGCATCCGACGAAACGATAGACGCACCCCCTGAGCCGTGTAGCGCCGTTCCGGCTGCTCCAGCTCCGGAACCTCCGGCTCGCCCCCGGACGCGAACCCCAAAGTGGGAACGCAAACTTCCGAAGCGATACACGATCGCCGCGGAGCCCACTGCTAACTCCCTCCACCTCCCCTTGGAGATCGAGTCCATCACCGACGGCTCTAAACTGTTGCTGAACGGCCTCGTAGACTGCGGAGCTACGTCGGAGTTCATCGACACGGAGTATGCCGTGCAGAGCAAGCTCCCCCTCCGTCGGCTGTCACAACCCATCCCGGTCTACAACGTTGACGGCTCCCCGAACGAAGCCGGAAGCATCCGGGAGGTCGCCGAGGCCACACCGAACGGGTGGTTCTCGCAGTGACCCGGCTAGGCAAACAGAAGCTCATCCTCGGGTACTCCTGGCTCCGGAAGCACAACCCGGAGATCGACTGGGAGACCCGGGAGGTCAAGATGAGCCGATGCCCCTCCGGATGTGCCACCTGTACGGAGGAGTCGAAAACGGAACACCATACGTCCCGGGCCGCTGCCCGTCTCCTCCGACGCCTCCGGGCCGGACCACCCCCGGAGATCTGCGCGGTCGATACCGGAGACCGCAGCGGCGAAGACGAGGATGACCTGTTGGAGGACGAGCTGCCGGAGCTCACCTCGGACGCCTGGGACGATTCGGATGAGGAAGACGAGGCCCTTGAGGAGGGTGACCGCGTCTTCTACACCACGTTTTCCCCACCGGAGGAGCTCTGAGCCACCAGCACCGTCTCCCAACGTCTCGCGGAGGCTTTCAGCCGGAACTCCGGTCCCCCTCCGGCCTCCCTTCCGGATTGGGCACGCGAGTTCGAGGACGTCTTCAACAAGGATGCCTTCGACTCCCTTCCGGAGCGTCGGAGCTGGGACCATGCCATCGAACTCGTCCCGGATTCCAAGCTGACCAACTGCAAAGTCTACCCGATCTCGCCTGCCGAGCAGCGAGAGCTCGACGCGTTTATCGAGGAGGGCCTTGCGACCGGCCGAATCCGGCCATCGAAATCTCCGATGGCGTCCCCGGTCTTCTTCGTTAAGAAGAAGGACGGGGGTCTCCGGTTCGTCCAGGATTACCGGGCACTTAACGCGATGACCGTGAAGAACCGATACCCGCTCCCCTTGATCAACGACCTCATCAATCGGTTGAAGGGAGCGAAGTTCTTCACGAAACTCGACGTCCGGTGGGGCTTTAACAACGTCCGGATCAAAAAGGGTGACGAGTGGAAGGCCGCATTCCGGACTAACCGGGGGCTCTTCGAACCCCTGGTGATGTACTTCGGCCTCACCAACTCCCCGGCGACCTTCCAAACCATGATGAACAACATCTTCCAGGACCTGATCTTGTCCGGAGACGTCATGGTGTACCTCGACGACATTCTCATCGCACACTCGGACCTCCGGAAGCACCGGGAGATCGTCCGGGAGGTCCTCCGGCGCCTCCGGGCGCACAAGCTGTACCTGCGCCTGGAGAAGTGCGAGTTCGAGAAATCGTCCATCGAGTACCTCGGCGTGATCATCTCCCACAATCACGTCGAGATGGACCTGATCAAGGTCGCCGGAGTCGCCGCCTGGCCCGCCCCGACGTGCAAGCGGGACGTCCAGCAGTTCCTTGGCTTCACGAACTTCTACCAGAGGTTCATCCGGAGCTTCTCGGATGAGGCCCGCCCCCTTTTTGACCTCACAAAGAAGGGCGTCGCGTGGACTTGGGGTCCGGAAGAGGCGGCCGCATTCCAAGCCATCAAGGACGCGGTGACTTCCGAACCGGTTCTCGGACTTCCGGACCCAGAGAAGAAGTGGCGGCTCGAAGCGGACAGCTCCGATCGGGCAACCGGAGCGGTCCTCTCTCAGCCGGGGTCCGACGGGAAGTGGCACCCTGTAGCGTTCTACTCCAAGAGCTTGTCTCCGGTCCAGCGCAACTACGAGATCCATGACAAAGAGATGCTCGCAATCATCTGAGCTCTCGAGGAGTGGCGGCACTTCCTCGAGGGTTCGCAGCATCCGGTGGAGATCTGGACGGACCACAAGAACTTGGAGTACTTCCGGAAGTCGCAGAACCTCAACCGGAGGCAGGCCCGGTGGTCCCTGTACCTGTCCCGGTTCGACTTCACGCTGCACCACGTTCCTGGATGCCAGATGGGACGCCCCGACGCCCTGTCCCGCCGTCCGGACAATCAGGACGTCACCCTCCTGTCCCCGGAACTCTTCCACGTCCGTGCGACAGAAGGTGTGGCTATGTCCGGCCCGGAAGTCCCGCTTCTCCGAGACATCCGGGAGGCCCTTGCCGGAGACCCAGACCTAGAGGACCCCGTTGCCCTGGCGGCGCGGGAACTCCTCAAAGTCCGGGGGGTCCGGTCATCCCGATCCGCGGAGTGGCATGTCGCCGGCGGTTTGCTCTACTTCCGGGGGAAGATCGTGGTCCCCCGGGACAAGGACCTCCGCCGTCGGATCCTGGAGCTGCACCACGACACCAAGGTCGCCGGGCACGCCGGCCGCTTCAAGACGTTGGAGCTTGTCTCCCGGAACTACTGGTGGCCCCAGTTGTCCTGTCACGTCGGCCGGTATGTTGCGACCTGTGACATGTGCTGCCGCACCAAGGCGCTCCGGAAGCTTCCGGTCGGTGAGCTCCATCCGACCGAGGTTCCTCCGGAATGCTGGCACACCGTCTCAGTCGACTTCGTCGTAGAGCTCCCGGAGGCCCACGGGTATGATGCGGTCATGGTCGCTGTCGACGTCCTCGGTAAGCGTGCGCACTTCAATGAGTGCACCACCCGGATCGATGCCGTCGGAGCCGCCCGGTTATATTACCGGAACGTTTGGAAGTTGCACGGAACCCCGGAAAAATACATTTCGGACCGGGGTCCGCAGTTCGTCGCGGAGTTCACCGCTGAGCTGTGGCGCCTTATCAGGATCACTCCGGCGACTTCTACGGCCTACCATCCGCAAACCGATGGCCAGACCGAGCGCGTCAACCAGGAGATGGAACAGTTCATCTGGATCTTCACCAATTACAAACAGGATGACTGGGACTATCTCCTGCCGGCCGCAGAGTTCGCGTACAACAACCACATCCACTCCTCCACGCAGCAGGTCCCCTTCATGACCGATACCGGTCGGCTCCCCCGGATGGGATTCGAGCCGAACGGGCTGCGTTCGAAAGTGGAGTCCGCGAACGAATTCCACGACCGGATCGCCTCCGGAGTCTCCGAGGCTCGGGCCGCACTGGTCAAGGCCAAGGAGGAGTACAAGCGGTACTACGACCGGCGCCGGAGCCCCGCTCCGGACATCAAGGTCGGCGACCGGGTCTGGCTTGATGCGTTGGACATCCAGACCACCCGTCCTTCGCAAGGGCTGTCCCACCGGCGCCTTGGTCCCTTCAAGGTGATCAAGGTCGTCGGACGCGGCGCCTACAAGCTGGAACTGCTGCCCCGCTTGTCCCGGCTTCATCCGGTCTTTCCGGTAGTGAAGCTGGAGCTCGCCGAAGACGATCCCTTTGAAGGGCGTCCGGGCTACGACGAGCCGGCTCCCGTACTGCCGGAGGCTCCGGGCGACCCTCCGGAGTGGGAGATCGAAGAGGTTTTGGATGCCAGAATCCGCTACTGCGGCCTCTGGTACTACGTTCGCTTCAAAGGTTATAACTCTTCGCATGACCAATGGGTGAAGCACTCCGACGTCTTCGCTACGGACGCCGTAGCCGAGTTCTACCGGAAGAACCCGACGAAACCCCGCCACATCTCCGCCGCCACCTTCGACTCCCTCCCCTTCCGGGACCCGGCCGTCCACGTCCGGACCATGCGTCGAGGCGCCGCATTCCAAGGGGGGGATGATGTCAGGGGAACCCCCGGTCCACGCCGATCCGGTACCGGAACCTCCGGTTCCGGCACCCTCCGAAACCCTTCCCGTGCTCCTTTCCACCCCTCTCTCGACCGTCGCCTTGACCCCACCTGGCACTTGGCCTGTGACAAGGCCCGCGACCTCTGCCGGAACCTCCGGTCCCGTACCTCCGGGCCCTCCGGAACCCCCGGATCACCGTAGGCACGTGCTCCTAGCTAGTTGGTAGTTATACCCACGGCCCGGCGTGGGAATCCTCAGAGTTTCTTCTCTTCGGATCCCCCTCGCTAGGTTCGTGCCTCATGTACTTTAGCTCTATTTATATATAACTTCGGATCCCCCTCGCTAGGCTCTTGAGTACGCTCGGGCCTTGAGGTTGCCCTTACAGCAATGTCACCTCAACTCAAATTAAACTCAGCTCTTACTCGAAGTGGCATCCACAAGACCTCGTAGTATATGCGACTCAGCTCGACGCATCAATAAACTCTGCTCGAATTCTCCACCAACTCTCCTTTTCCTCAACGACCAAAACTGGACTGCACCGAAGCCAGATCAGTTGATGTTGATCCGGGACTCGGCTGGTAAGCGTCCCACCTATTCAAGTGGGATCATGGAGGGAGAATAACGGGTCAAACACAGTCCTAATACTAACATCACCTGCTCTAGCATCTATTAGTGTCGTTCAAAGTTGCTCCTACTAGCGCTCCTACTTACGTTCCTGCTTGCTTTCCTACTTGCAAGTTGGAAGTTTGACAGGAATAGGAGCTTTGATGCTCCTTCTGTCAAAATTAGCTCCTACTCTGGTCCCTTTTTGTACTTCCACTCCATATTTTCAAAAAATAATTTCACCGCTGAGAAGGTATGCGCAAGTAGGTAAAACATGGTTTGTTTCCTACACTAAACATTGCTGGGATTATGTATAAAAAATACGAGGAAGTTTTCCTACTCGGGCAAAATGCTGGCTAGGCCATTCAAAGTTGAACAAAATTTCTCCTACTCTTTCTTCCTTCTCGGGAAATAATCAATAAATTGAGCAGGAAAATATACAGAGATGTTGTAGGGGTATAAAACAAGAACCCTTTCCATTTTTATCGGAATCTGAGCAGAATTGCTTGCGGGGCAAGAAGTAGGAGCCGTAGTAGGAGAGCAAGTAGGAGAACTTTGAACGACACTATTGTAGCCTGAAATCCACAGTTAGCGCTATATTTCTTTAGACATAAAAGTCCCCCCAGAATGGTGCTGGAGGTTGGACTAGGCTCTTTTCCACATTACACTTGCCCATTACAACGAAACTTAAACCCATCTGGCCAATATCTGGTAGTGATATACTCATTTAAAGTTAAAAGTGAATTGATTATTGGAACAGCACCGAACCGTGAGAGTTCGGCTACTCGGCCAGCGTCGGGCCGGGTAAACCACGACCACGAAACACAAATCAGAACCGCTCGCGGATTCACGAATCCCGAGCAGATACTTGATAAACAACGAAAAAAGCTTTTATAATTACATGTGTCCGGGGTCGGCCCTCAGGTTGCATGCTAACCGCTAACCCCCCGACTCAACTTACTCGCAGATCCGATTCCCCAAAAAACATCATCCTTCAGGTATTCACATACGATTGCCATACATATGCATGCATTCCTCGACGCAACTGACTCAATGAACGCGACATGACTGGATTTGTAATGAACCGCGACGCGCCGTGTCCTCAAACTCGGTTCGACGACATTTTGACGCAATCGGACTCTCCGCATAGCCTATCAGCATCTTAGCAAGCCGTCTTTTCTGTAGCTTTTTCATGTTTTGTAAGACGAAAAGACACAAAAGCCAGAAATTTACTCCCAGCTTTTTTACTCCAAGTCCGTTTCCTTTTATGTAATAGTGAACGGAATTTTTTTGAGTCATTCAGAATACCACTAAATTGGAGCTCGGATTGTCTGGGGACGAGTCGATGTCGAGTAAGTTTTTTGGTGCGTGTTGATGTGCGTGCCCGACCCCATCCTGATTACTATGGCCATTATAAGTTGAAAACTTGCCAGTTTTTGCTCGTTCCTCCTTCTGAACGGTCGATCTTCTTCAAGATTGCACATTGCCCAGCGTGGTCTCGTTCCTCATCTTTGTTCACGAGCTGGCTTCATTTATTTCCTCTCTGGACCGAGATTTTCCTCGTACGCACTTTGCTACTAGTTGTTCTGGTTGATTTACGGACCGTTTCCGACTGCGCACACAATTATTATGAAAACAAGAAAAATATGGAAACGACCCAGGCTAGAAATTTGCGCCGAAGATAGAATCTCGGTAGAACCTCAGCAGCAATTACAAGTTCCCAGTGTGCCTGGCAGGTGTAATGTTGTAGCCATGGCACAGCATCCAAAATTAATGCATGGTATAAACAGTGTATCAAAGCTAGCCTCGCATTCCGCTCAAGAAGAGTTGGAGAGGACTCCGTCACTCCGAGTCGGATTTCCAGAAGGCAATGCGTCTTGACTGAACAAAGGTACTGTAGTGGGGTGGGATGAAGCAAATGAGCTGAATCTCCAGAAGCGTACTGCAAGCTCCGTCGTGAAGCAGAGCCTGCGCAATTGCAGTGTGCAAGTAAGGAGTTGGCGTGGGAGTTCGGATCAAAAACCGATACGAAGCGATCAGCCTGGTCCTCAGCCATGGTTTCCATCGGAAATTGGCTGAACTCACAAACGTCGAGTTCTTGAAGGCCATGATTTACGAGCGCTCAACTCTTGTTCTGGTTGCGAAATTTGTGTATAAGGTCCTTGAAGAATTTTACGCTGTCCCTGTAGTAGGGCCATCCAAATAGAAGGAATGTCTGAAATTCTGAAGCTAAATATTCTAGGTCATCTTCTTTGCCTCTTTTCGTTGTCTGGGGTCTAACGTGTGGCATGTGGAAACCTTCGATGGGATTATCCGAGCCGCACCTCCACGCAGTCACATTGCCATGTCGTTCAATTCAAATTCAACTTCAGTTCTCAAGCCCCATCTTCTACCGTTGTTTGTACCGTCGCGAACCTAAGTGTCTCTATCGTGTTCATTTCCTCCCCTGTCATCCCCACAGCTGCTGCCTCGTGCAGATTGAGCATCAGCCGTGCCAGGAGCACGATGGAGAGACTGCAGACCATAATCAGTGGATGCAATGGTTAATTGAGTATGACGAAATATACCTCGTGACGAACCACGACAAAAATCCTGCGAGGAAGATCTGGGAACGTAAACAGAAAGTATCGGGTTGGTCAGGGACATACATCGCCCAACTGTTGATCATGAAGGAATTTAGTCCATCTTTCATTAATCTCGACGTGGAAGCACGCACATAAAACGTGACGAGATTCGCTACGTTGGCGATGATGATTATGCTACGCAGATGAGTGCACATTCTGGTTAACTGGATGATTCCTTAAACTCACCCGAAATACACAGCCCCATCGGTAGTCATCCGCCACAACAACGTTCCCGCGTACCTAGGATACGTCTCTCGTTGAACGTAGGCGCGCCGGACGGTCAATAGGAAGATAAGTATGTCGCAGACAATTCTATAGATGAGTTGAAATTGAGCGGAGCCAGACAGATCTCCCTCAAAAGCGCCAGAATACTGACTGTGCCTCCCAGGCCCCCGCAAGCCCTGTGTATAATCGATTCATGCGGGTGATCAACAATGAATGCGAGGAGCCTCACGAAGGGCCCTGTGTGGCGTAAGACTTCAAGTAAAGCCAGACGATCATGTTGCTCACGATGTTCGCGGAATTACCATAGCACACGCGCTGATCCCCGGCACGGATAATATTTGCGGTTGTCCCTCCTTGATAGTATCCCACTGCCCTGTGCCAGTCAACCGGTAAAGTAAAATACTTGAAGACAACGTACGAGAGCAAACGCAGGCCACACGGCGAACACCCCCAGGAGGGAAACGAGGATCCACCGATTGCGGCCGTACATCGCGAAGACTCGCATGATGAGGGTGCCTTCGAATTCGACGCGGATGAGCACTCGGTGGTGATCTGATTGATGATGGGCCTGGCGCACATTCGACTAACACCTCCTGGCTCACGAGGAGCGATTTCCACATGATTTGCATTTTGACGCAGCTAGAATAAATTTGAGGACGAAGGAGGAAGAGACGTCGATTCGGATACACACCTCTGAGAAAAGGTCGTCGATAGCTTGATCCGAAGAGAACAGAGGCACGCGTACCTCACGGCTGAGATTGGCGAAGTAGAGCACACAATTCGCGATGTTCGCTGCCAACCCGATGTACCGCAGCGCGAGGAACCAGTAGATACTCGGCTGAAGCTTGGCTGCCCAGATGAACTTCACTTCTGTGGCGAGCGTCAGGGAGTGGTCGTAGATCAGGAGAACTACAGCGAGCGACGCATCAGTAGAGTACAGCGAAGATAAATGGAAAGAAACTCACCGAGGCCGGCGAGGACGACGGAGCGGAATAACCGCCTGGAAGCACATTAGCGCATGAGATCTTCATCAGCGAGGATACGAGGATACACACAGATCCCAGGCAAATGTGGCGGGATCCAGCAGGGGGGCATCATCTGCGGCGTCCATAGAGTAGTGCGACATCGGAGGACTGCGGTCGGTGGGGAATCAAGATGAGGGAGGGAAGAGACGTTTTGGATGCATATAAGTTAACGCAAAAATAGGCCAATGCCGTGTATGCGGGGTTTATGTTGGGTTGATCATACAGAATGCCTGGTGATTGGTCCGCAGATTTAGAAGTAGTTGGTTCTCGGGACCATGGGAGTGGCCACTCCACAGACAGACAGGGGATTGGTTCCGCTCCAAGCTTAGGAACCAACACATATTGTTAATCGGGTGATCAGGATTCACTGCGTTCCGGCCTCCCCTAGACTCAGACTCAGGTTAGGTACCTAGGCATATAGCTCTGGCTAGGTGACTAGACTTAGTCTGGTTAGCTCTGGGTAGGTCTGCATAGCTCTGAGTAGGTCTTTGGAGGTCTGTTGAGGTTAGTTTAGGTCAGTGTAGCTCTTTCTAGTCATCTATACAGAGGTGCCCCCAGCTGAATGTCTGGCCTTTTGTCAAATTTGGACCATATTTTGACAATCTTTTTTGAACACTGAGTATGAATAGGCCGTCTAAATTTTAATAGACAAAAATTCAAAATGGCTACAATGACCTATACAGATCAGCGCTGAGCTACTCGGAGTCAGTCTATGTGATCTGTCACCAGGCTACACAGGGCTAGAGTCAGCTACACTCAGCTGTCCAAGATGTGAGTGTAGGGATCTAAACAGGGTCTGTGTAGTGATCTAGGCTGATCTAGTCTGGCCTAGCCATAGCTACAATCGGCTGGCCAGACCTGAGTCTAGGGGTGAGCGGAACGCAGTGATTGTCTGGATCGCATGGCTGAAATAAATCAGGATGAACAGTAGGAAAGAGATCCGATCATCCACGGTTTAAGTGCGGGGTCCGCCACACTCCGCCAGCACTCCGACTCGGCGGTCGTTGTGAGTCGTTTTCGATTTGACCATCAATTAGTTTCCCCAGCGCACTTCTATCACCGTGAAAAGGGAAACCCAGCTGTAGTCAGACTATAGATCTTGAAGATGGAAAAATCCAGACATGGGCATTGGGCAGACGTGCGGAATTAGGGGCTCGGAGAAGAGCCAACAGACACAATAAGATGTACAAAGAACCACAAGAACGGTTGCTACGGTCTGGACGGGAGAGCAAGGGAATTCAAACTCGAGTTGCGAACAGGGGACCTTGCTTACATCAGATTGTAATCAAGGCTGAGGGAAATTAATTGTTTCCAGACCAGGAAAAGCAGGGGAACGTGCAGCGGAAGAGCGGTAATCTTGCTGCCAGAATAACTCATGTTGCGAGATCCCCAGAAAAGCAGGTTGGAGGTGCAGCGAAACGGTCGCGCTGTCGTAAGTTACATAGGATGGGACCTGCGATACGTGTGCGGAGAAGGAGAAAAAGACGTACATATAAAACGATTCAGACGAGCGCCAGGCAGCCGGGACGAGTCCAGAGATCAATGGAACATATTGATTAACCCCACGTCGGCTTCTTGATCGTTTTGCTTTGTGCAAAGATACCAAACAAAGGACAGCGATGAAACAAGCCAATAATGCGACGTGTGACAGGGAAAACCCTGCATGCCAAGATAATTTGAGCCGTGGTAAGACAATATTCATGCTCTGTGCCATTGAGCTGGTAAGTCAATGCAGCGGCTACGGCGCAAGAACACGCCATGATTTACAAGTCGCAGCTAGCGCGTGCGCGCGAGGAAATTACCCTCTCAAATTCGTGATTCCAAGCTCGAATTATCCGGTCCCCGTGTCTCCACCGTCTATCCCTGCACGCTCATATACTACCAAATCCATCAACGTATCCCGCCGCGTCGCCGTGAGATATTTTGGCTGGAACTTGTGGCAGCACACCACGACCCCGCTCTCGCACAGTGTCGTGAGAATCGCGCGCACCGTCTTCAGCGCGAGCTGCTTCGGGACGAGGTACACGAACACATGTGTGACGCGCTGGCTTGCAAGCTGGCGACACAGATCCGCGCGGTCCTCGTTGAAGTCGTACGCAAGCCAGTGCGCCTGCGCGCCTGCTGCTAGCGCGTTCGCCGCCGCGGTCGCAAGGAGGCCGGTGTTGTAGTCGATACCGACGCCGTGCACCGCTGTGGCACGCGTGGTGTGCGTTATGGCGTTGATGTGTGCGAGGAGGCCGATGAGGAAGTCGCCGTCGCCGCAGCCAAGATCGCAGACGACGGACAGGGCGGCGGATGGCGATGTCGATGGAGGTATGAGGTCGAGCCGCATGAGCGTCGCTGCGGCCCGCATCGTTCCGGGTCCGGTCTCGATGTATGGTGCGAGGATGCCAGAATAGCCCGACGGGATATAGTCCAGGTCGTGGAACGCAAACGTCGGCATATTCCAGGAAGACATCGTGGTCAAGAAAAAGATAGATGCCTGTCTGCCGAATAGGGCCATCACGCTATTTGCCGACACAGCTTTCTTCCTTTTCCAGCCTAACGTAGAATATTTAAAAAACAGTTTCATGGAGGGTTAAAGGTTCGACCTCACCCGATGAAACTTGGACAAGTTTCAATTTTGTCTTGCATTTTTTGTCGTTCTCGCAACGCGGTTCATGTCACTGCGTACCTCTTTTCGTGCGAGTCGATGATTCTTCCTGATTCACAGAAAGATTGATAATCTCTCCAACAGTTCGGTAAACTCTCGTGGAGTACGTACTCACCCCTTCTGTTGAAATGTCGTGAAATGCGGTCGTAGTGAGGAAAGCAAATGAATCACACGCGTGTCCGAGGGCGTTTCGATCCAGCGATAAACTTGAAGAAATACGCACTTGCTGGTCGGGAGGGAATTGTTAGTCGAGATACGAGCACCTCAACTGTAGTAGCGTCTGTTTATAAGAGACTAAATTGTTAGTTGGGAGTGGAACATGATGTATCATCGTCAAGCCATGGCTTTCATCAAGCAGAATCGTGGCGTGCCACTTTCAACGGAAACTGTGGAAACTGTTTCAAGTTATCTTCCATGTGGTGGGTGGTCCTTCCTAGCCGTTTGGATCCGCGCTGCCAGTGACCTGCTTTGTAGATGGAATTATATTTCCCCTTCGACAAAAGCCGCCATTCTCCTGCAGTTAGCGTGGAGAGCCTGTTGCGACGAGGACGATGCACGGTTTATTGTAGGTTCGTTTTTGTTAACGCTTAAAGGACCAGCACTCCTTCAAGTGGATCATCAAATGCGTCGGACGTCCGAGAATCGGCGTGCCGGCTCCTGGGAAACCTCGCCGCCCACGAGTCTGTCGTTCCAAGCATACTGGATTCGGAAGTGTTTTTGCAGCTAGTTGTGTCTCTCTCCTTCAGCTGCAGTGAGTTTGATTGCTTCTTTAAATTGAAACGTGGTCTCATTTACAATAAAACACAAAACGCTGCTCCGGATCCCAAGATGAAAAAAGCTGCGGTCTAGGCGATCCAAAAAGCCTCGAAAAGGTCTTATTTGAGCCATGCAATAGGAATATATTGCACCGCAGCACCGTATCTAATACATATATAGCGACCAGGATATATATGCACATAGGAAGGCCGAGTATGTACATAGCATCCGCGCGGTCGCACCGTGCCGACGGTCCAGCGTCGGGTGGTCGCACCAAGAAAAGCCATGTCGGAAGTTGAACCCAGCAAAAAAGCGGCAAATTTAAAGATGAAAGATGAAGAAAGCTACTTACTAGTATAATATTAAAACTGACTTGTCAATTGCTGATGTAGTACATAGGCATATATATATACACAAACTCGAATCAGAACTGATCATGACGCGCCTCGGGGATCGATCGCATGACGACGAACTGTGGAATCGATACTATATTACATGACGTGTATCTCAAGTCAGGTTGCACGACGTTCCTCGCACCCCAATCACCGCGAAGCGAAGAGATCCCCAAAACATTATCCTTCCTTCATCCTTCCTTCATCCTTCATCCTGCGGTATTCATCACGTCCTTCAGGTATTCACTTCACAGGTATGCTAATACTAATACTGCTCGAAAAAAGTAAAGGAAAAGAAAGAGGTATCCTATCGTTCAAGCGAATTTTCACTTCCCATCCCATCCCATCCCATCCCATTACACTTCACTTTGCATTACCCTCCTTTCACCCCGCTTCTTTCCCCTCCCACCCGTTCCCCTTCCCCTTCCCACCGCCCACTCCTTCCCTTTTCACACACTCAAACCGAAGTCGACCGAAAAGCAAGGAGCGATCACAGCTCACAAAACGACCACCCCGCCCACCACCCCCCCAACGAGCGCCATCACCGCCGCGAGGAGGGCTCCCATGCCGCTGGTGAGCGCGAGGGCGGAGGCGGCGCCTGTTTTGGCGGAGGTGGAGGCGGAGGTGGAGGATTTGGCGGAGCCTGGGGGTGGGTGAGTATGACGTGGAGGGGGAGGGGGGAGAGGAGGAGGGAGGGGATGAAGGGGGAGGAAGAGAAAGATGGATGGATGGGAAGATGAAGTGGGTCGAAACAAGGATCAAACACAACACGAAACGAAGAAGACGAAGTAAAGAAGGAAGAAGAACGGAAGAAGGAAGAAGAAGGAAAGGAAAAGGGCGAAAAGAAAGGATGGGGGAGGGGCGCCCGAGAGTGGCGGGGGGAGGGGGGGGGGGAGAGAAGAGGCGGGGGGCGGACGGGAGGAGGCGCGTACGACGGGGGAGGGAAGGCATCACAAAGAAAGAGAAAGACGGGACGAGGAGAATGACGGAAGGAATGAAGTAAAGGAAAAGCGAGAAAAACAAAGAAGGCAAGAAGTGAAGGAACGGTAACAGACGCGGAGATGTCGGCGGCGGGGTTAGAGGGCGTGAAGGGCGCGGTGGCGGTGGGGGCGGCGGTGGCGGAGGCTGTGGGGCGTGGGTTAGCGTTCGTTGGCAAGGGAGACGGGGTAGCGAATAGGGCGTAGCGGGTAGCGGGTAACGAATAAGGAGCGAATAAGATTGCTTTCGTTGCCAGGAAGAGGGAAGGGGATGTACGAAAGGAGAAAGAAGAGCAAGAGGGGAGGGGAGGGGCGGGGGAGCGCATAGCGGGGATGAAGTAAGAAGTGGGAGAGAACGGGAAAGAGAAAGAGAACGGAGGGGGGCGGGGGTAGCGATTAGGGTGCAGCGGGTCGCGTATAGTGAATAGTGTGGAGGGTATAGCGAATAACGTCGCATCCGACGCGAAGAGGACGCAACGGAAGAGAAAGGAACGCGAGGTAAAAGATGGAGATGGAGGAAAGAGAGAGAGTGGCGGGGGTCGCGTGTAGGGCGTAGGGCGTAGTGGGTAGCGGGTAGCGGATAGGAAGGAAAGAAAAAGGAAGGAAGAAGAACGCACTGGTACCACACTCCTGCTTCTGGAGGGCGAGGGCGGGGCCGGCGTCGGCGGCCTGGCACTCGGCCTTGAGGCACGACGCGGACTTGGCTTGGAAGTTGGCGTCCGTGCAGACGCAGGTGAGGTTCGTGCTGCGTCGTCCAACGTACGTTAGTTTCCACTCTTCATGAAGACAGATGAAGAGGAAGAGGGACTCACGCGACGAGGCAAGACGAGTTGGCCGCGGCGAGGGTGATGCAGGCGAGCGCGCACTGGTTGCTGAGGCCGCCGGGGTTGGCTGCCGCTGGTGCCGGTGGGGGGCGCGGTGCCGGTGACGGAGTCCGAGGCGGAGGAGACGCCCGATGCACTCTCGCCCGTGGCAGCGGAGGAAGTCGCGCGGGGCGCCAGCAGGTTAGTTAGGCGGCATGAGGGTGGAGGAGGCGAAGGCGATGAGGGCAAACATGTGTAAATATGATGTCAAGTTGTCATCACGCCACATGTACACTAGGTTCGGTCCAAGCCCCGTTCTGACGATGCCGCACCATGCCGGGTCGACCAAACAGACCAAACATCAAACCAAACAGACCAAACACGGCCTTCGTCAGAAGGGGCTTGCTGCAGACTGCCGAAATCGGGGGGCTTGGAGATCGCCCTCCAGCGTTTGAATGTGGCCTCAATGCCTCAAGGTCAATTAGTAATAGCTATATATTGTAAGTATGGCTACGACTTTCATCAATGGCCTGGAAGGATTCGGGGTATATTCATCGTGCTAGAAGGCCTAGAAAAGTGGCCAAAACACGCATTTTTTGTGATGCTCCGCAAATATTTATTTCCTGCAGGATAATGTTCCCCTGCCATTTGAAGATAGGATTGGCATGTGGCTTTATGATCCATGTGCTTTCAGAGTGTCCTATGCCCGGAGTACAAAGTTATTCCCCAGTCATCCTCGAAAACGGCCAGATCAAGGAGGCTGTCACGCAGTGTGACCTGCCAAGTCCGCGTCACCTTCGAGCGCAAAATATTCACCTCACTCAGAGCAGGGCTATAATATTCTCTCTTTAAGCTCTAATCTACTTCTGTGGAATGTCTACGCGTCTCAGTATGTTATATGCAGTATTTGAGCCCAGGTAATTTCCAATTCTGAACATCTGGAGGATGAGACCTTATTCGGCAAAACAACAGTCCTTGGGCCTCATATTACTGGTTTTTAGTGGCTGAACTACTATTGGTACATGAGAAAACAAATATAGACTGTAAATGTGGTCTACATAGTACCTGCACAATTTCTGTGAGCTGAGTGGTGGATCTGGTCAACTGATGAAAAAGGTGTGATTTGAGTTGTCCCAAACACTGAAATTTTGAAACCCACACGCGACGTAGTGCTCAATAATGGTTCAATCATTTTCACCAAGTACTGTAACTTCTTCTTTGGCGAGTTTGAGACGCGTCGAGGTGGGAGTGACAAGTGTGACGCTATGTGACACGGTGTACTCACGAGACGGTGAGCGCCGTGTGTCCGCCAAATCGTCACCTAAATTCCTAAATATATTTGAGGCCATTACAAGGAGGCATATGAACAGTATCAACGCCAAAGTGTATGTATTAACACTCATCCTATACCTTGAGCTACATATTTCTCGAAAAGGACGAACCCAGGATCAGCATCAACATTAAAAGGCAACTGGGAGTTAAATCGCCCATCCAAGTTAACTGGAATTTACCCTGACATATGATCTACAGCTTGCAATTTACCGCTAAGTGATTGGATAAAGAGTGAGGTCGGTGTGAGATGATTCGCAAGCCTACTGTTTGCTGCAGTTTGAAGCAAGCCCCTTCAGCGAAGGGCCGGCTCGCCGGGCCGGAGCTGCGCGGGCTTGCTCCGAACCTACATGTACACACTCGTCTTGCTCTTGTCCGCTACGGAACCAGAGCGAGGCTTGTCCTAGGCTTCATTCTGGATTCGGATCTTGCTTGGTAAGGGGAACTTGGAGTGTCCTAACATCGATACCTCTACTTTTTGTGCAAGTTCTCTCGAAAATCCATTGAAAATCTCCGAAAAAAATTTGGAACGGACCGACTTTGAACTGTTCATCCGGACGCCCGACTGAGGCTCCGAGGCGACTCTTTTTCGGTTTGCCTGGGCAGTGAATGACGGGCCGGACACGTAATTACAGCTATCTTCGCCACCTCGTCGTCACCGACTCATACGGTCTTATTCTGGATTCAACGACTCGGTCTAGACTCAAAAAGGCTGTTTAAAGCCCCGGTGTCCCCCGCACTCATTCGCTAAGGAAAGTCGCTAAAATCTGGCGGGAGACACTCGTTCGACTCGAGCCCGGCCCTAACAATATGGTTCGTCTCCACTCTTTTTCAACTCTACTTCATCTCACCCCGCCGAATTACACGCCGCTGCTGATCCTACTCGTACTATCTAAGCAACAGCCTCAAAGTCACACGCTCCCGGACGGGCTACTTAACCGTCCATCCTTCCTGCATTCATCCCCCGGAACCGTTGCTCTACATACCCATGCGCACAAATCAAGTATCCGGACCCGCTGGCGGCAGTCCGCGCCCGCTACGCTTCGCATCTAAATATGTCATGCCAACGAGGGAAATGCTCGTTCGACTCGAGCCCGGGCAATGATTGCGATCGCTGCCATCATTTTTTCTTCCTTCGCTAGCTCACTCAACGTCGCCCACCAGATTCACTGTTCATTGTACTCAGTGAAACTCAGTAAGTACCTCTCCTCCGCTCTCAGAATCCAAACTGTTTTACTACTAACCATGCTCACAGCGTAATATCAAAGTCAGATGGCGGGAGGTCCACACCCGCAAGGCTTCGCGTTCATTTATTCCGCCATGTTAGCACGGGAAATGCTCGTTCGACTCGAGCCCGGGCCTTACATGGAGTGCAGCCTTTTTTTATTTTTATTTTATACTCACTAGTACTCCCGAGTCTCAATACTCTCGATTCATTCTTCCTACTCGTACGATTCAACCAACAGTCCCAAAGTCGCTGCGGTCGGGCTAAACGAAACATTCTCAGCCTTCCATCCTTTCATTCTTCCTGGGGCCTCGATCACTGATGTCCGGCTCTGCCCATGTTCACAAAATGGATATCAGAGCCTGATGGCGGGCGGTCTGCGCCCGCACAAATCTTCGCGTTTGGTTATCTGTCATGTTGACGCAGGGAATGCTCGTTCGATTCGAGCTCGGGCTATAACAGTGTTATGCGTCAATTTTTTTCTTCCGCTCTACTCTTCGCTAATGTATTTATTCGAACGTCACCGCCGAACCTCGTTGCCAGACCTCAATACATCTCAAGACTCGACCACCCATTTTCGAGGCTACCACAGCAGCAACAACGCAATGCTCCTCATGCTCCCAAATCCCATAGCGGGGAGCCCATACCAATCAGTACCCCTCACCAGTCGGTACCCCTCGACCTTTAATGTAGATGGAACTCGAATTTCTCAATGCAGCCTGAAATAGTTCCGGACCTTGCCTGGAAAGGACATCAATATCTTAGGCTCTCGGCGGATGAACAACGCGTCAACTACATCACGTGAGTGATACGTTGCGCAAAAAAAAAATAAGTTGTAGAGGGATGGACAGGGAGAGAATATCTATGTGCTGAGTACGTAAATGTTCACATTCAATGTGGCTACGGTACTGACTGCATTCTTCAAATTCTGGAGACAAAATAATGGGATTTTGAGAAGCCAGAGTTGAGTGTTTTTTGAAGGGAGAGTTAGAGGAAGATTGATTCAGAGCTCATGGGGGAAATGATTGCAATATTTGTTACGGGTGTCAACCTGCTCAGACTACACCATATGATTATAATGAAAAACAGTCAAGGAATGCCGTACCAAGAAAATCAAACGCGGCTCAGGCTTGAACGAGTGATTCTGGTTGTTTGGTACGAATGAAAAAGTTGATAAACACTTTACTAAAGGCCTGGGCCCGAGTCGAACGAGCATTCCCGCAGAACATTCGCACCGTACACTATATTTGATGCGGGCGCGGACTGCCCGCTACCAGGCCTTCCCACTCTTTCTGCGAACCTAGCTAGACTAGCCTTCATAATCAATCAATGCTGCAAATTTTGCTGAATGGACAAAAGCATAAGTCACGAGTGGACATCCCTGAACGAGCACTTCCATCAGGGCCTGCAGAATCTATTACATTGTGTAGGGGCGGACCCCGTCTCACGGACCGCCTCTCACCGTGTTCAACCCGGTTACGTAGAATTAAATTAGCATGGAACCAAAAAACACATTCTTTCAAATGTATGACGCTAGGCTCGACTCAAACGAGCTCAAGGCAAATACAAGACGTCCCCGGCTTGAACGTTGCAACGCGAGTGATTCTGATTGTTTACAACACGAATGAAAAAGTTGGGATCTAAACACTTTACTAAAGGCCTGGGCCCGAGTCGAACGAGCATTCCCACAGAACAAGTGACTACAACATTGTATTTGGTGTCGGCGCGGACCTCCCGCTACCAGGCCTTCCCATCCTTTCTGTGATCCTGGCTAGAGTAGCCTTGCTGCAAATTTGCTGAGTATTCAGGAATGGACGAAAAACATAAGTCACGAGTGGACCTCCCTGAAGGAGTCGAACGAGCACTTCCATGGGGGCCTGCGGTATCTATCACATTGTGGAGGGGCGAAGCCCCGCTTCCGCGTCCGCCTCTCGCTGTGTTCAACCGGTCACGATGGAATACTGATGGAATTCAATTAGCATGGAACAAAAAAACACATAGCTTTTAAAGTACGAAGTTGGGCTCGACACGGACGAGCGATTGTTCCCGCTTCAGGATTCCTTGAACACAACATAGATCCAGTTGAGGTGGTTACGGATCACCCTCTACATGCCTTCCTCCCTGCCCTAGATATCGCTTAAACGTTAACCAGCTCTGCCTCTGGCATCTGGATTGAAAGAAATGTCTTACTGGAGCACAATCGAAAAAGTTGCTGGCAGGTATAGGGCCGTCACCAAGCTCAACTTGAAGGGTCCAGGCCCGAACAGAATGAACAGCTCTTGCATACACATGAGATTAAAACTAGTGCGAGAATTCGAACCACCCACCACTAGGCCTTTTGAGTGCTCCCACGGAGTTTGTAATGTAATGTGAACCTGTCGGACTGATTTCAGATTACCTAGTGCAAGCAAGGCTCGAGCAATGCCCATTGAACTAATCGCGACTCGACGAACGCGAAGCGTCGTGTTCTCAAATTCGACTTGACGCGACGTTTTGACGGGTATGCATGCGCAAACTCGCATCCGAGTCAAAACCGACGCGATTCACAATCAACTCTGGACTCTGGATCACGGAGGAGCTGGAGCTCAAAGAACTCGGCAAGAAAATGCATAGAATGGATTACTGCACGTATCCAGTTGTGCGCACGCTCCTCACCTCTTGCCCGAAGCGAGAAAGAGAAAGAGGAGGGGCGGGGGTTGTCGTATAGGACGTAACGAGTAGCGAATACGGAACGAAAGAGAAGAAAACACTTCACGCACTACTGCCACATTCCTACTTCTGGAGGGCGAGGGCGGGGCCGGCGTCGGCGAGCCGGCACTCAATGGCGAGGCACGACTCAGATTTGCCTGGAAGTTGGCGTCCGTGCAGACACAGGTGAGGTTCGTACTGTGCGACGAAAGAGTTATTAGTTTCCACTCGCGATCGTGATGAAGACAGAGGAAGAGGAAGAAGGGACTCACGCGATGAGGCAAGACGAGTTGGCAGCGGCAGCGGAGATGCAGGCGAGGGCGCCGTTGCTGAGGCCGCCGGGGTCGACGCTGCCGCTGGTGCCGGTGGCGGAGAAGGACGGGACCGAGGCGGAGGAGACGTCTGACGCGCTCGACGTGTAGCAGGGGTTGTGCGAGAGCCGCTGCTTGTAAAGCGAGATGAACACGTACGAGGTCTGCATCTAGAGGTGCGTCTAGCGTCGAGCGCTTTGCGTGCGGTTGGGTTCAGGGGCAGGCATCAGCACCGCAGGCAGCACATGGGCGATTCAGTGCTAGGATGAATGGAAGAGTACGCACTTCTGGCACTGAATATGGGCCTCGCGGTAGTTCGCCCATATGGCGGTCCGGATGCACATTTATTCCCGCCCCGCAAACATTTGACCCCGCCCCGCAAACTTACCTTTTTTGGTCACCCCGCGCGCGATTTTGCCAGTTTGATCCCGTCAACAAGTTTTGCGCGGACGGCATGTTCCGCCCCGCGCGATTTTGGCCCCGCGCGCGCGAAAATCCAAACTTCCGCGCGCGCGCAAATTTTCTTCGATGCCCCGCAGAAAAATTCACTTGATGAGCAAAGGTTTGAGATTCAATTTAGGATAAGTAATTATGGAAAGGTATGAATGGGATTTGTACTACAAATCCGTCACACTCTCTTATTAAGATCGTCCTAGTAGAATCAGAGTGCTTAGGATGCCCCTATTGCTGTCTTTACAGGTATGACGGGGACCGTCAACGGCAGGCTGTTCTGCCTCGTCTAGGGTTCGCTTGGATAAATCAACGGGATGGGTACGGGATGGCAGAATTGCCACTGTCCATCCCGTTGACTCCGGTCAACGTATTCGTGTTCTTTCGTGCGGATTGAGCCAAAAATGAGATAGAATGCAAAAATAAGTTCACACCTTTACCTTAAAAATACATAGGACTAACTATGGTCCCCGAGAACGGTCCACTGAATTTTTTGAGCGGGGTAGAACGACCACGTGATATCATCTGATTTGGCGCGTCACCTATAAATTGACTTCCTTTCGCGCGAATTATCAAATGAAAGCTGATTGAGAGGGTGTACCAGACTGAGTAGACTTGACCCTTAGAATCCCAAAGTCGACCCCCTGGATCCCTTGTATCCCCCATTATTAAACGGCTGTCGGCTATCTTTTTTTGCCGTCCCGTACCGTCTCGGGGGGGGAGACGGCGGCCAAAGTCACGGCTCGAACCCATCGTGACATCGCAAGTAGACGACCATGCCCATTGATAGGGCTGTGGCCATACCTATATGAGAGGAAGGTGAGGTCTACTGAGAGGCAGATGATTATTGACGGAGTGGATTGCGTAGTTATTAAGAAAAGCACCAATGAATGACGAGTGGGTCTTAAATGGGTCCAGGATTCGATTTGCAACGAGGGAGTGAGTGAAAAAGTAGGAGGCCAAGGGCGACAAAGGAGTGGATGAATGACAATGACAGGATTGATAAATAACTTAGTTGAATGGTCACGTAGTTCGCGTCGCGCGATGCCAAATGTTAGAAGTTGCCTTCGGGATCTGCATCAGCGTTCCCGTTCAGCCCTTGATTATTCACGCTACCGTCACACCCATACACTCTATCCTCCTTTACTACGTGTATATCCCCCTTCTTCATTCGGTACCTTCCTCTGATACCAGTCACTCTCCCTACCGATCCCATTCATACCTTACTTATCCCGAATATGTTCTCAGACCTTTGCTCATCATGAGTTTTTCTGCGGGGGGACACGGAAGAAAATTTGCGCGCGCGCGGAAGTTCGGATTTTCGCGCGCGCGCGGGGCCAAAATCGCGCGGGGCGGAACATGCCGTCCGCGCAAAACATGTTACGGGGATCAAACTTCCAAATTCGCGCGCGGGGACACCAAATAAGGCAAATTTGCGGGGCGGGGTCAAAAGTTTGCGGGGCGGGAATAAATGTGCATCCGGACCACCATACGCCCATACGTCGCGTGCGAGCAGCGTCTTGAGCCCGGAGTGGATGCTGCACGCCTGATTGATATTCCACAGTCAGCATCGCATGTGTATCCGAGGACCGAGTCTTCTGCCACAATGCACATCTGGTAACAAGCAGCCGTAGATGACCCCAGCGCCAGAGCTCGGGATGGACGCAAGGGAGGATCGGGACGTACCGGGAAACGGCGGAGGCGGCAGGCTAATCAGACATGTTGAAACTGTTGCTGAGGGACAGCAGCAGGCTAGTCAAACGCGTTACGCGCCGATGATCATGGAGGAGTGAGGAGGGGCTCTGGTGCTATGTCCTGGCAAATATTTGAATAGGTTTTCTATTCAAAAATTCGAGGCCAGTCACGCCAGAGGGACAAGGTGACCTCTTTTCCAATGAGTAGTATATGGCTCAATGGTTGTGTTGCTTGTTTGTTGGCCTCTTTTTTGAATCATACATGACGTGTTCTAGTTGTGTGTTCGAGCCCCAGATGTGTTCTCTTTTTGCGCTTCTGCAACTTGTTGTATCTTCTTACTCGGTTGTTATACATTGTGGAAAGGAGTGCTCTACACAGGTACAGTACATAAAGATTGCTACGACAACTCTCAGACAGCCATGCTCCCGCTCAACACGAACCGCCGCACGGTCTATCTCCATGCTACGCTGGTGGCATGCCCAAAAAGACTTCAATAGCGCATCATCCGCCCCTTGAGCGCCCGGGTGGTGACGCCCAGTCAGTTCTCATTCTGCTGCGCGTCAATAGCGATGAGCTCAATCTGCGCGCGCGGGGCTCGTATAAAAAAAACACTGCAAACCTTTCGCCGCCAATGACGTACACCTCCGCCGCCACGATCCCCAGGCCCACGAGCGCGACGGCGATCAGCGCACCGTGGATCTTCGCGTAGACCTTGAGCAAGTGGGTGCGTGCAGCGGCATCGAAGGAGCGCGCGGAGAGATAGAGGTCGCCGATCAGGGCGGCGCGGTCGAAGGGGACAAGGGGCTGTGCATCGGCGGGGAGGAGCACGGCCTCGATGCACGTGAGGGTCGTGGAGGCAGCAAGGAGGACAAAGAGCGCGAGAAGGGCGGCGGTGAGGGGGACGGGGAGGATGCGCAGGGCCGTGAGGCTGAGGGCGAGTGACGGGGTCGAAGTCGCCGCCCTGCGCGGCGCTCAAGGCGTGCTCCGACATGGTGGGCAGGCCGAGGAGGTGCGCGACGGCGAGCGGGGCGAGGAAGGTCGCTCGCTGTGCGGCAGTGTAGACGAGGGTCGGAAGGATGAGGGGCTTGCATTGCGCGCGAGGGACGATACGCTGGAGGACGGATTTGGTGGTGGGGTGTGCAATCATGGTATAGGTCCGGAGCATATGCACGCGGATGAGCAGGAGGGGGGCGCACCCCCTCCCCGCACACATAGCACAGTTCTCAACTCGTCCCATGGCCCCAAATCACAGCGACCTGGCTGCGTGAGGTGTGCCTAGGAGCCACGCCTCGGAACCGCTGCTGCTCGGACTGCTTCATCAGTGGAACACGTCAGCTGAATGCAAACTATGCGATGAACGCACTCAAGGATGCGGCCGCGGCCAGCACACCTGATGTTGGATGCTGCATATGTTCTGTGTACACCGTGTAGACGGTGTAGTACACCAAGCGCCACGGAGACGCAGCAGACAGGGCGTAGGCTTCGGTGTCCTGGCAAATCTACTCGAAGTGCGAAATTTTCAGTGTTCGTACTCACTGTCAATGGAGACAAGGTCCCAAGGTTCCGTGTTCTTCAGAAAGGGTCTTGTCGTGTTCCATCTAAAGCTCAGCACCGCGTCTTCAAAACAGCTTCAAGGTGTTGAAATAAAGGCGAAAAATGCCGCCAAAAGGCATCCACAAGGACATCATAGGCAGAAGGTGAGTGAATTCGAAATTTTATATGGTCAAAAGGCGTCAGGTTGGACAACAGAAGGCAGTGAGCAGGAGGCGGCGGAAGGTGGAGCCATGGCGTGAGCATGCCCAAATGGGGTTCGAAGTCATGCCCAAAAAAGGCAAGCTAAGGCTGCCAGGGCACTGCACCAGAACCTGAGGAGGCGGCGGAGGCGGGAAGGGCAAACACCCGTAAATATGATGACGAGGTGTGATCACGCCACTCTTGTCAACCGCAACAAAACCGCAACGAGGACTGGACCTTGCCCGATGGCGCTCACATCGATACCTTTGGGCTTGCGATATTTTCGCTGTCCAATTTCTCTTGGAAATCTCCTCGAAATTGGAATCAATCACTGACTTTGAACTTTCATTCGGACGCCTGAGGCTCCGAGTCGACTCTTTTTCGGTTTGCCTGGCAAGTGAATAACGAACCGGCCGCTGGCATGTACTTCACAGCTCAGCTCCGTTTTCGCATCCCTTCATTTACTCGCCACTTCCTCGCCACTTCCTCGTCATACAGTCTCATTTCGGACTCATGGCTGTCACGATTTCGGATAGCGTCGCTGAATCTACGGGCAGTACATATTGCGTACATACCACTCGAAGATCTGAAGTGTCAAGGTCCGGTGGCGGAAGGTCCGCACCCGCAATCTTTCATTTAGTGGTGATATCTTGATAATGCGGCGGGAGACGCTCGTTCGACTCGAGCCTGGGCCTTGCATCGAGAACTTGAGTATGGAATTTTTTCCCCCCATTTTCCACTCTCTCTCTATACTCCAGATTCGCATTCATACTATTCAACCAATAGCCTCAAAGTCACCATGATCGGGCTAAACGACACATTCTCATCTTGCCATTCTTCCCGGGGCCTCCATCCTGAATTCTCGGCTCTGCCTATGCTCACAGAATGGATATCAAAGCCTGATGGCGGGGGGTCCGCAACCGCAAAGCTCGCGTTGAACTGCGTCATGTTGACGAGGGGAATGCTCGTTCGATTCGAACCCGGGCCATCATTATAGTGACCGCCGCTTCATCTTTATTTTTCCCCGGTACTCTTCCATTTACTTCATTAGCTCACTCCAACGTCGGCGGTTGCGTCGCCCACCAGATTCACTGTTGCATGTCCTAAATGAAGCTCGGTAAGTACCTCTCCTCCGCTCCTCAAAATCCGGACTGTTCTCAGTAACCACACTCACAACATTGTTATCAAGGTTCGGTGACGGGTGGTCCGCACCCGCAAAGCTGCCCGTTTAACTGCATCATGTTGACGCGGAAATACTCGTTCGACTCGAGCCCGGGCCTTACATGGAGTGCAGACTTTTATTTTTTATTTTATAGTGCTCTCTCTCGAGTCTCAATACTGTCGGTTCATCCAAGTTCCTATTTATAATATTCAACCAACAGCCTCAAAGTCGCCACAGTTGTGCTAAACGAGACTTTCTCGGCCTTCTATTTTTCCGGGGCCTCCATCACTGCATCCCCGGCTCTGCCCATGCTCACAAAATGGATCGACCTCGTGGCTCGGTGGCGGGCGCTCCGCACCCGAAAAGCTTCGCGTTTCAATTATCCCGTCATGTCGACGCGGAAATGCTCGTTCGATTCGAGCTCGAGCTGTAACAGTGTTATGCGTCAATTTGTTTTTCGCACTACTGTTGAAGATTTCCTTCGCTGATATATTTATATTTAGTCACTTCGAATGTCACTGCTGAACCTCAATATTTTAACACCCAACCACCCATGTTCGAGGCCACCACAGCAGTAAGTGCATATTTTCTCATCCTGCCGAAATTCCGGGTGTCAAGATTGCCGTGGTTTTCCGAACCAAGCCCCTTCTTCCTTTCTTCCAGTATTCATTCCCCGAAACCCTTACTCTACGTACCCATGCTCGTGCATGATGCACCGCATAAAAAAAGAAATCGTAGAGGGATAGACAGGGAGGGAATATTTATGCGTTGGGTATGTAAATGTTCACATTCAATGTGGCTACGGTATTCTTCAAAGTCTGGAGACAAAATGATGGAATTTTAAGAAGCCGGAGTGGAGTGTCTTTTGAAGGGAGAGCTAGAGAAAGATTAATTCAGAGCTTATGGGGGGAATAGGATTTTTGAGAGGGGGTCTGGGTCACGGTGGCGATTCGAATCGACCCAAGTAGGCTGCCTCCGGGGTGAAGGAGAAGGGGCGGGAATACATTAATTTTTTAGTGTTCAAGTTGGGGCGGCCGTTCACGGAGACGAAAATATATACAAAAAAACCAACCCTGCAAAGAGCAATCAAAACGGAACAGTGAGATCTGCTCGGATTGGGGGATGGAAATGTACGGGAGATATGTTCAAGTCCACCATAACAAAAATATAGGTCAATCGGAGCAAAATAGGTCCCATGGGACATGTTCTCCGCTCAACCACTGAAAAACACGGGAATCTATCCCAAAAAGGAGATTTTCGGTGCCCATAAAAAAACCTAGGAGACGAAGCCTTCTGCCCTTTCCGTGCGAATCGAATGAGCCTATTTCCAGGGCAAACGGTTAAGAAATGATCCCGCAATCGCTGTTCTCGTGAAAACTTACAAAAAGAAAAAAAACACGCCGCGCCCTAAGTTCTGCAAACGGCTGTAAGCCTGTCTGTTTGAAGCTTTTTCCGTCGTCGACCTGATCTTAGGATCCCGAACCCTGACACCCGCCTTCGAATGGATGATGGCATCATGCTTGCAATGTCTCGGGCATCGTGCAGTGCCCGGCGGTGTCTGCCACCCATCCAATAGATACATGGTCTACATGGCGCAAAAATTAGCCAAAATCTGCAGGTGTTAGATTACAACTCACATCTGTATAGGTGACCTTGAGTGTCAACTTGAAAAAGGCTTGCATCCTCGATTTGGATGCGACTTCTGCAAACAACTTACAACTTGACATCTCAGCAGAATTCGGAGTGATCGCCGAGCCTTTCGCATCAAGTCAAGATCCGCGGGCCGGGATCAAATCCAACTCTGTCTGCCCCCTCGCAATTCTGCCTTACTGGCGGTTCCTCGGATTGGTATTTTAAGATCAGAATAATTGAAAGGAAGGCTTGAACCAAATTAGAACTTGGATATGACGAAAACAAACCAGGATAGTGGAATTTGAATTCACGGACCAAAGGTTTTGCCCGATTTTTCATGAAGTCTATTCAAGCTCAATTAGTTTGCATGATACCTGGAAGTTCGATGTATTCACCTTTCCCATGTTTCCTGCTCTCTGAGACCCTAAAACCGCAAAATATCCTTCTTCAGATCCCGGCAGACTGTTCGGATCATCGTTCCAATCAATACCACAAGTGACGCTTCCCGCGGGATGACTGCGAGTCAACAGAAATGCAAAAACACTAAGGAGCTGACTGGAGCTGGGTGCGGTTTAAACCTCTATGAAGGATGCAACTCACACCGGATAAAGGTAAATATTACAGCCCTTTGCGGAACATAGGGCGCGGCCAAAAAATTTCCCATTTTGGGACATTTTTGTTTTTGTCGACCATTTCCCTCGCCGCGCGCTCAATTATGAATGTATCGTTCTGAAAACCATATGAGCGGAACCGCAAGGCAATTCTTGAGGTCCTCTCTTGCTCCAAATTTTTTTATTCGGCTTATATAAAATGTACTCTGATATAATCATGTTTATATGGAAATCTGCTCCCACAGGGGGAGTTGGCGATACATTATTTTGGGGTCTGATTAGGGAATATCTACGACTATTTCTGAGGTCACCTCGTTCTCATATTTTATCTGTGGGTCCTATACCACGTGAACGATGTAGTTGAATCCAAGGGAAACACCCACTTCTCAGACACAATGATCTCACATATTCTGGTCCCAGGTGAGCGTGATACTCATTGGGTGCTAGTCCTGTGGTGTTTAAAATAGACTCCACAACTCACATTTGTCATCCGAGTCCCCGTCCCAGCATGCAACACGATTCAATATGCACGTATATTGTCACAAGTCAAATGCTAACTGATGTGTCAATCGGGCTAAGTTTGATCATTTCCCGCGGGTACACGTGGTAACAGCCTGCCAATGCCACTGGCTTGCCACGTCACTGCGTCTTAACTCTCATCCTCCCTGCATGGTGTCCTTCTCCAGTGGACACCACATAACAATCCAAGGTACTGATTGAGTCCAAACCATATCAATTGTCAATTGTGTCTAAGTCCTCTGCAGGAGGCACCGGAGGGCCTGGTGGGAAAGGGGGTGTCCTCGGGGGGGATGGGGGCAATGCAGAGGGTCCTCGTTTCAGCAATGTGGCAGTCTATGGCAGTAAGTTGTTGCAATATAGTATTGGAAGCTGCTCTTGATTCATGCCAGATGTGGTGAATAATTTCACCACACCAAATGTAGACCCCCAAGAGCATCAGATCCACTCTGAAGCTAGGAATCGATTGTTGGATCCTGCGGTGGTGAAGGACCACAAGCCTTGTCCGTTGCCAGTGTCTTCGTTCACAGGACGGAAGGACATCCTCCAAAAGATGCACCACTACTACAATGATCAAGGATCTGTGCAGCATATCTTTGTCTTGTATGGCCTTGGCGGTGCAGGAAAGAGTCAGCTTGCTTTCAAGTTTTTGCATGAGTCCCAAGCCAATTGTTGGTATGGATAATTTGCATGTGTTTCACAAATAATTGACAACCAATTTCCAGTTTTTCAGAGATATTCTATATTGATGCAACCAACAAACAGACACTTGAACTTGATCTGCAGAGCATCACCACTGCAGAAGTTGGCAATTCAGCCGAAGTAAGTCTGCGCTGGCTTGCAGGCAAACAAGACAAGTGGCTCCTGTTCTTTGATAATGCTGACGATACCAAGCTGGACTTGTCAAAATACTTTCCTCGTTGCACATCCGGGAATATTTTGATCACAACTCGCAACCGAGAACTATGCATACATGCCAGAAATGAAGAGGCAGTCTCAAGAGTGTCTGATATGGAAGCTGAAGATGCACAAGACTTGCTCTTGCATCTGGCTGACCAGGGCAGAGGTCCTGAGCAACAGAAACAAGCAATGGCTATTGTGAAGGTCTTTTCCTTCATGTTTTCTTTTTAAACCCCAATTCACACTGAATTGTGTAACAGGAACTCCATTGCTATCCTTTGGCTATCTCCCAAGCAGGTGGTTATATCCGTGTCCGCAATAAATTAAGCGGATATCTGAAACTCTATCAAAGCCATCGTGACAAACTGCTGCAACGTGCAGAAATTCAAGGACAGGATTACTATGGTCTAGCAGTATATGCAACATGGAACTTAAGCTACAACAAGCTCAGTGAAGCTGCACAAACCCTGTTGCAGATATGCTCCATTCTGCATCATGAAGGGATCTTAGAACAAATATTTGAAAATGCAGCAATGTCTCAGCAAGGCCTGGATGGGTCAGACCCAATGCTCGATGGATCTGACCTGAGGGAAGTCACCCAGCTTTTGACTGAGGTGGGAATGCGAAATGACAACTGGGATTCTTTTGTCTTCCATGAAGTGATTGGAGAGCTTGAATCATATTCCCTCATGGAACAGGATAGACAAGCTGATTCATATACCATCCATCCACTGGTACAGCACTGGAGTGGCACAACTATGGGAAGAAACAAACATCTGATGCAGAAATGTGTACTCACTATCATTGGATTGTCAATCTCCTGGAGCTACAATGATGAGGACATCAAATATCGCCACAAACTTTTACCACATGCTGCCAGAAGCAGAAGCTCACACATCCCAGAGGAAATCAGTGCATTCATTGCTGCTCGAATAGGGCTATTATACTGGGAAGGTGGGCACTGGAATGATGCAGAGGCACTTGAGGTGGTGGTGGTGGAGAAGAGCAAGAGTGTGCTTGGAGAGGAGCATCCAGACACCCTGACAAGCATGGGCAATCTTGCAAGCACATATCGCAAGATGGGCCACTGGAATAATGCAGAGGCACTTGAGGTGGTGGTGATGGAGAAGATCAAGCATGTGCTTGGCGAGGAGCATCCAGACACCCTGAGAAGCATGGCCAATCTTGCAGCCACCTATCGGGACCTGGGCCGCTGGAATGATGCAGAGGCGCTTGAGGTGGTGGTGATGGAGAAGAGCAAGTGTATACTGGGAGAGGAGCATCCAGACACCCTGTCGAGCATGGCAAATCTTGCAGCCACCTATCGAGACCTGGGCTGCTGGAACGATGCACTGGCACTTGAGGTAGTGGTGATGGAGAAGAGAAAGTGTATACTGGGAGAGGAGCATCCAGACACCCTGACGTACATGGGAAATATCGCAGCCACCTATGGGAACCTGGGCCGCTGGAATGATGCAGAGGCACTTGAGGTGGTGGTGATGGAAAAGAGAAAGTGTATACTGGGAGAGGACCATCCAGACACACTGACAAGTATGGGCAATCTGGCAACTACCTATCGGAACCTGGGCCGCTGGAACGATGCAAAGACACTTGAGGTGGTAGTGATGGAGAAGAGCAAACATGTACTGGGAGAGGAGCATCCAAACAGTCTGAGAAGCATGGCCAATCTTGGGACCACCTATCGGGACCTGGGCCACTTGAAAGATGCAGAGGCACTTGAGGTGGTGGTGATGGAGAAAAGAAAGTGTATACTGGGAGAGGAGCATCCAGACACCCTGTTGAGCATGGCCAATCTCGCAGCCACGTATTGGAAGCTGGGCCGCTGGAACGATGCCCTGGCACTTGACATGGTGGTGATGGAGAAGAGAAAATGTCTACTCGGAGAGGAGCATCCAGCCACCCTGTCGAGCATGGCCAATCTTGCAGCCACCTATCGGAAGCTGGGCCACTGGAATGATGCAGAGGCACTTGAGGTGGTGGTGATGGAGAAGAGAAAATGTATACTGGGAGAGGAGCATCCAGCCACCCTGTCAAGCATGGCCAATCTTGCAGCTACTTATCGGAAGCTGGGCTGCTGGAACAATGCACAGGCACTTGAGATGTTGGTGATGGAGAAGAGAAAATATCTACTGGGAGAGGAGCACCCAGCCACCCTCTCAAGCATGGCTAATCTTGCAGCCACCTATTGGAAACTGGGCTGCTGGAATGATGCAGAGGCACTTGACGTGGTGGTGATAGAGAAGAGAAAGTGTGTACTAGGAGAGGAGCATCCAGCCACCCTGTCAAGCATGGCCAATCTTGCAGCCACCTATCGGAACCTGGGCCGCTGGAATGATGCAGAGGTGCTTGAGGTTGTGGTGATGGAGAAGAGAAAATGTATACTAGGAGAGGAGCATCCAACCACCCTGTTGAGCATGGCCAATCTTGCAGCCACCTATTGGAACCTGGGCCGCTGGAATGATGCAGAGGCACTTGACGTGGTGGTGATGGAGAAGAGAAAGTGTGTACTGGGAGAGGAGCATCCAGCCACCCTGTCAAGCATGGCCAATCTTGCAGCCACCTATCGGAACCTGGGACGCTGGAACGATGCAGAGGTGCTTGAGCTCATGGTGATGGAGAAGAGAAAATGTATATTAGGAGAGGAGCATCCAACCACCCTGTCGAGCATGGCCAATCTTGCAGTCATCTATTGGAACCTGGGCCGCTGGAATGATGCACTTGCACTTGAGGTGGTCATGATGGAGAAGGGCAAGCATGCAAGAATCAGTAATGAGGCTACAGCCCCAACAGTTGTTGTGGACCATGAGTATTTTCCAGAAGAGGATGTCGAGTGGGAGGACTTTATTAATGACTAGGGAATTTAACTTCAATTTACATTTTTTTGGACGTTGTGGACACATAGAGATAGCTATGATATATTCAACACTTTCTCCCAACAAAATCAAAGTATGTCTGGAAAGTCACAGTGGATAGGAACCTGAGGAACATGTGAAATTGCTTGTTGATGGAGCCTAAGCATAGCCAAATATTCCTGCTACCGTAAGGTACCGGTTCTTAGGTCGCCCTAACTTCAGCCACTTGCAGAGTATCACATTTTCATTACAAGCACAAATAAAATTTTGTCATATCGACTGTGTCATGTTTCAAAAATACAGCAATAGAGAGTTGTTCGAATAACATCTTGACTCCCATTTAGAGCCCTTTATCATCTGTTGCCTGGCCGTTTTTCTGATTTTTTTTTGTTCAATATACAGATTGTTAGTGTCGAAATCTGCTGCACTGAATTTGTCATCGCTGAACCTTTAGGTTTGGCTACCCAGGGGAACATGGATTTCGAGCCATTTTACTACAGGGACAAATAAAAATTAGTCATACAGAATTAGTCATTGCACAAAATTAATTGCTGAACCTTTGGAAGGAAACACGAAAAAGTAATTCAAAGGTAGATATTTTTTCCCAACCTTACTGATTTATCTGCCTCCATTTTCACTCACAAGATTCATCCATTTCTACTTTAGCTATTAGTCATTTTTGCTTGATGTTCCGGGCATTATCCGTTGACATGAGAATTGGGCCCGGACATTTAATGTTCTGATCAGATAGGTCGTTATTAGGCGTTACTTGGCATGTTACAGCTCTTTGTGGAACTTAGGGCGCAGACGATTTTTTTTTGTTTTTTTTTGTTTTGATGAGAACACTCATAGCACCCTCAGTCCTTGTCTGTTTCCCTTCGGAGTAGGCTCAATCGATTCACATTCGCAATACGCAGTTTTCTGTGTCCTCACATTTTCTACTAGGTGTGGGGGTCTCAGGTAAGCATATTTTGGGACATTTTTGGGCAGGACAGCTGGGGCATCAGTAGTTCACCCCCAATTGCCCTAAATTTTTTATATGATGTACTTCTATGCATAATCTAGTTCCTGAAATACCATGATAGTGAATATGATGCCAGGTTCCGATATTCAACAGCAGGCTGACTGAGAGGGCAGATCAGCCCAATATTTCCTGATCCCTAGATTGAAAACTAGACATTACATCCACTATCGCGGTATTCCAGGAACTAGATAATACTTAGAAGTCCACTATAACAAAAATTTAGCGCACCTGGGAAAGAAATAGTGATGCCCCAGCTGTCCTGCTCGGAAATGTGTCAAAATGTATGACTGGGATTAGGCCTCTTCGAGGCGGGTGCTGAACCTTTAGGTGGATGTGCCAGTGCACTGTCTGCTCGCCTCTTCAAAACTTAGATGCACCAAGCTCTGGTGAAGAGTTCCAAACAAAATTGAGGCTCAAGCCAGTAAACATGATACATATATCCTGCTGTGTATTTTTTTCTGAACCAGGAAGATATTTCTGGACATTAATGAGAATCATATTAGTTCCCCTAAATATTCCTAGGTTGATTGAACACGGGGTACCAGAGTGGGAGTCCCCGAGATTCTGTTTGCTTGATGTTTAGTTGCTCTGATAGATCTGCAAAACTGGAGTGCATTGGTACCGGAAAAAATTATCTGAACAATGAACACATTTCTGGATATCAATAACCATCCTATAAACTCCCCTGGATATTCCTGGGCTGATTCAATGGGGATTATCACAGTGGGAGGCCCTGAGGTTCTGTTTGTTTGATGTATGGTTGTTCTGATAGGTCTGTAAAACTGGCATGTATTTGTACCGAAAAATAAGAATCGAATCAGGAACACATTTCTGGATGTCCCTGATAGTCCTATTAGCTCCTCAGAATATTCCCGAGTTGATTTAACAGGGGGTACCAGAGCGGGAGTCCTTCAGATTCTGCTTGCAAAACTGGCGTCCATTTGTACGGAAAAAAAATTGAATCAGTCCCAAGTTAGTGTCTACCGGGAAGCACCCTACACTGGTTATGTAGCAAGAACCAACATGGAGACTAAGAGTAGCAAGCAAAGATGTCGCTGGAGACTCGGAAATACTCGCCAATCACTCTCCGCGTCCGAACAACGTCCGAACTTCGGATGTTGTCCGAAAGTCCCACGTCAACGGATACTGGCCTGAACATCAAGCAGAAATGACTAAAGACCAGAATTGAACTTAAGAGAATTGCATTGCCTTCTGTGAATGAAACGAGCTAGCACGCAGGAATTCGAAGCAGAAGGAAGGTTGGAAAAATATGTTTCCATCTTCATTGCTTATTTTCTCTTTCCCCACTTGCTGTTAAATTTTTCTTGTGATGACCAATTCTTCATGACAAACAGATCAAAAACTGATACGCAAAATCGATGTTCTCCTGGGCAGCCAAACCTAAAGGTTCAGCAATGAAAATTTGATCCCAGATCAAATTAAAAAATCTGAGGACACAGGAAACTGCGTGTCAGGATTCTGAGAAGATTGAGCATACTCACAAGTTAAACAGACAGGAATTGAGCCTGTAATCGCTGTTCTGCCCAAAATAACTGAAAACAGAAAAAAAACACTTGAGCGCTAAGTTCCGCAAAGAGTTGTAATTGGTAAACCTCAAAAATCGACTTCCTTTCGGGCTTTTAAATCACGAAAATAATGTTGGGAGCACTAGAGGTACATTAGAGAAGATTAGTGTGTCCAAAATTTTAAAATCCATCCAGCATGTAATAGCTTGGGTCGGCACCAAATAACATTTTGGCTGAACAAATAACAAGCCACCTCAAATTTAATCACACTTCATTGGGCTGGAGTGCCTCATCTTTATTTCTAGCTCAGCTCTCTTGCGACCTTCAAAGTCTCTGATTGACTCTTTTGTGTACTGTACCATTTCGACCGAGTCTTCAGGTGACGCGTGACACGGCCCTCTGAACTGAAGACTTTTGGTCGTGGTGACGGTGACATTGAAAATTTTCGGCCCAAATAGGCTTAAAAACGCCCAAAAGGTCTTGCCAGCATCT
This sequence comes from Mycena galericulata, assembly GCA_029289565.1. NCBI lineage: Eukaryota > Fungi > Basidiomycota > Agaricomycetes > Agaricales > Mycenaceae > Mycena > Mycena galericulata. The sequence goes on along the minus strand of JARKIA010000286.1, from coordinate 134,910 downwards.
GCTGGCCTTCCATTTAAGGCAATTTTTGATCGTATTAGTCAGAATGAAGACCTGATAAACTGAAGACCTTAGGTGACGCGTGACATGGGCTGAAGACTTGGTTGAAATGGTACAGTATCTTGAGGTTTGAAAACATGCCAAAAAGTGCTGCTCTTCTCTGTCAGTAACATGGAACCATGGTGCTGCCCTGGATCCCCCAAGGGTCAAAGGGTCACCCAGGACTACCGGATGCCCCTCCCCAAGGGTATCCTCAGATCAGGAAAGACAATGAAGAGATTTCATTTCAGCTTACCACGGTGTGTTCATGAACCATAGCCTGATGGCGGTAAACAGATGAAAGTCCAGAACCTTGCAAGAAAACAGAAACAAACAATGAGGGGGTACACCCACTTCTTTAACTAACTAACCCTGCATCAGAGCAGTCTGCACCTGCCGATGGTGTAAAAAGTCAACATGCCCCGGGAGCCACGACATTTCAGACTGCAAGGTTGTATGCAAGATTCACCGTTAAAAATGTGGCCAATTCCAGGGGTGCAGGGTGTGGACAATGGCAGGAAATGTACACAGAGATCATGATAATTTCAATACCTCAACTTCTTGAAGTACTACTGGTACTCTGTGCATCCTGCTGTATATTTAATCTAGTGTTCTTGAACACTCCTGTGATGACCTGGCAAGTCTCATTGAATTCCCTTCTCTTTTCCCCTGTTTGAATTCTTTTTTGTGTTTGCCACCGTCGGGACAAAGGGTGCATTGAAATAAAAACCTGGAGAATATCAATCCCAGTTTCCAGCGCATACTGTGAAACTTGGCTCTCTCCTCCATGTCCTTCCTTGCTATCTTCTGCAATTTGCCTGTCTCCACTGGATCTGACAGCCATGCTGTAAGCTCTTGTGCTATGACCGGATCACGCCATCGCGGTTATCAGGTGATCTGTGTGCCTTTATCTAAGCGCCCCTGGCGTCTATTGTTTCGCTCGAGAAAAATGATGAGATAATGCTGCAAAGTCCTAAAGGTTCAGCTACCGCCTCGAAGAGGCCTAATCCAAGTCATTTTTGTTTTGTAGTTGAACCCTGCCACATGTGGCCATAAGTTGCCATGTGAACACGACATTCCAGGACCAACTTTTCATAATCCCCCAAAATGTTAGTGTCCCATAGTCAAACCATTTATTTTATTTTTATTTTTATTTGTGAGTGGTAGAAAAAAACTTGATTATGGTCTGATTTCCCTTGTGCATCTGATACTGGAAGCCAAAGTTCGGTAACTGCCGACACCCGATTAGGAAGGTGTGACCTAATGGGGACTCAAACTTTTGGAGACGCGTTGAGTTCCAGTACCCTCGGTGTGCTCAAACACATTGATTTTGCTACATACCTCACAGACCGCTCATTAATGGCTGAACAACATGTTTACTGCTTGCAGCTCTAACAGACAGCAATTTTTGCAAGTCACGAGTCTCCGAAACCCGGCTTCCGCTATTGACCCATCAAGTAAATCTAGACTACCAAAATGTTGCGTACGAAATTGCCCCATGTCGCATGAACCTCAGCCATAATAAATGGGTAGCACAGCTGCCCTGCTTGTCACTAACCCCTATGTTGCCCTCCACTACTTTTTGCAATGCACAACTCTCCTCGTCTGTGGATCCTAGTTCTGAAGCCTCTCCCTTGTCTCTTGACTGGGTTCCTTTGTCTGGGGTCTCAGCTTCTCATTCTGTTGCTCAGCACCTTAGCCCTCTGTTGCATGAAATGAGTCTGTCCGTTCTATGCATATCAAGCTATAGTATGCTTGGAGTTCTCTTATGACCTGGTTCTCAGTCTTGACTGTTGTTTTTTTGTCGACTAACTCTTCCGCATACATCATTTGTCCTTCATTATAGTGTCCGCAATGCCACAAAGTAAGTATGATAGATGATTCTGAATATTGACATTTTGTCACTATAGCTGAATCAGTCACTCCAGATTCCGGTGGGTTCCTTGTGTGGTCTTGATGATGCTCTGCATGTGCAAGATCATATGTTTGAGTGTAGGTGCCTCATTACACTCACACTGGATAAAGGAAAATATTAACCTAGGTCAATATGTGGGCATAGAGTAGATAACTCAGAAGATAAATCTAAACTTGTACATAGTGGATGAGTTCAATGGGTGCGAAACCACCACAGAAGTAGCTGAAATCAGCAGCTCTTTCCCCAGCTTTGGCTTTGTTCTCATTCCGCAAGTTAGGAAAGCCATGCCCAAAGAAAGTCATTCAGTGGTCCTTTCAGGTATATTGAAAGGACTTTCACGGTAACCATCTAAATTTCCTTTGTTAGACAGCTCTGAATCCAGTAAATTATTCCTGAAGCACCCACAAAAAAGCCGATGGTAATTCGGACAGGGGCCCGGGCTCTAGTCGAACAAGCTATCCCTGCAGAACCTGTGTGACACCAATTTATTCGGTGACGACTACCGGGCCTTCCTCCCCTTCCTCGAATCCTGGTTACTAGTGCAACTCCTCTAAATGCAGCAATTATTAATTATTTCCTTACAAAAAAAGTCAGCTGTTTATTCCACAAATGGCCCGGCCTCGAGTCGAATGAGCATCCCTGCAGAAGATTCGAAATACTCATGAAATTTGGTGCAGGTGCGGGACCGTCCGCCACCGGGCCTTCTGCACTTCCCTTTGAACCTCGCTAGAGTCTCCCTCATGATCAATACTGCAAAATCTCTCTGAGCCAAAAAAGATGCAGTGGTTCTGGGATCAGTGCTAGGGCCCAGGCTCGACTCGAACGAGCAGCTCCCGCAGAACCTGTGTGACACTAATATATGCGGTGCAGACTACCGCTACCAAGCCTTCCACACCTCCCTCAACACTCAGTAAGAGCAGCTTTGAATCCATGAAATCTCTCCCTGCTGAATTGTTATATGCTAGAATTAGATTAACTAAGATGGCATGGGACCAAAATAAGACTTGGTTTTCTAAACAAAGGCCGGGCTCGAGTCGAACGAGCAGCTCCCACTTCAAGATCACAACACAAGAGAAGAATCAGTTGATGTGGGTGCAGACCTCCCGCCACCAAACCTCGCACGTAAATCTGTGAACCTGGTTCCAGTGAGATTAAATGAGCAGGTGAGCACGCTGCGAATCCGAATCCAAAAAGAAATATTCTCGTATACCGGAATGGCCCGGGCTCGAGTCAAACAAGCGTCTCCTGCAGGACGCTTGCGCCGTCGTATCTGGTGCGGGTGCGGACCATCCGCTACCGGGCCTTCCACACACCCCTCAAAACTTAGTTTAATTTAAAGCAGTTTCAGCCCAGCTATACGCTGAAATTAGATTAACTAAGATGGCATGGGTCCGAACCAAAAAAAGACTTGGCTCTCGAAACAAAGGCCGGGCTCGAGTCGAACGAGCTGCTCCCACTTGAAGATTACAACGCGACAGAAGCAGTTGATGTGGGTGCGGACCTCCCGCTCCCAGGCCTCACAGGTAAATCTGTCTGATTACAGGGAGATCGAATGAGCAGGTGAGCACGCCGTGAATCCGAATCCCAAAAAAAATTGTGCAATGTTTTTCCATGGCCCGGGCTCGAGTTGAACCTCGCAGAAACACAACATCAAATGATCAAATAATTCGTTGCAAGTGCGGAACCAACCACCACCGGGCCTTCTTCACCTCCCTCGAAACTAGGTTAGAGCGATCAGTGGCGCTAAAAAATTGCTGAGGATGAGTCAGGAATGGATGGAGTATGGAAGAGGGAAAAAGAAATAAAGGTTCTTGGAAACCGCAAAGGGCCCGGGCCCGAGTCGAATGAGCTATCCCTGCAGAAGGTTTACACAAACCATGAACTCGTTGCAGGTGCGGACGACCCGCCACCAGGCCTTCCTCACCTCCCTTGCACCCTGGCTAGAGCAACTCTGAATCCAAGAATAACTAATTATTCCTGAAGCATTCAAAAAAAGTCAGTGACAGTTCGGACAGGGGCCCGGGCTCGAGTCGAACGAGCTATTCCCACAGAACATTCCAAAGATTCACGAAATTTGATGCGGGCGCGGACCTCCCGCCACCAGGCCTCGCAGGTAAAGCTGTAATCCTAAGTCAGTTACAGTGAGATTAATTGAGAAGATGAACACCCCCGCGAATCCGAATCCCCAAAAAAATTAGTTTAACACTGTATTCAGCCCAGCTATACGCTGAAATTAGATCAACTAAGATGGCGTGGGTCTGATCCAAAAAGAGACGTGGCTGTCGAAACAAAGGCCGGGCTCGAGTCGAACGAGCAGCTCCCACTTCAACATTACAACGCAACAGAAGCAGTTGATGTGGGTGCGCACCTCCCGCCGCCGGGCCTTTCTCTCCTCCCTTGAAATGAAGTTGGCTTAACCAACTCTGTCAGTGACTGCAATTGGGAATGACCGACGAACAAATAAGATAAACGCACTACGGACCCGGGCTTTGCCATTCCCGCAGAAACACCGGAGCAAACGGCTGACTCGATGCAGGCGCGGAACTGCACCCGGAGCGGCAGGACGAATCATCCCAAACCCCAAAAAAAATGACTTCCTCTTTTCCGTCGGATGGCCTACCTACGCCCAGTCGAACGAGCATCCCGCAGAACATTCGAAATATTCACAAGATTTATGGTGCGGGTGCGGACTACTGCCACCAGGCCTTCCTTACCTGCCCTGAACCTTACTGAAGCAACTCTGAATCTATGAGAATGTCTTCCGATTGAATGAATGAATGAATGGAAAGAAAATAAAAAGAAGTGATCCTGGCTCTCCTAGGGCCCGGGCTCGAGTTGAACGAGAATCTCTCGCAGAACATCAGTAGATACATACACACAATATTTGGTGCGGGTGCGGACCGCCCACCACCGGGCCTCGGAGGAACCTGGCGACAATGAGATCAAATGAGAAGGTGGGCCGTGAATCCGAACCGAAAAAGAAAAAAAATGCTTCGCCAAACGTCCATGGCCCGGGCCCGAGTCGAACGAGCAGCTCCCGCAGATTATTTGTCATGAACACGCTGATATTTGGTGCGGGTGGGGCCCGCCACCAGGCTTACCAACCTATGTATGAACCTGGTTAGAATTAAATGCTGTAGATTTGTTCTGGGATTCGCTAATGGATTATTGAGGGGTGAAAGAGAAGAAAAAAATGATTGGGAACTTGCTCTGTTAGGGCCCGGGCTCGACTCGAACGAGCCTTCCCGAAGAACTTATGTAATGCAATAGCACTCGTTGCGGTTGCGGACCAACGCTACCAGGCCTCTGAGAAACACCTATGACCTGGTCACATGATTAAATGAGCAGGTGAGAATTCCGCAAACTTAAAAAAAAGCTGGCCAAGACATACATGGCCCGGGCTCGAGTCGAACGAGCAGCTCCCACTTCAAGATCACAAAGGAAAATCAGTCGATGTGGGTGCGGACCTCCTGCCACCAGGCCTTTCTCTCCTCCCTCGAAACTAGGTTAGAGCGATCAGTGGCGCTAAAAAATTGCTGAGGATGAGTCAGGAATGGATGGAGTATGGAAGAGGGGAAAAGAACTAAAGTTTCTTGGAAACCGCAAAGGGCCCGGGCTCGAGTCGAACGAGCTATCCCTGCAGAACATCCGAACAATGAACAACTCGTTGTAGGTGCGGGACCGCCCGCCACCGGGCCTTCCTTCCCTTCCTCGGAAACCTCATTACTAGAGGAACTCTGACTCCAGGAATAACCATTCTCCTGAAGTGCTCACAAAAAAGTCGCAGGTGATACAGAGAAGGGCCCGGGCTCGAGTCGAACGAGCATCTCCCGCAGAACATCAATGAATACACCAAATTTGGTGCGCTTGCGGACCAAGCGTTACCAAGCCTTGGAGGTAAACCGGTGAACCTGGTAAAAGTTAGATTACAGTAAATGAGAAGGCAGTGAACATACTACGAATCTGAATCCCAAAAAATTGACTCATGACCAGATCCATCAGATGGCCCGGGCTCGAGTCGAACAAGCTATTCCTGCAGAACATGAGCAAACATATCATTTGGTGCAGGTGCGGACGACCCGCCACCAGGCCTTCTTCCCCTTCCTAGGAAGCTTGGGTAGAGTAGCTCTGAATTCAGTAAAAAAAAACTTATCCATGGAGTACTCACAAAAAATCAGTGGTGAAACGGAACAGCGGCCTGGGCTCGAGTTGGACAAGCTATTCCAATAGAACATTCAAAAGATTCATCAGATTTGGTGCAGGTGCAGAACCGTCCACCACCAGGCCTTCCTTCCCTTCCTAGTAATCTTGGTTAGAGCAGTTCTAAATCCAAGAATTAATTATTTTTTTTTGCAAAAAAGGCAACTGGAGGTGAGAGATAAGGGCCCGGGCTCGAGTCGAACGAGCAGCTCCCGCAGATCGTTTGTGATAAACACACTGATATTCGGTGCGGGTGCGGAACCACCCGCCACCAGGCCTCGGAGGAACCTGGCGACAATGAGATCAAATGAGCAGGTGAGCACGCCGCAACTCCGAATCCAAAAAAATTGATTCAACACCGCGCATGGCCCGGGCTCGAGTCGAACGAGCTATCCCTGCAGAACATCCGAACAATGAACAACTCGTTGCAGGTGCAGGACCGCCCGCTACCAGGAATTCCTCCCCTTCCTAGGAATCTTGGTTAGAGCAGCTCTGAATGCAGCAAAATTATTATTATTCTTGAAGCACCTACAAAAACGCCGGAAAAGTTCAAGGGCCCGGGCTCGAGTCGAATGAGCCTTCTCGCAGACAATATTTGGTGCGGGTGCGGAAACCGCCCACTACCAAGCCTCGGAGGAACACCTATGAACCTAGCCACAGTGGGATTAATGTAAATGCGAAAGAAGGTGAGCACACCGCGAATCCGAATCCCAAAAAGTTAACCCGATGGTTGTAATATATGGCCCGGGCTCGAGTCGAACGAGCTATCCCTGCAGAACATACGAACAGACCACTGATATATTTATTGCAGGTGCGGATCAACTGCTACCAGGCCTTCCACACCTCCCTTGAACCCTGGCTAGAGCAGCTCTGAATCCAAGAATAACTAATTATTCCTGAAGCATTCAAAAAAAGTCAGTTGTAGTTCGGACAAGGGCTCGGGCTCGAGTCGAACGAGCTATTCCCACAGAACATTCCAAAGATTCACGAAATTTGATGCGGGTGCGGACCTCCCGCCACCAGGCCTCGCAGGTAAAGCTGTAATCCCAAGTCAGTTACAGTGAGATTAATTGAGAAGATGAACACCCCCGCGAATCCGAATCCCCAAAAAAATTAGTTTAACACTGTATTCAGCCCAGCTATACGCTGAAATTAGATTAACTAAGATGGCGTGGGTCTGATCCAAAAAGAGACGTGGCTGTCGAAACAAAGGCCGGGCTCGAGTCGAACGAGCAGCTCCCACTTCAACATTACAACGCAACAGAAGCAGTTGATGTGGGTGCGCACCTCCCGCCGCCGGGCCTTTCTCTCCTCCCTTGAAATGAAGTTGGCTTAACCAACTCTGTCAGTGACTGCAATTGGGAATGACCGACGAACAAATAAGATACACGCACTACGGACCCGGGCTTTGCCATTCCCGCAGAAACACCGGAGCACACGGCTGACTTGTTGCAGGTGCGGAAGCGCCCCTGGCCATGGAGCGGCAGCACGAATCATCCCAAACCCCAAAAAAAATGACTTCCTCTTTTCCGTCGGTGGCCTACGCCCGCGTCGAACGAGCATCCCGCAGAACATTCGAAATACTCACAAGATTTATGGTGCGGGTGCGAAACAACCCGCCACCAAGCCTCCCAAACCTCTCTTGAAACTCGGTTAGTATAGGTAGCCTTCATGGATGGATTATGGATTATGGAGCAGGAGAAAGAAAGAAAAAAAGACCGACTAGATTAGGGCCCGGGCTCGAGTTATCCCTGCAGAACATTCGAAATAATCACAAGATTCCTCGCTCATAAAGGATGTATGTAGTTGATGTGGGTGCGGGCGCGGACCAACCGGCACCGGGCCGTTCGGACTCTGCTGTGAACCTGGGTGCTGCAAACGCAAACGGGTGCTTCGCGAGAATTGAAGGGATGGAGAAAGAAGAAGTCGAAGAAATGAAGAAGAAGTTGAGAACGGAAAATGACAAGGAAAGAAAAAGGAACCGAAGAGAAGAAAGCGCCCACCACGCCGGACGCGGATAATCGAATCGATCCAGGTTGCCACGCGCGAACGGAGTACCGGCTCGAGGCAGGGGTGCGCCACCCGAGCGCGAATCGGGCGCAAGAACAGATCTAACAGAACGTAGGCCGGCCACAGAGACGTACGTACTGTATGCATGCGCATTCAGAATGAAATGTAGCAATTAAAGCCAAGCTGCTGTGCTTCGAGGAAAGGCAAGGCAAGGCAACAAGTGAAGTGAAGGGGGTCGCTGTGCAGAACTGAGAAATATCGTGAGGCAGGCAGGCGGAGGTCGGGAGACGGTACGAATTCAAAATAGGAATAGGAATAGGAATAGGCGGGACGGGACAGGGAGGGGCGTCGGCGACGGGAGACTCCTTAGGCTATGTATGATCGAATAAAAATTATAAAATAAACTCAATAACGCACGGACGTACGCGAAAATGCCTCCTCCATAACGCCTCCCGGAGGAGGAGGAGGAGGAGGAGGAGGTGAATTTGCTTCGGCGTCGGCGTTCGCACGTCTGGCGCTCAACGCGTTGCCAGTGCGACGGTCGACCCCACCGCTTCGCGCCTTCGATCATGCTCCCACCCCACCGCTTCGATTCTGGGCGTTTCGTGGATCACATGGTGCATTCGCATCTGTGGCCTGACTTGGGATTAAATTGAGTTGGGTGTTGAGGCTGAAACACGGAAGACGGAAGCGTGGGCGCTGAGCGCTTCAAGAGCGGGTCCAGACTTCAAGATGCGCTTCCGAAGAAACGGTACTCGGACCATTCTTGCAGACGTTGGACAAGAAAGACACGACACAGAGGAGGGATCCGAGATTAGGACTTAGGAGCGCGGCGTCGGAGAGAGGGGACGAGGCAAGGAACGACACGGTTTAAAGAAGGAAGGAAGGATTCGGAAGCGGCGGCGATCAGATCAGTCAGCTGACGGATCGCCCTGGGCGGAGTTTGTACTCACTCCGTAAAAAGGCTCATTCAAGGCCTCCTAAAAATGTATCTGAAACCTTTAATTTCAAGGTATCAGGAGCGCGTCTGAAACTAAAGGTTTCAGAAACGTTTTTGGGAGGCCAAAAATATCAGAATTTCCGGGGTGACTGCTTCTTCATCGCGTCCTCGCCCTCCCCCTCCCGCTCGCCATGCTCCCCATACTCTCTCAACGCACGCAGGGAACACAGTTTAACCGCCCCCCCGATCGGGTAGCGAACAAGGAATCATTAATAATTAGCTCATAAGTACTCCTCGACGCGTTGACAATTTTGACACATGGAGCCCCTGCTAAACGTACGACCTATAAAAGGCGGTCCACCCCCAACTTTCCCACAGAGTTCTCTGCTCTTTCCTCCTTCTTCCCCGTCTTCTCCCCCTTCCTCTCCTCCCTTCCTCCTCCTCCCGTCCTCCCTCCAAAACCGCCCAACGAAAATGCGCTCCGTCCTCGCCGTCCTGCTCCTCGCCGCCTCCGCCCTCGGCGCGTCCTCCTCCGCCGCCACCAGCAAGAGCGCGTCGTCGGGTGTCTCCTCCGCCTCGGGCCCGACCTCCGTCACCAGCAGCGCGCCCTCCGTCGGCACGAGCGGCAGCCCCAACCCCGGCGGCCTCAGCAACTGCGCGCTCAGCTGCATCACCCTCGCCGCGGCCAACTCGTCTTGCCTCGTCGCGTGAGTGGCTCTCTTCTTTCTTGTTTCTCTATCACGAACTAAATCCTTCATCGCACAGCACGAACCTCACCTGCGTCTGCACGGACGCCAACTTCCAGGCAAAGTCCGCGTCGTGCCTCAAGGCCGAGTGCCAGCCCGCCGACGCTGCCCCCGCCCTCGCCCTCCAGGCGCAGGAGTGTGGTACTAGTGCGTCTTTTCTTCCCTTTCTTTCCTTCGACTCTTCTTGCCCAACTCGCTCCTTATTTGCTACCCGCTACCGCTACCCACTACACCCTATACGCGACCCCCGCCACTCTCTCTCTTTCCTCCATCCCCATCTTTTTCTTCGCGTTCCTTTCGTTGCGTCCTCTTCGCGTCGGATGCGAGCAGCGCGCCTCGAGCGTCTTATTCGCTGCCCGCGACCCGCTACGCCCCATACGCTACCCCTCCCCCCTCTTTCTCTTTCTCTTTCTCTTGCTTAATCCCCACTCCCCCGCTCGCTCCGCCCTACCCCCTCTCCTCTTTCTTCTTCTCTTTCTCTTCTCTTCCCCCTTCTTTCATCCCCTCCATCGCATCGGACACACCGCTAACCCACCCCGCCCCACAGCCTCCGCCACCGCCGCCCCCACCGCCACCGCGCCCTTCACCCCCTCCAACCCCGCCGCTGATATCTCTGCCTCTGTTACCGGTGCGTCTCTTTCCTTTACTTCTTCTTCCCCACCCTCCCCCTTTCTTCTGTTCGCCACGTCTTTCTCTTCGCCACGTCTTTCGTCGTTCGCGCCTCCTCTTCTCTTCGTCGTGTTTCATCATTGTTTCGACGCGCTCTTCCGCTCTCCGCCTCCGCACCCGCACCCACACCCACTCCCCTTCCTTCGCTTCCCTTCGCTTCCCCCCTTCGCTTCCCCCCTCCTCTCTCATTCTCGCTCCCCTCCCCCCGCCCTTTCCCTCCTGTCTTCCGTTCCTCTCTTTTCATTCTTCCTTCCTTCCTTCTTTCTTTCGATCCCTTCGTCCCCATCCTTGCGTCCCCTCTTCCTTCTCCCTCCTCCCCCACCCCATCCGCTCACACACCCCCAGGCTCCGCCAAATCCTCCTCCTCCGCCTCCACCTCCGCCAAAACAGGCGCCGCCTCCGCCCTCGCGCTCACCAGCGGCCACGGCGCCCTCCTCGCGGCGGCGATAGCGCTTGTTGGGGGGGTGATGGGTGGGATGGTCGTTTTGTGAGCTGTGATCGCTCCTTGCAATTGCTTTTCGGTCGACTTCGGTTTGAGTGTGTGCGTGGGAGGGGGAGGGGGAAGGGGAAAGAAGCGGGGTGAAAGGAAAGTAATGTGAAGTGAAGTGTAATGGGATGGGATGGGAAGAAAATTCGCTTGAACGATACCTCTTTTTCTTTTTTTCGAGTAGTTTGATACAATTAGTAGCATACCTGTGATGAATACCTGTGAAGAATGAATACCTGAAGGGGACGTGATGAATAGAGCATATTTGCAGCCCCCCAAATCTTCTAAGCGGGCCTTTTGATCCCAAAAGCGATGAGTGATCGCTCAAAAGTGGTGACACCTAAAATAGAAGTACTGACCTGGACATTGCCTAAAACTCGCAATATACGTCCAGGAAGGCCCGTTTTTTTTTCAAAACCGACACACAGATAAAGTTCTGATGTACTCCTCCACTTTCCATGGCCTCACAATCGAGTTTTCGAGAGATTTGAGCTTCGGAAGCATAGGTGGGGTCACATCATCACATCCGCCGGCTAAAAGTGATGGGTGTTCGCAGAAATCTGGACATGGATTTTGGGCGTTGCAAATATACTCTAATACCTGAAGGAAGGATAGGATAATGGTTTTTGAGATCGCTTCGCGGTGATTGGAACGTGCAACCTGACTTGAGATACACGTCACGTCATGTATTGTAATGTAACAGCCTATGCGGAGAGTCCGATTGCGTCGAACCGAGTTTGAGGACACGGCGCGTCGCGGTTCGTTACAAATTCAGTCATGTCGCGTTCGGAATCATTGAGTCAGTCGCGGCGAGGAATGCATATGTACGGCGGTCGTGCGTCGGGGGGTTAGCGGTTAGCATGCAACCTGAGGGCCGACCCCGGGCCCGGACACATGTAATTATAAAAGCTTTTCTCGTTGTTTATTAAGTATCTGCTCGGGATTCGTGAATCCGCGAGCCGTCACGGTGATTGCGGTTCTGATTTGTGTTTCGTGGTTGTGACGCTGGCCGAATAGCCGAACTCTCACGGTTCGGTGCTGTTCCAATAATCAATTCACTTTTAACTTTAAATGAGTATATCACTACCAGATATTGGCCAGATGGGTTTAAGTTTCGTTGTAATGGGCAAGTATAATGTGGAAAAGAGCCTAGTCCAACCTCCGGCACCATTCTGGGGGGGACTTTTATGTCTAAAGAAATATAGCGCTCACTCTGGATTAAGAAGTGCTAGAGCAGGTGATGTTAGTATTTATCACGTTCCCGATGTTGCATAAATCAAATGCGGAAAAAAACTTCCGATTCCCCAAACTTTTTTTCTTCAAAGCTCAGAATACCCTTATATTACATCCCTACATACTATGTGAGTGCAAGATGCCCATTCTCGAAAAACTAAGGCTAAATCTGAGCAGAACATGTGTAGAGCACATCCGCGAGCTGCCGGTGATCGGATTGATGCGATCAATTGAAGCCGAAACTGTGCCGAGTTTTCCTGCTCTCAGGTTGGCTTTGCCCAGGTGCATTGTGGCTCATTATGTAGAGTCAGTAGCTCATGTTAGATCATAATTTCTTTAACTGAGTTACAAGGTGTCTAGGATTGAGCCACTCGGGACTTGCCGAACTTGCCAGTAAAAGATCAGCTGACTTGCCATCTCTGGGTTTAACTCTGAGCTCAACGCAACAGCTTCACACCTCTGTAAAGATGCTTTCAGAAACAGGGTACTATCAAGAATCACCCTAATGCAACAGATGGTGGCTTCAATTTTTTGCCTCAAAAGTTTTTTTGGCACAGAAAAACCAACTTTGTACTGGTTTAATTTTTTTTTTCAGCATCCAGAAAATGATAGAGAACAATAAACATGATGCAAAGTGAAGGGATCTGCTGACCAAGTGAATAAGGTAGGGAGCAAGAGGACGAGAAAAATGTCGATGTGGTGGAGGTGTACAGCCAGCCCGATGGCCCAAATGGAACTCTACCCGCATTCTGCTCAGATTTGGCCAAATTCCTTTGAGAATGGGCATACCAGACTCATCTACTATACCACCAGGAGGATAACTAGATAACCTATGCCAAAACATTGAAAAGATATGGAGAAAATATTTACAATAACTTTCGGATGTTTGTGGCCTCAAACATGCAGAAGGTATTCAAAAGATATGCTTAGATCAACATATATTTTGAATACCTTCTGCCTCTTCTCAATGCATTGTGCATTATTTGAGCCACGGATATCTGAAAGGTATTGTAAATATTTTCTGCGTATTTTTTGAATGTCTTGGCATAGATTATTTGGTTATCCTCCCTGTGTACACGGATGTAGTTTAGAGGTGATTTGAGATCTCAAAAAGAAAAAGTTTTGGGAATCAGAAGTTTTTTTCCGGGTTTGCATTATGCAACATCGGGAACGTGATAAGTATTAGGACTGTGGTTGTCCCGTTATTCTCCCTCCATGATCCCACTTGAATAGGTGGGACGCTTACCAGCCGAAAAAGGTGACTTGGCCGAGTCCCGGATCAACATCAACTTCGGTGCAGTCCAGTTTTGGTCGTTGAGGAAAAGGAGAGTTAGTGGAGAATTCGAGCAGAGTTTATTGAGGTATACCGCGTTATGTCGAGCTGAGTCGCATATACTACGAGGTCTTGTGGATGCCACTTCGAGTAAGAGCTGAGTTTAATTTGAGTTGAGGTGACATTGCGCCTAAGGGCCGATGCATCGGATTTCATGCGAGTTTATATTTGCGCAGGCGGAGAGGCGTGTCAAAGTGTCGTCAAATCGAGTTTGAGGAAACAACGTATTAAAATTGTGTCGGAAAAAATAAATTTGTTTTGTCTGCGTATAAGATGAACGGGGCCTGAGGCCCCCTGTCCAAGCAAATCTCACCGTCCCGTTATGATTCCTTTGGGCAGGGTTGATTTTTGTTGATATCTTCATCTCATCAACCCCTTGCCGAAATCCTACTTTCCCCCCATTATTAGATGAGCTCTGAATTAATCTTCCTCTCCATTCAAAAAGCACTCAAACATGCATTACTTCCCCCCTGCCGTGGCACCGGGACAAACAAATATTTCTCATCCAAGACTGAACCGTTTCTTGAGATATTTGGCTTCACATAGGCGGTAGGAGGTTCCCTGAATATATAGGGTCCAAAACCCATGCAATCTCGCATCCTTTGAATATATATCACAGCCATAAGTTGACAACTTGGGCCATTTACGAGAATTTAGTCTATTTTAAGGGGTGGAGCCCTCACGCTAGGGGCAGATTATCTTCTGGAAGCATCTAAACGATACCTAGACATTGTGAGAGTGCCCATACAAAATATCAAAGGCATAGCTGTCTTGTTGACATCACAATGAACCGAAAGATGAAGACATGGAGTCTGCCAAATAGATATTTCAACGCCAAAATGATGGCAAGAAAGTTCATGCTACCTGTCGACCATCCGGGGCACGCCTCAGCTTCTGCTTCGTGGATATCATACTCATTGAGGCACATCGACTGCACGGGGGTCAGATACGAGGCCGCCAATCCAAATCTGATCTGATACCTACTGTACTACTCGGACACCTGGCAGCCTCCGAAAAAACGACCCCGCTTGAGCAATTCTTTCCCGTTTCTCATAAGGCAAAGTTTGAACTGGGGGTAAAAGACAGATTATTGATGATCTATCCACTCGTTTGGCCCAAACACCTTTGGATCAAAAGCTATTGCGCGACTTTCCTTAGGTGTCCGAGATCTAGGGGGGATAGCACATGCATTGAACCTGCTCTGGCTTCTTGAAATTCCATTGTTTCGTCTGCATAGCTTGAAGACTCGGAATACCATAGCCACACTGAATGCGAGCATTTAGAGACTACCCAACACATATGTAGATACATATTCCCTCCTGTCCGTCTTCGCTCCACGATTTATTTTTTACGTGTCGCATAGCTCAGGTGACATACACAGGGCTGGCCGCTCAATTAAGAGGATACGCGCCCATGCGTCCATGCGCTCGTGGCTCACGTGCACGGCGGGGAGGGGCCAGTGTAGTCGTAGAAGGCGGGGTGCCGCCGCCGTGCCGGGTGTGGAGGGGGACTGCGGGAGAAGGGGAGTTAATAGATCCCGCCCACGCCCGCGGTTCGCGCACACGGCCGGGAGGGGGCCGGTGTCGTTTGGACTGCGTGAGGAGGGGAGTTGGTATATGGGAGGAGAGGAAGAGAAAGAGGGAGAAGGAGGGCGAGGGAAAAAAGAGAAAAAAGAGAGAGGTGTACGGAGAATAGCATGGGACGAGGGGACGACGGAACCGTGCATCCCATCTCATCCTACAGTCTACTCGCCCCTCCCCTCCCCAACCCTCTCATTCTGTACTGACACTAACAAGCCTCGGCAGAGCACGCCGCAAAGGCTGAGAACGCACGATCTTTCCACCACGTGCATCCCGCCGCCAACGAGGCGAAGGAAACCGTCACTCCGACACACGAGCAAACGCGACACGTGCGTCGTCGGCGTGCGTGTTCGTGTCCGCCCTCCCCACAGCCGGATACAGATCCCTTTGTCGATGGATGTGGCACCTTGTCGGATCTGACGCGTGACAGTACACGCGCCTGCAAGACGCAAGACGCGCCACCGACTCGCGCGACTCACGTATAAGCTGATCTACCCCCTCATATCACGCGCGGTCTACGTCCACTTCCACTTCCACCTCCACCGCAGCTCGCAGCCCGCGCCGGCGCGCACCAGTCCCCTCTCTGCCGGCGCGAGTCACAAGAGCGCGCGCCTTGCGAGGCCATGCGAGTGGCGGCATTCGGGGATCCGCGCCGTGGCCAGCACCGGCACCCGTCCCACCTACCATCTCCTCCTCTCTGCGAGAAATCCCGCGAGACGCTGCGCAGTAGACCAGGTGCGGGATCTACTCCGCCTTCTCCTGATGCGGCCCCACCCCAATAAAACGAGGGTAGAAACGAAGAAAAAAAGGAAGGAAGGAAGGAGTAGAGAGTAGAGAAATGGGTGAGAGAGTAACGCACCCGGAATGGCACGGGAAGAGGAGGCTCGTGAGGTGCCGCCGGAGGGCGGCTTCGGGCGCGGAGCGGAAGGTGGCTGCGAAATAAGTAGAAATTAGCGCGAAATTATAGAAGGCGGAGGAAAGGGCGGAGGAAGGGTGGGAGAGAAAGGGAGGCGAAAGCGAAGGAGAGCGGACGAGCGGATGGGCGCGGAGATTGGCGTCGGGTGCGGGAAGGGAAGGGGCAAGCGATGCGACAGAGGAGGGTGGGTGAGAGCGGAGGGTGGGAGTCAATAGGGAGGGGCGGAAGGAAGGAAGGAAGGACGTTGATGGAATACGACAGATGGAGCGGGTAGCACAGAAGATAGAATACCCGGAACTTGAAGATGGACCGACGGACTCGGACGGAGGGAGAGAAAGCCGCCAGTGTTACGCGACGCATCTGAGGACTCGTATGCGCTAATTAATAATGATTCCTTGTTCGCCCCCCGATCGGGCCGACGGGTAAACTGTGTTCCCTGCGTGCGTTCAGAGGGTATTGGGAGCATGGCGAGCGGGAGGGGGAGGAGGAGGAGGAGGGCGCTGGACAGTGGGAGGACGCGATGAAGAAGCAGTACAAACTCCGCCAGGGCGATCCGTCAGCTGACTGATCTGATCGCCGCCGCTTCCGAATCCTTCCTTTCTTCTTTCTTTCTTTAAATTCGTGTCTCGTCCCCTCTCTCCGACGCCGTGCTCCTAAGTTCTAATCTCGGATCCCTCCTCTGTGTCTTGTCTTGTCCTTGTCCTTGTCCAACGTCTGCAAGAAACAATCTACTTCGACCCGAGTACCGTTTCTTCGGCTGGAAGTCTGGACCCGCTCTTGAAGCGCCCACGCACGCTTCGATGTTTCAGATTCAAATTCAATTCTCCAAGTCAGGCCACTCTCATCTGCCGTTGCCACCCACCCCGCCGCTTCGCGCCCTCCATCAGCTCCCACCCCACCGCTTCGCCGTCGCGGGGCATCACGTGGTCCGTTTCTCGACTTGTGGGCGCGTGGGGAGGAGGCATTTTCGCGCCCGTGCATGCGTCCGTGGGTGCGTTATTGAGTTTTACTTACAGTACTGTATTTTATCTCAGGAGCCGCCCCTTGCGTCTGTCCTGTCCTACTTATTGCTATTAGTATCGTGGCGGCCATCATATCATGAGCATTCCGTGCCTACGCCGAAATTAGGTTCGAGGATCGAGCTCGATCCTGGTCCGCTCTAAGCTCGGAGTCTTTGGAAGTAGGTACATATATACGTCGACGTCGATACATTGCTAACGCGCCCATACGTTCGTTCTTCGTTCTTTGTTTTTCCAGGCCCGGTGGCGGGTGGTCCCGCACCTGCAACGAGTTGCTCATTACTGCGATGTTCTGCAGGGATAGCTCGTTCGAGCCGAGCCCGGGCCATAAATGAATATCAATCCAACTTTTTTGGCATTCAGATTCGGGGTGTGCGCACCTTCTCTGAGTCTAATCTCACTGCAACCAGGTTTACAAGTTTACCTGCGAGGCCCGGTGGTAGGGGGTCCGCGCCCGCATCAACTGCTTCTGTTGCGTTGTAATATTGAAGTGGGAGCTGCTCGTTCGACTCGGGTCCGGGCCATAGGTTAATATGGACTGATTTTTTTTGGGATTCGGGTTCGCGGCGTGCTCACCTACTCATTTAATCTGACCGTAGCTAGGTTCATAGGTGTACCTGTGAGGCTTGGTAGCGGGCAGTTTCCGCACCCGCACCAAATATTGTCTGTGAGAAGGCTCATTCGACTCGAGCCCGGGCCCTTGAACTTTTCCGGCGTTTTTGTGGGTGCTTCAAGAAGAATAATAATTTTGCTGCATTCAGAGCCGCTCTAACCAAAATTCCCAGTAAGGGGAGGAAGGCCTGGTAGCGGTTGGTCCCGCACCTGCAACAAATGTAATGTTTCTTCGCATGTTCTGTAGGGATAGCTCGTTTGACTCGAGCATGGGCCATTTGTAGAATAAACGGCTCACTTTTTTGTGAGTGCATCAGGAACAGTTATTTTTTCTGGATTCAGAGCTGCTCTAGCTAGGGTACAAGGGAGGTATGGAAGGCCTGGTAGCAGGTGGTCCCGCACCCACACCATATATTGTGTGTGATTCTTTCGAATGTTCTGTGGGGATGCTCGTTCGACTCGGGCCCGGGCCCTTATGTAGCACTCCAATGAGTTTTTTGTGGGTGCATCAGGTATAATTAATCATTCCTGGATTCAGAGTTGCTCCAGTAACCAAGATTCATAGGAAGGGGAAGAAGGCCTGGTGGCGGTAGTCCGCCCCAAATAAATTGGTGTCACAGAGGTTCTGCGGGAATAGCTCGTTCGAACCTAGCAAGGCAAGCACTGCATCTTTTTTGTGACATCCATTCTCGAGGGCTCAGAAAGATTTTACCGTATTGATCATGAAGGCTACTCTAACCAAGCTCATAGGAAGGGGAGGAAGGCCCGGTGGCGGGTGGTCCGCAGCCGAACCAAATGATGCAGCGGAAAGCTATAGAGGTTTTGCGGGAATAGCTTGTTCGACTCGAGCCCGGGCCCTTATTGAATGTTGCCCATCTTTTTGTGGGTGCTTGTGGAATATTTTTTTAAAACTGGATTCGGAGTTCCTCCAACCGAGTTTCAAGGGAGGTGCAAAATGCCCGGTGGCGGGCAGTCCCGCACCTGCACCGAATTATATGTTTCTTCGTGTTTCTGCAGGAATAGCTCGTTCGACTCGAGCCCCGGCCCCTGTTCCGTTTCACCACTGATTTTTTGTGAGTACTCCATGGATAAGTTTTTTTGTACTGAATTCAGAGTTGTTCCAGTAACCAGGATTCGAGGGGGGTGAGGAAGGCCTGGTAGCGGGCGGTCCCGCACCTGCAACGAGTTGGTGGTTGTTTGTATGTTCTGCAGGAATAGCTTGTCCGACTCGAGCCCGGGCCCTTGTCCGAACTACAACTGACTTTTTGTGCGTGCTTCAAATTTATATTCAGAGCTGCTCTAACCAAGATTCCTAGAAAGGGGAGGAAGGCCTGGTACCAGGAGGTTTCCGCACCCGCATCGAATATCAGTGTGTTTATCACAAACGATCTGCGGGAGCTGCTCGTTCGACTCGAGCATGGGCCATTTGTAGAATAAACGGCTCACTTTTTTGTGAGTGCATCAGGAACAATTATTTTTTCTGGATTCAGAGCTGCTCTAGCTAGGGTACAAGGGAGGTATGGAAGGCCTGGTAGCAGGTGGTCCCGCACCCACACCATATATTGTGTGTGATTCTTTCGAATGTTCTGTGGGGATGCTCGTTCGACTCGGGCCCGGGCCCTTATGTAGCACTCCAATGAGTTTTTTGTGGGTGCATCAGGTATAATTAATCATTCCTGGATTCAGAGTTGCTCCAGTAAACAAGATTCATAGGAAGGGGAAGAAGGCCTGGTGGCGGTAGTCCGCCCCAAATAAATTGGTGTCACAGAGGTTCTGCGGGAATAGCTCGTTCGAACCTAGCAAGGCAAGCACTGCATCTTTTTTGTGACATCCATTCTTGGAGGCTCGGAAAGATTTTACCGTATTGATCATGAAGGCTACTCTAACCAAGCTCATAGGAAGGGGAGGAAGGCCCGGTGGCGGGTGGTCCGCACCCGAACCAAATGATGCAGCGGAAAGCTATAGAGGTTTTGCGGGAATAGCTTGTTCGACTCGAGCCCGGGCCCTTATTTTTCATTGTCGGCTGACTCATTTTTATTTTTATTTCTTTAGGATTCAATAAGAAATTTCTTCAATCCAGAGCTGCTCTTACCCGTTGGTTTTCGGGGGTCTGTTCTGACTGCCCTTCTTGGCCTCAGCATTCAACTTTTTTTGTAGGTGCTTCAGGAATAAGTATTTTTTAACTGGATTTGGAGTTGCTCTAGCCAGGGTTAAAGGGAGGTGTGGAAGGCCTGGTGGCGGTTGGTCCGCACCCGCATCAACTTGAGGCGATCTTGAATACCGGTGGGAATAGCTCGTTCGACTCGAGCCCGGTCCCTAGTAATGCAAGCACCACTGTATCCATTTTTGTGACATCCATTCTTGGAGGCTCGGAAAGGTTTTACCGTATTGATCATGAAGGCTACTCTAACCAAGCTCATAGGAAGGGGAGGAAGGCCCGGTGGCGGGTGGTCCGCACCCGAACCAAATGATGCAGCGGAAAGCTATAGAGGTTTTGCGGGAATAGCTTGTTCGACTCGAGCCCGGGCCCTTATTGAATGTTGCCCATCTTTTTGTGGGTGCTTGTGGAATATGTTTTTAAAACTGGATTCGGAGTTCCTCCAACCGAGTTTCAAGGGAGGTGCAGAATGCCCGGTGGCGGGCGGTCCCGCACCTGCACCGAATTATATGTTTCTTCGTGTTTTTGCAGGAATAGCTCGTTCGACTCGAGCCCCGGCCCCTGTTCCGTTTCACCACTGATTTTTTGTGAGTACTCCATGGATAAGTTTTTTTTTACTGAATTCAGAGTTGTTCCAGTAGCCAGGATTCGAGGGGGGTGAGGAAGGCCTGGTAGCGGGCGGTCCCGCACCTGCAACGAGTTGGTGGTTGTTTGTATGTTCTGCAGGAATAGCTTGTCCGACTCGAGCCCGGGCCCTTGTCCGAACTACAACTGACTTTTTGTGCGTGCTTCAAATTTATATTCAGAGCTGCTCTAACCAAGATTCCTAGAAAGGGGAGGAAGGCCTGGTACCAGGAGGTTTCCGCACCCGCACCGAATATCAGTGTGTTTATCACAAACGATCTGCGGGAGCTGCTCGTTCGACTCGAGCATGGGCCATTTGTAGAATAAACGGCTCACTTTTTTGTGAGTGCATCGGGAATAACTGATTATCCTTGGATTCAGAGCTGCTCTGACCGAGTTTTGAGAGGGTGAGGAAGGCCCGGTTGCGGTGGTCCGCACCCGAACCAAATGATGCGGCCACGAGTTATAGAGGTTCTGCGGGAATGCTCGTTCGACTCGGGCCCGGGCCATAGGTTAATATGGACTGATTTTTTTTGGGATTCGGGTTCGCGGCGTGCTCACCTACTCATTTAATCTGACCGTAGCTAGGTTCATAGGTGTTCCTCTGAGGCCTGGTAGTGGGCAGTTTCCGCACCCGCACCACATATTGTCTGTGAGAAGGCTCATTTGACTCGAGCCCGGGCCCTTGAACTTTTCCGGCGTTTTTGTGGGTGCTTCAAGAAGAATAATAATTTTGCTGCATTCAGAGCCGCTCTAACCAAGATTCCTAGGAAGGGGAGGAAGGCCCGGTGGCGGGAGATCCGCACCGGCACCAAATCTTATGATTGTTTCCAATGTTCTGCAGGGATAGCTCGTTCGACGCGAGCACGGGCCATTTGTAGAATAAACGGCTCACTTTTTTGTGAGTGCTTCAGGAATAATAATTATTCCTGGATTCAGAGTTGATCTAACCGAGTTTCAAGGGAGGCGAGGAAGGCCTGGTACCCGGAGGTTTCTGCACCCGCACCGAATATCAGTGTGTTTATCACAAACGATCTGCGAGAGCTGCTCGTTCGACTCGAGCCCTAGTAATCAGTTTTCCGAGGAAGGCGTGGAAGGCCCGGTGGCGGTTGGTCTGCACCCGCACCAAATATCATGTTCGTGAATATTGATGTTCTGCGGGGATAGCTTGTTCGACTCGAGCCCGGGCCCTAGCCTAGGCGAATTCTGACCGGTCTTTTCTTTTTTTCTCCCCCACTCCAGAGTCCATCCATGAAGGCTACTCTAACCAAGTTTCAAGGGAGGTGAGGAAGGCCTGGTAGCGGGCGGTCTGCCCACACCAAATATTAGCATGTTCATGACAAATGATCTGCGGGAGCTGCTCGTTCGACTCGAGCCGGGGCCATAAGTTAGTATGGACTCAATTTTTTTGAGATTCGGATTCACAGCGTGCTCACCTGCTCATTCAATCCCCCCTGCAACCAGCCAGGTTCACAGGTTTACCTGTGAGGCCCGGTGGTGGGAGATCCGCGCCCGCATTGACTATACCTCTTGTGTGTCAAGGTCAGCGGGAGTTGCTCGTTCGACTCGAGCCCGGCCTTTATCTACAACTGCGACGATTTTTTTGCGAGTGCTTCAGGTATAATCGATTATTCTTGTATTCAGAACTGCTCTACACAAGATTCCTAGGAAGGTGAGGAAGGCCGGGTAGCAGGTGGTCAGCGCCCGCACCAAATATCATGTTCGTGAATATTGATGATCTGCAGGGATAGCTCGTTCGACTCGAGCCCGGGCCCTCCGACATCTGTCACCAACTTTTTATGAGTTTTCAGGTTTATATCCAGAGCTGCTCTAACCGAGTTTCAAGGGAGGTGTGGAAGGCCCGGTGGCGGGAGGTCCGCGCCTGAACCGTATGGTATTGGATTTTACAAAGGTTCTGCGGGAATGCTCGTTTGACTGGGCGTAGGCCATCCGACGGATAAGAGCAAGTCATTTTTTTGGGGTCTGGGATGATTAGTCCTGCTGCTCCAGGGGCGTGCACCGAGTAAGCCGTTTCTCAGGCTGCGAGAATGGCTTGAATCTAAGCTCGATGCAAGTCCATAGTGCTTTTATTTTACTAGTATTTGTTCGTCGGTCGGAGTCACTGACAGAGTTGGTTAAGCCAAAGCGGACCTCATTTCAAGGGAGGAGAGGAAGGCCCGGCGGCGGGAGGTGCGCACCCACATCTACTGCTTCTGTTGCATTGTGATTAAGGCTGGACCATTATGATTAAATACACCTCCAGGCCGTAATGTACTGTAATCGTAATATAATATTAGGGTTGAGGCGCATATTTAATCGTAAGGGTTATGATAATGTAATGTAATCGTAATTTAACCATATTTAATTGTATTTAATCTGATTTTTTCCTCCACAAAAGTTTTCGGTCTATCTGGGTGTCGGGAACGCTCCCCGAATGTCTTGAACTCTGCCTGAATCCTATCACATTTACTGGAAGCCATAATCTTCACAGAGGTGACTATACCAAGTCTTACAGGCACCAAACACCAAGAAAAAAAAATACATCTAACAGCTTCAGAGGTGTACTAGCAGTTTAAGTAGACTCCATGAGTCGGAAAGCCACATTTAGTTCATATATCTCGATTCCGCAACATCAAGGTGAATTGAACCAGATCACATGATCATCCGCGTTCAATTTTTGTGCAACTACACCACCAGACACTGGTTCGTATGAGTCGAGGAAATAGTGGGGGTATCGATTTAGGCCTTCTATATCATACTAAGCCCTATATAGTCTGACAAACAGAGGTCTTTGTGCACCCAGACCATATGCATATAATTAACATTACATTTGAGTACGGTACCCCATATTGTAATGTAATCGTAACATATTGTAATTGAATGGTCGATAATATTAGAGCCTAATATTATCCTCACGCTGTATTTAATCGTAATTTTAGCATTACATTAAATTATAATGGAATGTACTCATAATCTTAGCCAGCCTTAATTGTGATGTTGAAATGGGAGCTGCTCGTTCGACTCGAGCCCGGCCTTTGTTTCGACAGCCACGTCTCTTTTGGGTTCGGACCCATGCCATCCTTTTTTTTTTTTTTTTGGTGGTACGATATCAGTAATAGACAACTAACAATTGGTATAGCCTCCAGAACTGCGTAAAAGACAGAGGGAATTGCCCCTCCAGAGAAAAAGGTAACTAGACAGTCCACTGCCCAGGGGAATGCTTTATGCACGACGCTAAGAGCGACAGTGTGGGACTTCGAGCTTATCGGTTCCTGCCTCGGCAGCCAGGGGGTCGGGAGGGAGGGGGCGATCGGGGCTCGGTACCCACTAAAACCCGGGGCGTTCTTGTCCAGTCTTCTGGCAGCTCCTCCTCGTTCATAAGTGTTGATTTCCAGGTCTGGAGAACAACTGAGGATTTAATGGAGTTCTGTTTGCCATACTTGGCATGATTTGTGAGAACACAGTCAAATTGGAGGCGAAGATTTATCGCACTCAGCCATTTATTGTGGATGTGGGCTTCTGGGAGTGAGTCCCCAGCCCTTGAGATCACACTGTCATTTCGAACCTTCCAGATTGTGAAGAGGGACTCAGATATGAGGATTCTGTAGAGACATGCAGTCCCAGGGAGGTTTTGACCTTTTTCGTCAGCAAAAGTTGCTAGGCCGCATCCAAGGATTGAACCCATGGAGAGTTCTGGCCAGGTTGGGTGTTTCTGTAACCATAGGTCCTTTGCCAGGGACCAGATTAGACTCTGTCCTGGATGTCGGCATTTTAGAGTAATGTGTTCAAGGTCTTCTGTTTCATTGCAGAATTGGCATATACCACGTTCCTCACACTCAGGGATGTGTTTCCAGAAGACACCAATGCGGTGGGCAGAGTGAAGAGATTTCCAGACGAAATTCTTGACACAGGGAAGATAACAAAATAATCCATGCCAAGACATACAAAAAATATGGAGAAAATATTTACAATACCTTTCATATGTCTGTGGCTCAAAGAATGCACAATGCATTCAAAAGAGACAGAAACCAAATATCATGTTCGTGAATATTGATGTTCTGCAGGGATAACTCGTTCGAGTCGAGCCCGGGCCCTAGCCTAGGCGAATTCTAACCGGTCTTTTTTTCTTTTTTCTCCCCTGCTCCATAATCCATGAAGGCTACTCTAACCAGGTTCATACTTAGGAAGGGAAGGAAGGCCTGGTAGCGTTGTCCGCACCCGCACCATAAATCTTGTGAGTATTTCGAATGTGCTGCGGGATGCTCGTTCGAGTCGAGCCCGGGCCATCCTACGGATAAGAGGAAGTCATTTTTTTTTTGGGAATCGGATGATTCGTGCTGCCGCTCCAGGTGCAGTTCCGCGCATGCACCGAGTAAGTCGTTTCTCAGGCTGCGAGAATGGCTTGAATCGAAGCTCGATGCAAGCGCGGGACCCGGGTACGTCGTGCTTTTATTTTCTTTGTTCGTCGGTCGTTCACAATTGGAGTCACAGACATAGTTGGTTAAGCCAAAGCCAACTTCATTTCAAGGGAGGAGAGGAAGACCCGGTGGCGGTGGTCCGCACCCGAACCAAATGAACCAAATGATGCAGCGGCAAGTTATAGAGGTTCTGCGGGAATGCTCGTTCGACGCGAGCCCAGGCCCTTGTCCGAACTACCACCGACTTTTCTGTAGGTGCTTCAGGAATAAGTATTTTTTACTGGATACAGAGCCGCTCTAACCGAGTTTCGAGGTGGTATGGAAGGCCTGGTGGCGGTTGATCCGCGCCCGCACCAAATAATACGGCGTCGCAAGTGTTCTGCGGGAGCTGCTTGTTCGACTCGAGCCCGGGCCACGGATGAAAATGTAACGATATTTTTTTGGGGGGGATTCAGATTCCCGTATTCACCTGCTCATTCTCATTTACTGTCATCCCACTGTAACAAGTTCGTCCAAGGCTGGTAAAGGTTGATCCGCACTCGCACCAAATTACAAGCTAAGCATCACGAATGTCCTGACTTTGTCACGCCGACATTTTTGTAGGTGCTTCAAGAATAGTAATTTTTGTACTGGATTCAAAGGTGCTCTAACCGAGTTTCAAGAGAGGAGAGGAAGGCCTGGTGGCGGGCGGTCCCGCACCCGCAAAAATTTCATGAATCTTTCGAATTTTCTGTGGGAATAGCTCGTTCGACTCGAGCCTGGGCCCTTGTCCGAACCACAACTGACTTTTTGTGCGTGCTTCAGGAATAATTGTTTTTTTACTGGATTCAGAGTTGTTCCAGTAACCAGGATTCGAGGGGGGTGATGAAGGCCTGGTGGCGGGAGGTCCGCGCCTGCACCAAATCTTATGAATGTTTCCGATGTTCTGTGGGAGCTGCTCGTTCGAAGCGAGCCCGGGCCATAGATGAACATTAGCGTGTCCGGGACGCCAGCTTCAGGATTATTCTACTGAGAAACCCGGTTTTCAATGGAAACCCCTCTAAAAAATGGTGTGTTATTTGGAAACCCATATTCTGGGGGTTTCTCCCACCGGCGGCGGTCCGAAAATTTGGCCCGCGGACCAACCATCACTGATGTGATCAATGGACACCTAAAGAGGACCAATGTTCAATCTATGTAGGTGCCACCCGTGGCTGAGGCCACGGTTCGACCTGGCACAGGTGCCATGCCCGTTTGGTTGGCCATTTTGCCACCTTGCTCGCGGCACAGCTACGGCACGGGTTTCCAACCCAACGGCACGTTGAAACACGGCCATCACGGCCGTGCAACGGGTTGGTATTGTGTGCCACAATAAGGCCTAATTTTGCCTGCAGCGTAGTTCAAATATTTGGTAACTTGTTCGACATGCACACCGTTTCATGTTTGAGTACTTACTGCCCATAAGAACAGCAAATTGCGGTTCGTGCCGGCAATTGCCGGCTGTGATGACAGAGTTTGATCTCAGTTTGAACCACATCCTTTTGTAGCGGTGAGTAATTTACTGGCCTGATCACTTATTTCCAAGCATACTGAGGAATTGGAGAAGCTCCCATATTATTATTAGGTCGTTTGGCAAGGTTCTTATGTCTTGTGGCTCTCAGCATCTTGGTGGAAGCTTCATTATATTCAAATATCAGTTTACGACATATGACAATCCTCATTGCACACTTTATCCTAGAGGCCTTCAGATATCAAGAACAGCTCATGAAAATATGTGAACAATATAATTGTCTCTGTAGTCCAACAGACTCTTAATGCTCTTCGCCTCTAGAGTTTGTGGGGAAATCGACGGCAAGGATGGGGTGTTGGTTGACATTTGATTTGGATCAATTGATCCGGTGGCCTTGATGTGCCGCCGGAGGGGTTTTCAATTAGACCTTTTGGTGGGGTCTCTCGGCTAGTGGGGTTTCCATTGAAAGCCGGGTTTCTCATTAGAATCATCCCCAGCTTCATTTAGCGACGGCTAACGGCGGAAGCGTGATGCCATCAGTTTCCATCACCGGTGAGCCGCCGGCCATTGTCCTCACACTTCCTCTCTATTCCAGAGACTGTTGTAGACCCTCTATCTCTGCCCTAGCATCTGAGACCCCCAGATCATCACTCAGAGAATCCATTTCTTTTGGGGCGCATTGAATTGTTGAATTGGCTCATTTGGGCTCGTTGAAAGACTGCCCTCGTTCTCTCTGCACAGAAGATCTAAACGCAAAACCTTCTTTACCTTTAGGTAGCCAGGAGTATGGTGCACCTGTCTACAGCATGGAGCAATGCCCTCACAGGATTATTGAACTCCTAATCTGCAGTGTCGGAGCGTGTTGCTTCCCAATAAAATACTGTCAAATGAATCCAACTGTACTATGTATTTGCCAATGGCTTCTAACTGTGTATGCTCTTCCTGAGTGAGACAATCCTTTGAGTTGCCTTGACCACCAACTCCATGTCCAACCTGCCTTTATTTGTGAGCCTGCAATTATTTGATCCATACGAGTTGAACTTGATTCAAACTACATTTGCTTCTTATCAAAGTCTGTTCTAAGTTGAGTGCATTACTATATAGACATTCTCACACAGGTATTTTATATGTCCAAGTCATTTTTGTCGCGTAAATACCGCCGCGACGCGCTGACAGACGCGCAAGACACGAACGGTCACAAATATGACAATGTCACAACCGGTGGCAAAACCGCCCAAAAAATCCTCTGAAATCGAGAAATATATACCCTTGTTGTCTCTAAGTACCTGGCACTGTCAAACAACTCTTAGAGTTGCCTCCCCCCTCCCTCGACGAAGATGACGTCAAGTGTTTCTGCGAACAATGGCCGGATCTTTGATGGATTGATGGTCAGCTCGCTTACTACTAGTAAATCACGCTGGCGGGTAACGGCAAGGTAACGGCCACCGTAGAACATCAATCCAACTTTTTTGAGATTCAGATTCGGGGTGTGCTCACCTTCTCATTTAATCTCGTTGTAATCAAATGCACAGGTATCCTGGACCCGCACCAAATTTGTCTACGAGACTGCTCGTTCGACTCGAGCCCGGGCCCTCGGCGATTGTGAATGCCCATTCCTGGATGCCTCAAGAAAATGTTACAGCGTAGCAATCATGCGCAATGATCCTCAAGCCCGGGTTGATATTGAAATGCAGACCAGCTTTTTCCTTGTTCAAGGTTCAAGGGAGGTTAGTAAGGCCTGGTTGCGGTTGATCCGCGCCCACATCTACTAAATTTTAGAAAGCGCGGGAACAGCCCGTTCAATTCGAGCCCGGGCCATCGCATTGTATTCGATCCTGTTTGGTTCGTGCTCCGTGCGGCCGTCCTATTCGATCTCTAATTTATCCATGCCTTACAGGAGCTATGGTAATATTCTTTCATCCAATCTGGGGCTCCCGGCTGTAAACGGGGGCTTCAAGATAATTCTTTCAATGCTCCCCGGGTACGAACCAGTTTTTGTAATGAACAGTGCCTACCACTCTAAACCGGTTCCTAGGGAGACACTGCGTTCAGCGGGTTGTTAGCCGAAGCCTTCCGCCGGGACCAAGATAGCTATCATCTGCGTATCTCGGTGCTAGCTGGATGTAGGCTTACCCTCTTATAAACGTTACAACAGAGCTTATTCGTACCTGCCCGCATAAATCGCTTTGGCCTGCACGTTTCGGCGAGAAGTTCGACTCGAGTCCCGGCCGTAAATGATTCTAGCTCGATGCCGTTGAGCCGGCCGCACACCGGCCTTCCCGGCACAACCCGTCGTATGGCGGCGTAGCTCGGCGCGGCCCTGCCGCCGGACGGTCTTGCTCAAAGATTTCAACGTTCCTGTGATTCTTTGACTGGAGCAGATTTATTGATTCATCAATAAAGTAAATATGTCGTTCGCAGTCGGTGAGGCATTCCATTCGATCGTGATCCAAACATGCCTACGCAGAGTACACTAAAGGATGGCTTCTGGTTTCAGTATTAATTAGCCTCTAGATTATTTCAACCTTCTCACCCAGCCCACGGGCAGGAGTTCGAACGGTCAAGAGTCAAATGTGTATTACTGAAAAATCTTTATTACTATACAACATGAACTGAAATACGACGGCGCTGATTTCCCGCTGTTGAACAGAATGTTCAGTGACGGCGGCTGAATAACTCTAAGGCCGATTTACGAGGCATACAATGGGCCGCGGGGTCTCACCAACGGCAGACTAGGGGGAAATTAGATGTGACAATGGAATCACTAAAAAGCATCGCACCAATGACGCTGCAGGCTCCGCGCATCCACTTCCAGGTTCACATACCCATCCTGCAACGGAATTCTGAAAGCGTAGAAAAAGCTTCCCATCAGATTTTGATTGTGGGTGAAACGAGCCGGGGTATCGATCGCCTGCTTCAGGAAACGACGGAGCGTTCGTGCTGCAGTGATCAACCCATCCATCGCGACTAAAACGTCGGAGAAATTGACGAGCTCCCGCCACAGGGCAACGGTGGCCGGGATCCACCGAATGCACTCGCATAATATTGGAATCGGATTATGAGGGCCGTATATTGTGCGTGGGAGTGCGTTTCCTCGACAAATAAAATGCACAGCCCTGGCTGAGTTTTCAACAGAAAGTAGATAACCATCAACTTTCGAGAGTGTTTCCGTTGCTTTTGATTTAGACACAGGGGGTAGGCGGATGGCTATGTCGAGTTCGTAGAGGCTCTCTATTAGATCTCTGAGGCAAGTAGCCGAGGACGATAGATCGATAGCGATCTTGTTCATATTCATGTCAGAAGCTCACGACAATAAAGGGATTTATTTTATGATTATTTATTTTTTACACGCCATACATATTTATTTTATTTTCACCCGGATCAGCGGCCCGCAGATTGACAATTCGTCTTTCAGACCTGGTCCCTAAATCGATACCAGGAATATCTCTACTGTATACTTGTGCTGATGTCCGAAAAATATGCGAGAGCAAAGAGGTAATATTGAACCCCCCGGGCCCCGGTAATGCAAACACCCCGAATGTCTGGAGTTATTCCCTTGGATATGGCGTGAATTGAAGGAGATGGACGCATAGTCGGCGGATATGCATTATTATTTCGTGCACAACCCGGCGTATACGCAGTCCCTCCACGCAGCGTAGAGGAGAACCACGAAGTTGTTTCCCTCGGGGCTGAAAAGACAATTGGTTACGCGGCCCTGACGGTGGTCTGGTTTGCGTGAACGCACCTGCCGCTCGTCCACGGAGCCGTGTCTTGCCAGGCTAGCGGGTTCACCGCCGGAGTCGCAATGTCCGCAGTCGTGATGCGCGGGTGGCCCTTCGAATCCTTCCCGCTGAGCGTCGCGCGAACACTATTCGCCCAGGGCACGTACGTGCTCGCGGGGAACGACGCCGGCGCGAGCACGACCATGCGGTATGCGACCGCCGCGATCATCGACGTCCCCGAGATCTCGCCGAACCCGTTCCCGGTCGTCTTGTCGTTGAGGTAGTTCCGCAGCAAGCCGCCGTCCGTAGGCGAGGCGCGCGCGCCGTCGACAATCTCCTTGATCCATGCGGTGAGGTCCGCGACGGCGGTGGCGTGCCAAGTGGCGGTCTGCGCTACCGGCGCCTTGAGAATCGTGGCGAGGACGCGTGCCATGCGGCCCATGCCCCCAGCGGCCCAGCCGTTACCCGTGCTCCAAAGGCCGGGATCGGGGCTCTGGGGCCCGACGATGTGTTTCCACCGCCCGTTCGTGGCGGACTTGGTGCTGGTGAAGCTTGCGGAGCTGGAGCCGAAGAGGAGGACCTGGCGGTACAGCCCGCACTGGAGGTACGCAGTCTGGAGGAGCGACGCGTTGTTGGAGTCGGCGGCATAATACGCGATGAACGGCGGCGCCATGTAGATGAAGTCGGCCCTTTCGGCTATGTAAGTACGACGAGCTCTAGTGAAAAAAGATGACCTCACACACCAGAGCTCTGCGACATCTGCCCGCTGGGAAATCGCACCATTAGACCAGCGAGGAGCAGAAGTGAGAATGTGGGCGAGTTGCCGTTGAGCTGCACCGGTGAAAGTAGCGTTGGTCTTGCCCAGCATCAACGCCACGACACCGAGACTAGCTGGATCACTGACTGCACCGCTGGCCTGAGCAAGACCATTGTTCCCTATCCCGATGACGTTTCTCGTCTGTGCGTAGGAAAGTGCAGGGACAGTCGACGGCTGGAGGGTGGAAACCGGGCAGGGGGTGGGACCAAAGGCGGAGAGAAGCGGAGAATTCAACTCGAGTAGAGCCTTTGAGGCAGTACCATACTCCCAGGAGTGGGACGGAAGACGTTGAGCGGTTGCAGCGACAGAGGAGATGTTGAATCCGGGGTTATAAGGCTTCGACGAGTGAGACGCGGCAATACCAATGGCGATTAATTTGAGAAAGCTAGTGAGTGTCGGGGCCATCATGGACAATAAGAAATAAAGGAGCGTGAAATGATTCCCTGAAGAACAGACATTGAACGACCGTTTTTGATCGCTATTGAATGACCAGGCTGGCAGGAAGACAGGAAAAGATATTTGTGGAGTGCCGAGGGGCGCGTCCCTCCTGAGAGACGCCGTAAAAGGTTACGCCATAGAAGAATACACAAACGATTAGGACCAGAAACATTCACCGAAATCAAAAGCGCGCCCGTAGTAGACTGGAAACAGTTTGTAATGAGAACTACAAAGATTATAACCAGTGTGCAGGGTTGAGAGCTAGCGAGATGGTGGCAATCGGATACCTTCCCTTTGTGATCTATTAGACGTGAAGCGACAGAACACTGAGGGAAATCGCAAAGGGGCAGCGCGGCGGGCGGACTGAGAGATGTGTTTGGATCACAGGCTGTCGCAAGTCAAGCTGTCGGCTATCGATGATCTCGGAGGTTGCCGAAATATTCTTCCGAGTTCTCAGCAACCTCCGCTATGACTTGCAGCTCAAAGGCAACGATCTATGGACGGCAGCTTTTGAGGGCGATCCGAGTCGAATAGAGTTGGTTTCGAGTAACTCAAAGTGGAACGGCGGAACCGAGTCTGACTCGGATCGAGACTCGGGAGTAGAGGACTCAGGCTTCAGCGCTTCAGCCTGGTCTCCTATTTTCTCCTTTGTATTTTCCACTTCAGCAGCTATGCCCGTCACTTTCTCTGTCGCCGCCCATGGGGCCAACAAAGTCAAGATGGACAGTCGTGCTCAAGAGGGATTCGCTGGCGACTGGTTTTTGTTTGAGGCGTGCAGGAATCAGGCTCGGGACTTGACGTTCCCAACAGTGTTGCAATTTGGGATAGTGGGCATGGAAGGATCGTGAGTCGAGCTCTTCAATATTCACCCTGGTGTGCGGAATCAAATCTAACCAAGCTATCACTCTCAGCGGCGACTTGACGGCGAAGTTCCCCCGCCTCGTTCCACACGACAACGGGCTCTTCAAGACCGTCATCTCGGCGTACAACGAGCACCACGCGCTCGTTATCCGCCCCGACGATGTCTGGCTCGCCATCCTCTCACAATTTAACTTCTTCGTCAATGCCAATGCCGAGCTCCTCCGCGCCAGCTTCGTCGTGCACGAAGGCAAGCGGGAGCTGAAAGTTACCACCCAAGGCAAGTTTGATTTCGGTGCGTTGTCGCGCCAGATGGCGGACCTCATCCAGGAGAACGTCGTCGACCCAGAGCTGCGTGCATGGGCGATCCCCGCGTTCACGACGACCACGGAGGGCGACATCACGGCAGCGGCAGTCCTTCTCATGGCGACCACCAGACCATACTTCCACCATGGGTTCAGCAAGACTGCGTGCGGTATCCCGCGCGTCACCCTCGCGGGCGAGCGCGCCGACTGGGCGGACATTCTCTGGCGGCTCGAGAAGCTGAAGGAATACGGGGTCAAGGCGATCGCATGGTACCACCTCTTGCAGCCCGTCTTGGTGCGCTTCGTGGCGACGTTCGATGCGCCGGAGAGCGCGGAGAACGTGGATTTCTGGAGCAAGATCGTGCACTACCATCGCAAGAGCGGGGGCAACTACTACACCGGGTGGATCAACGCGTTCAGCGTCTTCAACAAGTACGGCGTGTGGCTCGGGCATAAATTGGACAAGGTGCGGCGTCTCACACACCTTTGATCGCTGCGTGCGTGTTCTAATCAATGAAAACATTGTCCAGGACGCCGTCTCGACAGACGCGCCGGAAACTATGAGTGCTGAGACCTTCTGGAAGACGTACGCCATGGGAAACGTCCACCGCGATCTCGTGCTCGACGGCAGCCCCTTCCACCCCCTCGACAAGCAGAAGGTCCCGCCGTGTTACGCGGAAGTAGACGTAACCGTGGAGGAGTACGGGGATGAATGGGACGGCGTGATGGTTGCAGGGCTCGTCGGCATGCGGGTGTCCTCCAGCAAGGACACAACGCTGTCTGCGGATGGAGAGGACGATACGGTGAGCCCGGTAGCTGGTTGGTGGATGGTCAGGAAGAAGGCGGACGCCATGGACGCGTGAAAGGTTGAATTTTGTATGGTTGTATTGAGAGACTGAGGTGGCCAATGTATCTCATTCTAAGCAAAATTTTTGCAATATGATCTCAATCCTGGCTCGTGATTCATATTGAGTGAATGCGCTGGCCTGGCCATCTATAAATTTGCGATGAATACATATGGTTGAATTTCTTTCAAATACCACAACGGTCAAATTGACTATCTTCGAGGGCACCAAATTTCGTCAGTTAATGTACCCATACTCACGATTTTTCGGTTTGTCTAACTCTCCAGAATTCGGATCAATCTCCGAGCTGTCGGGTTTTCGGGTTTCATCTTTCTTCTCACCACCAACGTCCCTCTTTCCTGTTTACCCGAAGGCCTTGCCATTCAATCTGCCTCCCTCTCACTGGTTGTATCACTGCCTCCTCAACCGTGTTTCTTGCTTCATTCCATTCTCTCCAAGTCTGTGCCTTGGCTTTTGTCGACGGATTCCTAGGCTGCGGCCCATTCATCGTAGCGTAGTACTTGTCACTTATGTGCCGGGGCTTTTCCAAATTTCTATTATCCCTTCTCCTTGAAAATGCATCAAGGCCTCCTATATCCCGGTCCCTGGGACAACTTTGCCATCCGAATGTCCTTCTCCGAGTCATCGCTCTACGGGACAACATTCCTCGTGAATCGATTCTTGGTTTCCTGGTTTACTGGTGAGAATCCGCACAGTATCCGTGTATCAGTTTCAGTCAGAACTCAGTTGCAGGCAGAACGCCGCAGACGCAGGATCAAATATGTAATTGTTGCAAGGCTTCGAATGCTTCTCTTCCTCGAATCCGTCACGTCACTCTTTTCCCCTCTCTCTTCTATCCCCCACTCTAACTTTCTTTCCGATCCATGCAATCCAAAGCGCCGCCCCGGGACCATATTTTCCGCGGCGTGTCATATCATATCCGCATCGACGCCGGTTCTGGCGACAATCTCTCCCGGCTTCTTGACGACCACGGTGCAAAGAAAGCACCCACTCTCCGAGACGCCAGCCGCGTTATCATTGACCGTGCTGATTATCCCATAATTAAAGACTACGGATGCATGGGAACGATGGTCACGGTAGGTCTTCCGCATTGTATATTTCCCTCGCGGGCTCACGGTTGGTGCACCGAAGGAGGAGTGGGTATACAGCTCCATTAAATCTGGCGTTAAAAGACCGTGAGCGATTTCTCTTCGACCCGTCTTGGATTAAATCCTCACGGACTTCAAGCTCGCAGTACTACTCTGCCGACCCCGCGATGTTCTTCTCGTCTATCGTTATTTCGGCGATCGACGTGCGTTTATTTCTTCCGATTCATTCGCATTATATTGATCCCGGTCTCTGCATCCAGGTATCGGCCGCTAATGCGCATTTTATCCGAACCGAAATCACCAAGAATGGTGGGGAGTGGATTCCTAACCTCACGCCAGAGGTTACGCACCTGATCGTTCAGACACCCGACTTCAATTGCACGAGGTCTGGATGTGATCCTATTGTCGTTTCGTTTCGCTGGTTCCTAGATTCCCTCGCCCGGAGAGAGCTCCAGCCGACTTCCGGTCAAAAGACGATGAACGAGCACATCGTCTCAGCTGCCAGGCGTTTCTGTGACGCCCTTCCCGCAAAAAACAATGCCGCGAGCGATAGATCTGATCAAGCATTGGTTACGCTTGAACGAGTGACACTTCCATTTGTGCTATTCGTTGTCCTCTCCGAAATATTCCTGGAATTTCGAGAAATCGTTCTTGAAAAACCCTCGTCATCCATGGCTGCGCTATTGCGACTCTCGCACGTCTGTAGCCGCTGGAGAAGCATCGCGCACTGCACCGGGGCCCTCTGGACGTACCTACACCTCAACTTCCACGCCAAAAGACCTTACCGCCGACTCCACAAGCTCATCGAGCGGTGGGTAGCACGCAGCCAGCCCCGGCCGCTCTCGATTCATGTCCGAAGCTGCTATCCTCGCCCCCAAAATCCCGTTATAGATTTCATTATGTTGCAGGCATCGCGCATTAGCCACCTCTCCCTCCAACTCCCCGCCGCGCATTTTCCTCGATTGCTCCAGAAGCCTTCAGGGCTGTTCCCCGTACTGGAAGATTTGACGCTTTCGATCATCCCCAAATCGGCCACCGAATACGATCCGAGCTATGGGGAGTCGCGGTCCGATTTTTTCTATGAAGATTATGGATTGTATGGCATTTCGGACGGCTCCGAATCGAGGAGACTTTGGAGCGGTATGGCGCCTATCACTGTTTTCCGGGATGCTCTGCGCCTTCGGAAATTTTCCCTGGATTCCCCAGGAGGGATCATCAAACTTAGCCCGTACCGGTTGCGTCTGCCGTGGAGTAATCTGACGGATATCGATCTTGGGTCCATCATGCTTACCGTGAGCGAGGTCGCATATCTATTGCCCACTTTTACGTGCGCCTGCGACTCAAATTTGTCACGGATGACTCAGGCGGGTACACCATGCCTGTAATTCCGAAGGTTAAACTTCCCCTCACCGCGCTGGACTGGTATAGTCTTGGCCACCTCGACAGCCTCTCGATCTTCGATCCACTCATTCTTCCTCACCTCAAGTTTTTGGAGTTGCGCGATGGCCACCAGGAGACGTTGTTCAGTCTGCATTCCCATTCCTCATTCGCACTGCAGACCCTGTGTCTAGTGTTCTTTCCACTCTGCTTCTTCCACTTTACCACCTTCCTGCGCGACATGCCGTCCCTCACCTCCCTCGAGTTACGGATGTCCATTGTTATCTCGGACGATCTGCTCGAGTTCCTGATGTATGATCAGCAAAACCCCGTTCTCCCTCGCTTGGAACGGCTCGCCCTCGCCTGCCGTCATCCAGAATTCTGCGAAACATCCATGATCCAGATGGTGGAGTCGCGCTGGAGTGCGCGAACACCACCCACGCCACTCAAGAAGGTCCGGATGTCAAAATCAGCAGTGTGTTCCTCCTCCATTACGCATCGCGAGGTGCTCGATGTGATCGCGCAGATGGTCGAGGACGGCCTGAGTTTCGAGTACCACACCTGATTCATACATACCACGTTTCGCAATCGCAGTTGACTTTTTTCTTGGTTGCGTTCGGCGCGCGAATTTTGTCTTCGTAAAATTGATGAAAAAATTTCTTGTGTCCAGTGTCCACACCGACGAAGGCGGGGAGCATTCAACATCGTGTTCAAATTTAAAGACGAGTAAAATTCAACAACAGTATAGGGCGCTGTAACTAGCCGCCGGCCACAACAACTATCCCCTTTGCGTTGGTTCTATCCTTCCATCCCAGCGCTAAGCAGAATACAGGATACTTCCATCTCGACATAATTAGTACAACAGCCGATCCCGCCCACGCCGTGATCCTGAGGAGAAGGTGTTTGCCTTTACGCCCTCAAGCGCACTGACCCATCAACTGGCAGTATATCGGAAGTGAGAATGCTACAAATAATCAACCCTGAGAGGGGTGAGAGAGAAAAAAAGTCAGGCAAGTCAATCACACCTATGCGGAACCTGAGGGAGAACTCACATTATAAACGATATATGTGAGCTCGTCATCCCGTACAGTTCTGCATGCCACACATCGCACACCAACCACTGTTCCCAGAAGAACGACTGCGAATTGAGTGATAATGTCAAGTTGCCAGACATGACCGAGTACGAGTGACCAGACGAGAAAGAAGCGTATCGGGAGAAAACGGGGAAAATAATGGGCAGTATACGCCTGCCTGCTTTCTTGTATCCGTCGCGGTCCTGGAAATCCTGAATATGGATAGTGCTACCGATGATTGCGAGCGAAGCGAGCAATTCTTCGCTAAAGGGCAACAAAATGCGGGAAACAAGGACAAATTCTACACGTACCCGAGAACATCGGAATTCAAGGATCGCCCCCAAACTCACTCAAAAAACCGAATTTGGCGAGGAAACTTGAGATTATGGATGCTGTCATTTATATCTACCTTGATATCAAAGCTGGGAGTGATCCCCCCGCTTTTGAGAGTGTTCTCATTCTCGAGGCATGCCACCGCGTGTCACGTGTTTCTGTCTTCGGAGCGAGCACCCGGCGCGGTCGCGGATCTATTTTATCCGAGCTCAAGGCAAGAAACATTTTGGCGTGGCTCCCAAAACAATTCCGATTACAACCTGTCCGATCAAATTCCTTATACTTCAAATAACAGTGAAAATATTATAGGGCATAGTTCTCCCGATCAGAGAAAGAGAAAGAGAGTGAGCACTGGCCATCTTTACGCGGCGGAAGAAGAGCATCCAATGTGGGTGAAATATTTTCCACGACGGCCCCAGTAGATATATTGGCTCGATTACGAGCACTGGGAAGTGTCAGATCCACTCGTATGAAAGAGAATATCATCAATATGTCCTTTCAGTCGTAATACAGACAATATTACGATACATATATATCTACTTCAGGAAGAGCCGCGTACTGGAAGAATATATAACTGAATAATTTGACAACGGACAACTTCTCTCGTCCGTGTGAAACATTGTTTTACATCATTC
The DNA here is from genome assembly GCA_029289565.1 of Mycena galericulata. NCBI lineage: Eukaryota > Fungi > Basidiomycota > Agaricomycetes > Agaricales > Mycenaceae > Mycena > Mycena galericulata. The sequence goes on along the minus strand of JARKIA010000286.1, from coordinate 97,013 downwards.
TAAACAAGATGAACGGCTGGTGGAAGATGACCAATCCTCAACATTTTCTGTTCAATCTTTGCGACAAACTTGTTCCATCCTGTATCATACTTTTTCTCCAGCTTTCTTTGTGCAAAATAATGGGATTCATGGGTAGCATAATTTCTCAAGGCATAGAGCATAGAGTATACAAAAAATCATGCTCAAATAAGTCTGTGCTGCCTCGTCTACCAATTCAAATAAGTTTTGTTGCAAATGTGCTGCTTTGGAAATGCCTCAAAGGCGATGGGCACATTCCCTTCACGGAAAATTCTGACACCACCTTCAACTGCCCTTGAAGCGAGTCTTTGTTTTGACACATGAACGACGCCTCTGGGCCAGTCAACACTTCAACTCCAACAAGTAGCCAGTCACGTCAATCAGCAAACTTTAAAATTTGGCGAAAATGCTATCCAGATTAATAAATACAAGCCTTAAGGCCTGCTAGCCTTGCAAGCTCACTGTACCCTCCCTCTCTGGTGGCCCGATTAGCCTCGAGGTGTGGAGGATGCTCACATTATGTGTCCGCTGTTGTCGGAAAATAGAGAGACATTAAAACAGTAGAGGATTGTTAGGGGAAGCCAATCTGACGAGATACACTGCAAAATGACAGGGAAAAATTACTGAAAATGATCTGGGAAGCTTTCCCAAGGAAAAACACTGGGCTGCAGATTAGCAACATCTTTAGCGGTCCAAAGTAGAGTTCATTGTGCACTATCTACAGGGAATTTACTCAGACTGGAATGAATTTCCATTTCTTAGGACTGAATACTGTTTAGAAACATACAGGGAAGTCCGAAACACGTCAGGACACGGTTCCCGGCACGTCGAACGCGTGGCAGACGCGAGACGCGAAGGATCACGTGACCACGTGACGGGTCGGAAATTCTTTAAAAAGGAATATAAGTACCGGGACCTCCTCATTTTCGTATAGGCTACAATACATGGAGCCCTAACACTTAGAGCTTGGGACAGTCAGCACAGCCCTAACCGTCGCTAACGTCGCGGGTGTCAAAGGTCCAACTGCCCTATCGGGCAAGCACCGGCCATCAAACGAGCGTGGTGCTCTGGCTTTCCATACAAATCCATTTCAAGTTTTTAATATTGGGCGCTTCAGGTCTCGGAGTTCGGGCCCGATGCCGACGCAACAGCAAAGACCGGCATCCGGCCCGAGACCCCCGGATCCACTTACGTCGCTCACGCTCACTCGCGCCGCTGCCAACTGGCGCGAGTCGTGGATCTGCACTGAGACCCGTCCACGATTACACTCCTTCCTCATCTTGCAGAACTCAGTTGTCTCGCTCTATGTTCTCAGGTAGCCAGGCTACGAATCCTACTCCCTGCCAGTGGCCTCACTGGAGGCGTTGCTAGCACCAATTCGTTGGCAAATTATCAGACGAAAGGCCTGGTTCGGCTCCAAGTTGACGGTAAACCGTAAAGGGACTTGTGGAAGCGCATTACACTCGACATAAACCAAGGCATTCACAAAAATTTACAAGTAGACAACTCCACCGGAGTCTCGCGTCTGGCTCTTACTTCGACCCCGACGGCACTGAGCACTCGGGCTCCTCTGGGGTAGTAGCTGGGCCCGTAAAAACGAACGCATACGTCCTCTGCAAGCATTTGCGTTTTGGGGCGGGCTCTTCATCTCCAGCGCTGCCCTCCCGGGCACGCTTCGGCGCGCAGAGTCCTGGATTAGTTCTTCCGATCCTCGCAGTGGCATTCTCCTTAGCGGTGTATCCGCTATCTAGAGTGGAGGAAGACACCATAGGTGCATTCGGTAGGCGCGGCGGTGCGACGGCCAAGCCAGCGGGGTGGAATCCCACTCCCAGTACTGACGGGATGGCTCCAGCGATGGAGTGCCTTGATCCGTGATTAATGTGTGCAAACGCGTCGGCGGTTTTCGCCCCATCTGCGTGCCTGGCGACAGGCGTAGAGTAGGACGGCACCATGGGCGCAAGTGGGATACGCACGGCGCCGACGGCTGGGTCAAAGGGGGCGTAATTATAGTGGAATCCCATTTTCGATGCCGACGCGAGGGCTCCAGACGATCCGGATCCAGTCGTGTGCACTTGGTCGATGGTCTTACGGGGAGGATGCTTTCGGGCCCCCTTGACATGCTTGTGGCGGGACGGCGGGGCATCGAGGCTTTTTGTGCTACCGGTAAAGCGCACTTTCATTGCCGCTAAATCGTCTGTGCTTGTGGCTGTTGGGATCCGCTGGAGTCTATCGCCAAGGTCAGCTAGGATCAACCCGCGCGATCGAGTGAATGGCATACAGTTCTTCTTCTTCAGGCTCCTCTCTATCCGAGGCAGGCTCCGTTGGGACAAGAGACTCAGTGTCTGTGTCGTCACCTCCATCGTTAGGAGTCTCTGTGTCCTTGCACGGCGACGCCACGTTTAAAATTGGGTGTCTGCCTCAAAGGTCAATTACGGGGACTGTTAGACTGAACACGAGTGGCACTGACTGTTTATCGGGCAGCTTCGTGTCGTTCTTCGCGGCGGCAGCCACGGAGGCCGAATTATCATGCATACCGACGCTCAGGCCCTTCTGGCCCGACGCGTTGTCCTTCGTCGGTACCTTCGCTTGGACCTTGTCCAAGCTTTCCAGTGTTGAGCGGCAAGCAGAGATCTTGTAATCGTACATGGAAAGCAAGTCGGACGTGTTGCGATGATAGTGGGACGAGAATGGCGAAGGCACGTTACCCAACCAAATGAAGTGTATGTGTGGCCTGGTGGAGGGCCATTGTGCTGCGGATGTGAGTCCGTTTTTGGTATTCTTTCCGTGCCACTTTGGCTTTATGTTTAGATGTGGCTTCGGCCTTCTCGGCACTGGGTAAATTCCCCCGACGTTATCCCACCCTTGAGGGGGCCCGTTTTCTATTCGACATACCTGTATATTACTTGCATTGATTCTCTACTCAAGGATTTCGGTGAAGGACAGAAGAATTTTGAACATCGTAAACAGTTCTGAACGAGTGCACAACGTATATAAATCGATCTGGAGCAACTCAGAAACATGCATCGGAAGGCCCGCACATTTATACTACTCTCGCACTGGACACTGAAACTACGCGGCTCGCTTAGCTTCAATTGGTACCTGTTTCCTGGGAAATTTCGACGGTACATGTAATGTAGTTCAAGGATACACGTCGCAGTACTTTTGATGTTAGTGAAGGTTGGCCTCGTTTTTCCTCCTCACTTCTGCATCAATTTGCCGATTGTGCTTAGGTCCCTGCTAATACCGCTTCGACCGTTCCCGATTTAATGCCGTGTCTCGATCTCCCAATTCCTCAGCATCGTCGCCTCGCCCTCGCTCTCGTATTCTCATCTCATTCTCCCTTGCAAAGAACAATGCCGTCGCTGACGCGGCTTCCGCGGCTCGCGTCGGATATTACCCAAATGGGTGCAATAGCCGGGTGCCGCCAGTTTCGTAAACACGCCTTTGCACCGGTTTTCGGGCGCCATCGGGAAAGAGCCGTCGGTGTCAGGGATCAGGGCAGATTTCCAACCAGCGATGCAGGTTTTGAATAATAGCTCGCGGGATTTGAAGAGGTGTTGGACCGTTGGTGCTTGTGGGATGATTACTGGGTCTCGGCGACTCGGAGATGGGTAGATGGATGAAATTCAGATAGGACAATCCGGCGGGGAGGTGCGTCGGTGTAGGCTACTAGGACCAGGCACCGTGTAAAGGCACTCTATCACCGTACTTCTTTCTCTTATCTTTCTCACAATAAAAATACTAATATACTCCTGGATTGATGAATGGAGTGAATGGTCCGAAACCCTGGTGTGCTTTCCCGTGCGAATTAGTTTTACTTCTGGGAGGGATCACTAGATAGGGGTTGGTTGTCCTTAATTTGTGAGAGCTTTTTTTCCCGCTCCTGACAAACAAGCTCGCCGTAGCGAATTTTTTTCTTTGCACTCCCAACGATGGATTCCGCCGAACTTACCCGCAGCACTGAGTTCTGGTTTGAGGATGGAACTGTTGTACTTCAGGTCGAGAAAACATTATACCGTGTGTATCGTGGCCTGCTGTCTTCCCGCTCGACGGTGTTCCGCGATACCTTCTCGATTCCGCAACCTACGGAAGAAGGGACACAGATTGAGGGCTGCCCTGTAGTCCAGCTGCATGACAAGGCCAGAGATTTCTCATGTTTCCTCAAAGCCCTTCACCACTACGCGGGAGCATAGTGAGTTTGTTCACAGTCGTCGGAGTGCGGATGTCGTACTAACCAACAGGACTTAGTAACACCTGCCCGGTAGCTGGAATCAAGGAACTATGCTCTGTCCTTCGGTTAAGCGACAAATACGATGCTCACCTTCTGCGTCAATCCATGATTTCCATTCTTTCCGACATCTACCCCAGCACTTTGAACAAGTGGACCCACCGTAAAGATAAAATTCCACCGGGATACCGCGACACCCAGGATGACCCTATCCACGTCCTTAATATCGCCCGCGACCTTGATATCCGTCGTATCATCCCGGGGGCGATGTATCAGGTTTGCCGACGTTACGACATCGAAAACATCCTGTACGGTGTCCGTGGCAAGCCACACCTCAAGATAATTGATGAAGATGACCGAAAGCGATGCGCGTTTGCCATTCCCGCCCTAATGCTGGCAAAACATCAAGTCCTCGTCCATTACCTGATGCACGGTGAAGACGAGTTCCCGGAATGCGACGACCAGGCTGTGTGCGACGCCGAAAGATTACGATGGCTGGCGATTGACTTTCCTGGAAGCGATGCAACGGACCCACTCTGCCTGGATGTACCGTGGGAAGCTTTTGGTGTTTGTGATTCATGCCTTGAGGCCACGAAGAAAATATTTGCGGACGATCAGCAAGCTATGTGGGATGAGTTGCCAAGTAATTTTAACCTCGGATCCTGGAAGGAGCTATTAGCCTAGGTGGGTATCGCCGCACGTATTTTATTGCAAGATCTGACTTAGCACAGGTGATGGCTAGCGATTCCGATGCTCTGTCCGATCCGTAGTCTATTCCGCACGCTGTGGCGATCACACATACATTATCATGCTTTGTGTCTGCGCACTACAAAATTTGAAGTTGCAACTGACGGCTCTTTACACGTCGTGTGTACTCCGTCGGCGACATGCCCGACACATCAGGTACTGTACAGTCCTTTTCCACGGAAATTTACACGGATCTGGGTAGGGGAACAGAAGTGGCGCAGCAGACTTACGAAGAAGTGGAAAGGGGCGCCGGAAATTCTCGTAAACAACCTTGTCACCTGCGAGTCTACGATATTCGATTGGATTGGGAGCTAGAGAAATCGCAGTGAGAAAGTAACGTCTGGTTCGTTCAAGTTAGCCAGGGAAGAATTCGGGAGAACCAACGAAGGGAATGAGAAGTAGCAGAAAGAAAAAAATTATAGCCGGTTGCGACTTTCTGAAGACCCCCAAGCTCGAGTCAAACGAACGTCTCAAGGTCCCGCCTCCTTCCGATATCGGGCCCTGCTACTCAGTTTGTGACCATGGTATAGACATTGAGATTTCGAATTCAGAAGAAAAGGTGAGGAGAGCACTAAGGGGAGTCTCGTTTGGGTGCAACCAAATCGGCTCCGAACAAAGCTAGATACTGTAATGCGTTCAGCGTTTAGCGGCGACGTTCGACTAGCCCACAGAGCTGGAAGAGTGAAAGCCGGAAAGGATGAGGAACAATATTGATGGGAAGAGGAGCGGAGGGTAGGAAAAAGAAATAAAACCAGGACAAAGGCCCGGGCTCGGATCGAACGAGTGTAACTCTGTACGGTCTCAATAATTTGGTGTGGGGGCGGACCTCCCTTCACCATTACTTGACATCCAGCTTGTGCCCATCTGCAGACCAAAGATTTCGCGAGATGAATGAAGAACGAGGAAGAGGGGAGGGGAGGCGCATTTGATTTCAGCACGACTAGAGTGTAGTTGGTTAGTATTGTTGAGATCGCACGAGAGAGATAATAAAACTGAAGTTAATATTATGGGGGCTCAACTGAGAGCTTATATACTGTACAAAATATATCTAGAGTATTCTACTAGTTGAGAGAACAAGAGAATAGCTGAGTAAGAAATGAGTAAGAAGAATCGGGGAGAACATCGGGGAGTCGGCATAAGGCCGAACCGTGGGAATCTGATTTATAACAACACTCCCCCTCAAGCGCGAGTCATACCGAGGCGGCCGACGAAGTACTCGTGCTTGGATTTGTCGAGAGCTTTGGTGAACAAGTCCGCGGTGTTCTCCGAGGTAGGGCAGTAGGAAACTGACACTTCGTGAGAAGTAATTCTCTCCCGAATGAAGTGATGCCGAACATCGATGTGTTTGGAGCGGGCGTGAAAACCAGAATTCTGCGCAAATGAGATAGTGCCGTGGTTGTCAACAGAAATATGAGTGGGAAGGCGCGAAGGAGAGCCGAGTTCCGTAAGCATGCTGCGAAGCCAAAGAGCCTCGCGGGTAGCAGAAGCTAGAGCCATATATTCGGCTTCCATGCTAGAAAGTGCTGTGGTCGGTTGCTTCTTTGAACTCCAGGTAACGACTCCCCCTGAAAATGTGGAGAGATACCCAGTGACGGATCTGCGATCGTCGGGAGAATTGGCCCAGTCGGCGTCGGAGAACAACTCGATAACGGAACGGTGATCCGAGCTGTATTTGATGCCGAGATTGATAGTGCCGCGAAGGTAGCGAAAAATTCGCTTTGCAGCGGTAAAATGTGCAGGGCCAGGATTCAGACTAAATTGGGATAGGGTCTGAACGGCGAAGGCAATATCTGGTCGGGTGGAAATGGCGGCATACATGAGTGAGCCAATCATGTGCTGGTAGACATGCTTGATCTCCGAGTAGGATTCCGAGTCCGGTGTCTTGACCAGTTTGACATGGGAGTCCATGGGTGTCGAGACGGGGGTGGATTGATGCATCTGGAACCGCTCGAGGATTTTGGTGATGTACTGAGATTGGCCAAGGAAAATTGAACCATCAGCATCTCGAGTAATTTCCATACCCAAAAGCTGGCGAATGGGACCAAGCTTTTTGATGTTGAACATGGATTCGAGCTCGGTTTCGGCCTCGGTCATGAGAGCCGGTGAGGACGCGAGAACTGTCATGTCATCGACATGGACTGCAACAACCGTGATGTCGGCACCGTTGCGTTTGATGTATACGCATTGGTCCGAAAGAAGTCGGGTGTAGCCGCGGGAAAGGAAAGAGGTGTTAAGTTCTAGATTCCACACACGGCCGGATTGTTTGAGGCCATAGAGAGCCTTGTTGAGTTTCCAAACATGGGTGGTGCCGTTGTGATAAAGTTCCGGCTGCTGCATATAGATTTCCTCATCAAGTTTGCCATTAAGGTACGCGCCAATCACGTCAACAACGTGGATGTCGAGATTGTAGCGCGCGGCAAGAGAGAAAAGCAGTCGAATAGTCTCCATTCGAACAACGGGTGCAAAGGTCTCGTCGTAGTCAATGCCTGGAATTTGGGAAAAGCCTTTGGCAACGAGCCGGGCTTTGTAGCGTGTGATCGTGCCGTTTGCGTCGCGTTTGACGCGGAAAACCCATTTACAGGCAACTGCTGTCCTGTCTTTGGGAAGTGGTGCAAGGGAAAATGTGCCGAGTTGGCGTAGTTGGTCCATCTCATCATCCATAGCTTTGTTCCACTCAGGCCAGTCGGGGCGTGATTTTGCCTCGGAAACTGTGAGGGGATCACTGGAGATGGGATCTGTGATGGCGGCTAGTGCATAGCCGAGAAGTGCACTGTCAGGTTTGGCATATCTGCGCGTTCGGGGGCCGAGTATAATGTTGTCCTCGGTGATGGCGCTGCTGATATCGCGGGCTGCTCTTCGTGGTGTAGGAGTAGGGCTAGGAGATGGAGTTAAGGTGCTCAAAGTCGAGGTAGAGGTAGGTGCCGGGGCTGCCAATGGTTCAGACGGAGCCTCGGGCTCAACCGGTGGTGTTTGTATGGGTTCTATCTCCCCCTTGAGCTGGGGCGGAGGCGACACATCGGGTGTAGTTGTGGCGTTAATAAATGTGATGTTCCGTGATGTAAGAACTTGGCGTGTGGCTGGGTTGTAATATCTCCAAGCGCGGGACTCGTCAGAAATACCAACGAAGATACAGGAACTGGTTTTTACTCCAATTTTTGAGTTCTTCCCATCCTGCTGCAAAACTTCGCATGGTACTCCGAATTCCTGCAAAGCAGCGACATTCGGTTTCTTGCCCCAAAAGGCCTCGTCCGGTGTTATCTTATCACCGAGAGCACGCGTGGGAGACCGATTTTTTAGGTAAGTGGCGTAGGCAACAGCCTCGGGCCAAAGAAATTGGGGTATGTTGTGGGCAGCCAGCATGGCACGGGCATGCTCAATAAGAGTGCGGTTGAGGCGTTCCGCAACACCGTTTTGTTGCGGAGAGTATGGTGCCGTAAGCTCGAGACGAATGCCTCGGGAGCTCAAATAGTCACGAAGTTCCTTGGAGATGTACTCCTTGGCATTGTCACAATGAAAAGCCTTGACGCGTTTTCCGGTTTGGGTAAAAATGTACGCGTCGTAGTCTTTCATTCGGCCTAGAACTTCTGTGCGCTTCTTCATGGTGTAAATTATGGTGCGGCGTGTTGCACCATCAGTGAAGCTGATGTAATATCGTTCGCCGCGGATGCCGGTGACACGCGATGGTCCCCAGACATCTGTAAATTAGTCTAGATTTGTTTGATGGGTCCTAACCGTAGCTCGTGCTTCGATGTCACGTGAACGCCAAACACAACCATTCAGCGAGGATTTCGACATATTTTCTGGTTCAAGAAATTACCAAAAACGCTGAAAGTGTTTGAACTGCATAGACCTTTGCTTTTCAAGTGTTCTGGGACCCATAGAAGTCTTAATGTTTCCCAAAGGCCCCGATTTTTGCACGTGCCTTGAGGCAGGTCTTCCCAATGAGGCAACTCCTTCCCGATTCGGCCTCCGAGGTGCCCGAAGGTCGACCTACGGTATTTTGTGCGCGAGTACAATCAGACCATAAATAAGTTTTTTTTCCATTCCGCCCAAGAAAAAAAAAACTCTAATTTATGGTCTGACTACGGGAGACTATCTGTAAATGTCATCTCGCCGATTTCGGAGTACTCACGTTCAGCCTGAGCTGGAAACGGAGCAACGTGGGATTTAGCTTTGATGCAGGTCTCGCATTGGGCAGAAGGGGTAGTGGATGAATCAATATTCATTCCTTCAACCATATTGTTATTCTTCAGCAATTTGATGGAAGCTGGAGCAATATGCCCAAAAATGCGGTGCCATTTATCCCAGGAATGAGTAGGGGCGACGGCGGCGAAGGCGGGAGTGAATGAAGAAGGCGATGGCCCGTGTGTGGGCGGAGATGCCGGCGGAACAACCTGTGACGTGATGGACGGCGAAGGAACTGATGCGGGCGTAGACACTGGTGATGGCGGGGCTGGTGTAGCTGGGAACGCGGAAGGAGTGGATCGGATGGCGGCACGGGTGATAGTAACATGGTAAAGGTTACCAATCTTTTTGCCACGCATGATCTCCTGGCGTTTAGAGCCCTTGGTGTAGACATGCATGAGATCACCATCAAATTGGACAGAAAATCCAGCGTCTGTCATGCGTCCAATAGAAAGTAGATTGTAAGGCGCCTCGGGGACATGAAGAGCATCCCTCAGAGTGATGTTGTAGGCGGAGCTTTTAACGTGGGAAGCGACGGCAGCAGTGCCGGTTCCGTGGCATCGGACACTTCCGAAACCAGATACTGTGTGATTCCCGGTGGTGGCGTACGACTGGAAAAAATCCTTGGAGATGAGGATATGCTTGCTGGCAGCAGAGTCAGCAAGCCAGGAGCCATGAGGAAGGGATGGTGCATTGGATTGTGCCATGAATGCGAAATCGGTGGTTTCGGAGTTAGATGATGACTGTGCAAGGTGCGCTTGATGCTTGTTTGCATAGCGCTCCTTTGATTCGCGAGTGTTCTGCTCCTTCTGGGCTGAGGTAAATGTTTTCCCAGCCTTCGCGTCACGGCAGTCCCCAATCATGTGCCCGATCCTGCCGCAGCCGTAGCAGGTAACTTTCGGGTTGAATTTGGACTGTTTGCCGTGTTTGTGTTTATATGAATGGGCCGGAAGTGCTACCTCGTCAGAAGAGGGTTTAGCTTTACGACGGCGGTCCTGCTCGAGAATTCGAGCCACGAGTTTAGTCGATTCCGTCAACGATGCCGTGTCAACGCCTGAGATAAAAGTGTCCCAAGAGTCCGGCAGTGACGTGAGGAGAGTGATGCAGAATTCCTCCTCGGAAAGTTTGGTTCCCTGCGCTGACAGCTTCGAGCGCAGGTGAGTAAGGGCGCGGATGTGCTCCTCAATATTCCCACCTTCCTCGCAGTGGAGGCGTGAGAGCTGGCGGCGGAGCAGGACAATAGTGATGACACCCTTTGGCTGATATGTATCGGCAAGGGTTTTCCATGCTGCCGATGAAGTGGTGGCGTCGGTGATGTATACCAACGGGTCGTCCGAGACGCGGAGTCGAATCTGGGAGAGGGCCTGGCGGTCCTTACGATCCCAATTCGAGATAGCTTGGGCCTGGGTGCCCTGCGGATCAACGATATCACCGCTAGCATTGATGGTGTGCTGAGGGCGTGGGATGGTGCCAAGGACATAGTCGATCAGTCCCTGATCCGTGAGGATGTCCGTCAATTTGACGGCCCAGGTGGGGTAGTTCTCCTCGCCAAGGAGATGCTGGATGCGATAGGCAGATGTCGTGCTGTCGGACATAGTAACTGTGTGATGGGTGGCTGGGCTGTGGGTGTAGTGCGAGAGGCGTAGTAGTGTGCGTCGCTAAAATAACTTTTGTGAGCGAGTTAGGCTAAGCGGTGATTGACGTGGGAATGATGTGCGAGGTTACGGGAGAAGATCAGTTACGGCCGGGGCCCATAACCTATTGTTGAGATCGCACGAGAGAGATAATAAAACTGAAGTTAATATTATGGGGGCTCAACTGAGAGCTTATATACTGTACAAAATATATCTAGAGTATTCTACTAGTTGAGAGAACAAGAGAATAGCTGAGTAAGAAATGAGTAAGAAGAATCGGGGAGAACATCGGGGAGTCGGCATAAGGCCGAACCGTGGGAATCTGATTTATAACAACAGTTAGCTAACGTGTTCGACCTTCCGCAGGGATGTTGTAATGGACGGAACGTGGAAAATTAAGATGAAAAAGTCCTCGGAAGACTTTGTAGAAGACCCGGGGTCGAGTCGAACGAGCACATCTCGTTGCAACATCTTGTCTGTATCCCTAAACAAGTGCGTGTGCAGACCTCCCGCCAATGGGTCCTGTTACTTGATTCGTGGACATGGGTATATAGAGCAAGGGTTTCGGTGGATGAATGCAGGAAGAAAGGTCGATGAGGCTTGTTTCGTGCAAGCGCGAAAATCTGGACAGTGGAGCCTGTTGGGTTAATCAAGGGTTGATTCGACTGGAGTTCAGTACTTGGCAACAGAGTGGTGAGTGTCAAAAAAATATACATGCCATATTACATGGCCCGGGCTCGAATCGAACAAGCCTCTGCCGCCGGAGTATAGTTACTTTCCTCAACGAAGGACTGTGGGTGCGGACCGCCCGCTACCGAGCCTTGATAAGTACCCATTCTGTGACCATCCGGAATTTCAGGGATGGAGGCTCCAGGAAGGATGGAAGGCCGAGTAGTTTGAGGCTGTTGGTTGAATAGTAACTATAAGTAGGATCAGTAGCGACGTTAATTAATTCGGCGGAATGAAATGAAGTTGAAGAGACAATAAATACATTGCATTGCAAGGCCTGGGATCGAGTCGAACGAGCGTCTCCTGCCGGACCTAGATTGAGTTGGTAATGACTGCGACTGGACCACCCACCACCGGACCTTGATATCGATGTTGTGAGCGTCGTTACTGAGAAGAGTCTGGATTCTGAGGAGCAGAGGAGAGGTACACACCGAGTTTCATTTAGTGTATGCAACCGTGAAGCTGGGCCGACGCTGGAGTCACTGCCAGAATGAAAATGAGGTAGGTGTATTTACGTGCCTGTACATTACGCGTCCGGTTCGTCGTCCAGTGTCCAGGCAAACCCGAACCGAAAGAGTCGACTTGGAGCCTCGGTTACTTCCAGGCGCCGTCCGAGTGAAAGTTTCAAGTTGGTTTGTCCTAAATCCAATTTCCAGGAGAAATTGAGCAAAAAGCAGAGGTATCGATGTAACGAGAACTACTATCAGCGCTCCAAGTAATCCTGAGCATTCAACCAAAAGTTGCGATACATATGGTGCGAAAGAAATGTCGTCTCAATCTTTTCGGAAACTGCTGTAACTTAGCATTTGCTTAGCACAGCTAGCAATAGGGTTGTTCACGGTTCCCTTTTTCTGGCCCTTTTTCAGTTCCTTTTTCACTCCCTTTTTTGTTTCAAGCTCAGAGAATAGTTGGATTAACCTATTACCTACTTAGCATTTGGGTATCAGAATATATGTAAAGGATGGAGTTTGAATTGAATGTATGGTCAACCTACAGTGGCTCTAGTATCTACTAAATGCAAGGAAAAGGAAGCAAAAAAGGGAGACAAAAAGGAGATCTTGTCGGGGGGTTTCACAGTAGCCCTTTTTCCTTCCCTTTTTTGCCTCCTTTTTCACTCGGTTTCCGTTGTTTCTAGACTTGGGGTTGACTTTTTTTCCCTTTTCAAACCTTTTTACATACAAAAGTTGAAAAGGGAAAAAAAAACCGGGCCAAAAACGAAGGAAACCCGAGAAGTGAGAAAAAAGGGAGAGAAAAAGGAGCGGAAAAAGGGCTACTGTGAACGACCCTGATATGATGGACATATCGTGTGAAACATTTTAAGGCCCGTGAAGCTCCTCCAAAGGGTTGTCCGGAAAATAAGCTTTTTTAGGGCGAAATTTTGCGATTTCCTTGTCCGAACATAAGCTTTTTTAGCGTCAAATTGGGCGCCCTTGTCCGGATACTGTACGGATGTGTAGGGAGGCAACGCGTCAACGGCCGTGACAGGGCACCCCGGCCGAAGGCGACGCGACGAGGTCGCTCGTGACCGTGACCGTCGCCAATTTGGGCAACCCAAATATAAATTTCCTACCTGTTTGCGGTGAGTTGGAGGATCCTAGAGCAAATTTAACCGGTTCCTTTGTAAAGCATCTCTGTGCTAATGGGAATATGAGATTCCCCATTTTATTTAAAGATTTTCGGAAAATGTCACGGTATTTCGTTGGCGACGGAGGTCATCGTGACAGTGACCCGCCAGTACGTTCGGCGACGCGACGGGCGCGCCGTGACCGTGACCGTCGCCTCCCTACACATCCGTACAGTATAAGCTTTTCTAGGCCAAAATTCCGGTGCACTCACCGTGTTTGTCAGACCTATCAGGCACGGCACGACTCGGCATTTCTTCTAGTCAAAAAAAATCCTTGTCCTGGCAAACGGCGGCTTGGGAGCCGGGGAGCCAAAATTGTATTTTTACGACAGTTCGGCAAAATGTCCGATACAAGCTTTTTTAGGCCCCAAATCCGCCAAATCATAAGCTTTTTTAGGGCAGATTTCAGCTTTTTTCCGGACAACCCTTTTCGGGAGCTTCACGGGCCTACATTTCATCTCTTTTCCACGGCCACATCACCACGACTATCCGGCGAAATGCATCGCTCGCTCGAAATCCTCGAGATTCGGGAGCACATATGTGCCCACGTAACACGAGTACTGCCACCGACACCGCGTTACCCTGGGGACACTGGCACCGACATGACATGGAGGGTCGTCGGTGATCCTGGCCTGGCTGCTCTTGCGAGAACGTCTCACCTATTTGAAGATCCTGCTCTCGATGCGTTGTGGCATACCCAGGGCACACTGGTTAACTTCTTGCGTTGCTTTCCAGAGGATGTTCTCCTCGTGGAACGCTCGCAGTATCAGGAGAAAGTGGTGTGTGGCTTTCTTTAACTTTGCTCGCCTTTGTAACACCCCATCACCCCTAGCACCTTCTTCGGCCTATCACGCCCTCGGACTGGGAGAGACCCAGGTTCTATGCCCAACGCATCAGACATTTCAGTCTTCAGAGGGATTTATTCTTCAATCCGGAGGTTCCGTCTGCTCTCAGATCGGGGCTCGTAGGACATATTGTGTTTCCTCGGCTTCAACTCTTCACCTGGCACTTTACTACAAGATCGGAACCGTTTATCGACCTCTTCCTCGGTCCACATGTCACCTCCATTACGACCACTGTCTCTCTGTCTGACGCGGAGGTCTCCCTCATTGTGCCCATTGCGCCACAGCTTAAACACGCGAGTATTATCTCTCGACGGGACTTGGCGTCGTCCTTTGCACGAAGTCTCCTCTGCATCGAGTCGCTGGGTATCTCCGAGATAGATCGTGTCGCTTGGCAGCACATTGGCCGTCTTCCCAGCCTCCAGTCGCTAGATTTAACGTACATGACTAGGGGCGTGGTGCCGTCATTCCACCCTACCGTACCTCTTTTCACCGGACTCAAGAAGCTCAATCTCGCGTCCACTCCCATCACCACGGTGGCCCGCATTCTTCCCCTGGTGTCCTCTTCTCCTATAATAGAACTCCAGAGTGTGAATGTGAATGGTGTCGAACCACATGAATTCTTCACCACCATCGCAGCGCACTGTTCCCATGCATCACTGGCCATATTCCGGCACAATTTCAGGACGGCCGCTGGGGACGACTACGCGATCCGCTCCTCGGCGATCCGCGCGCTCTTCCCCTTCGGAAACCTCACGGAAATAAAAATCACCTCTCACAATGTCGCATTCGACCTCGACGACGACATGATGCTCGAAATGGCGTCCGCGTGGCCTCAAATCGTGACTCTGGAACTCAAAGTGTCGGCCGGTGGATATGCTGGAACCTTACCTCCGGAGTGGCTCGCGAATGGGCGCCCGCGGTTTACGCTTGCGGCCCTCGCACACTTGGCCCAGCATTGCCCGCGCCTCCAAACCCTGGAGCTCACCTTCGACGCCACTGTGGTCCCATCCTCGTGGGAGCCCTGCACGCAGACGACGCTGACTGCCCTCCACGTCGGGCATTCCCGTATAAAACAGACGGCCATCTCCCCCGTTGCGACATTCATCGGCGCAATCTTTCCCGCCCTGCGTTCCGTTACCGCAAACCCCATGCCCCCACCCCTCTTGATGCCGTTTCATGGCTTGGCCACTTACGGGAACCCGCACGGCAGGGCATGGTTGGCAGTCTTAGCGCAACTCCGTGAGTGTTGTGACTAACGGTGTATTGAATTTTGGTTTTGCCCTTTGTTATTTACGTTTTGGTCGTCCTAGTATTGCTCCTTCTTCGTTTTAGGTGTGAATCTTGTAGTTGGTGGGGGGATTTATCCAGGCTTGCAATGAACTTGTCTGCTCCGAGAAAGCGACACTCAAGTCCACCAGGTTTAAACCATCAGTTGATGGTGCTTGATGGCGTTGATAGCGGGGCGAGGTAGGAGACATCCAGGACGCTCCTGATGCCTTTAAATGAATTAGATAATCCCGAAGAAAATTGACAACATTCAGATGCACTTACCACTTGTCTCCTATTTTTTTTGGGAGCAATGTCTTGTTCAATTCATCAAATTATCGTGGTTTAGGCCATTTTGCTCAGAATTGAACCCTGAGAAAAATCATGGAAACGGACCGAAAAAAATGCCCAAAAACTCAGGCACATGGAAGTATAATTAGGGGAGCTCCAGCCACTCAAATCAATGATCTGAACTATACAGAAGGGCGACAAGATAAAAGAAATGGCGGTCAAAGTGGATTTTCGTGATCATCTTGCTTTGCCAAATATAACTTTTCTATAGTATTTAGCAACCCGCGCACTCCTGGCACGGGGGTTGCTAAATAGAAGTATCCCGCAGTGACCCAGTCGAGGGGAGAGAACGAAAAAGGGAACATATTGGAAGGATTAATTGGATTGAACAGACATTTCCCGCCGCATCGTGAAATCCGACTTCACTTGAGGGCCGAGGTGTACTGGTGGGGACCGGGCCTGGAGGGGGTATTCGATAGCATTACTACAGCCAGGGGTACTTATGTGAGGGCGCATGGCAAGAAAATATGTACTTTCTGCTGTGGCGGCCTTGAACATGGGTGGTTGGGATTGTAATATTGAAATTCGGCAGTGAGGTTCGAAGTGACTAGATATAAATATATCAGCGAAGTAATCTGCAAGAGTCAAGCGAAAAAAAAAATTGAAGGAGCATGCTCGGTCTAAGGCCGGAGCTCGATTCGAACGAGCGTGTCCCGCAGGGTGACAGCTACTTTTCTAAACGAAGGATTGCGGGTGCGGACTGCCCGCCATCGGACCTTGATATCCATTTTGTGAACATCGGCAGAGCTAGGAGTGCAGGGACAGAGGCAGGAAGAATGAAGTCTCGTTCAGCCAACGGTGGTGACTTTGAGGCTGCTGGCTGAATATAAGTAGGAAGAAGAAGGAATGAATCGCGATCGAGAGAATTGAGAAAGAGGGTGGAAAAATAAAAACCAAAAAGTGCAGGAGTTTCTTCGAAGGCCCGGGCTCGAGTCGAACGAGCATTCCCCGCATCCACATGACGTATAATTCAACGGGAAGCTACGAACCGCCCGCCACTAAACCTTGATAATGGTGTTGTGAGCGTGGACACTAGTAGAACAGTCTGAATTCTGAGGAGCGGAGGAGAGGTACTTACCGAGCTCATTTACTATTATTGCAACTGTGAGCACAGTGAACTTGGTGGACGACGAGGTCGAAATAAGCTAGTGAAGCAGATGAGGATGGAAGAGTACATACCGGGAAAAAAATGATGAAGGGGAAACACTATGGTGGCCCGGGCTCGAATCGAACGAGCATTTCTCGTCAATATGACGGAGTCAAGCGAGAAGCTTGGTGGGTGCGAACCGCCCGCTACCGGGGCTTCACATCCATGTTGTAAGTGGGGCTCAAGTTAGAAAAGCCTTGATTCTGAGGAGCGGAGGAGGTACTTACCGAGTTTCATTTACTATCACTGCAACAGTGAATCTGGTGGACGAGTTAGCGAAGGAAATGGAAGAAATTCAAGAATACCGGGAAAAAAAAGGTGAAGTCACGCGAGTACCATGGCCTAAGCTCGAATCGAATGAGCATTTTCCGCGTCAACACGACAGAATAATGGTTCTGTGGGCCTGTTGCATGAGTAGGAACTGAGTAAATCGAGAGTATTGAGAGGGAGGGTGGAAAAAAGGGAAAAAAAATAAAAGGTGGGACTCGATCCAAGACCCGGGCTCGAATCGAACGAGCATCCTGCGTCAATGACAGATAATTACATGCGAAGCTTTATGCGGGTGCAGATCGCCCGCTCCCGGGCCTTATATCTATTTTGTGAGCGAGCATGGGAAGAGCCGGGAGTTAAGGGATGAAGGCCCCAGGAAGAATGGAAGGGCAAGAATGTCTCGTTTAGCACAACCTGGTGACTTTGAGGCTGTTGGTTGAGAATGAGTAGGAACTTGAATGAATCGAGAGTATTGAAAGACAGGGTGGAAGAATAAAACAAAAAATGCAGGCGTTTCTTCGAAGGCTCGGGCTCGAGTCGAACGAGAATTTCCGTGTCAACACTACGGATAATCAATCGGGAAGCTACGAACCGCCCACCCCCAACCTTGATATCGATGTTATGAGTGTCGTTCTAGTGGAACAGTCTGGATTCTGAGGAGCGGAGGAGAGGTACTTACCAAGCTCATTTACTATTATGTCAACAGTGAACACAGTGAACCTGGTGGGCGACGAAGTTGGAGTGAGCTACCGAAGGAAATGAACATGGACTCAGAGTACCGGGGGGCAAAAAAAGAAGAAGTGGAAACTATGATGGCCCGGGCTCGATTCGAACGAGCATTCCCCACGTCAATATGTCGGACAATTGAACGTGAAGCTCTATGTGGGTGCGGACCTCCCGCCACCGGGTCTTGATATTGATTTTGTGAGCTTAGGCAGAGCTGAATGGAGGCCCAAGAAAGGATAGAAGGACGAGAATGTCTCGTTTAGCACAACCGTGGTGACTTTGAGGCTGTTGCAATGTTGCTTAGATAGTATAAGAGGATCAGCAGCGACTTGAATTAATTCGGCGCCGGAATGGCATGAAGTAGAAATAAAAAAGTGGAAACACGCATACCTAGCAAGGCCTGGGCTCGAGTCGAACGAGCGCATTTGCCGCACTGAATGAAGGAGCGTGGGTGCGGACCGCCCGCTACCTGGCCTTTGTGAGCATGGGTAGATCCGGGAGTGAAGCAGGAAGGATGGAAGGCCGATAATGTCTTCTCCAGCCCGACCGTGGTGACTTTGAGGGTGTTATTTGATTATTATAAGTAAGAAGAATGAAAAGAGAAGATTGAGGGAGGGTATAAAATAAAAATAAAAACACCCTCAGCTTCGAGACAAGGCCCAGGCTCGAGTCGAACGAGCACTTCCCGTGCCGACATGACAGAGTCAAACGAGAATCTTTGTGCGGGTACGGACCGCCCGCCACCGGACCTTGATATCCATTTTGTGAGCGTCGTTACTTAGAACAGTTCGGATTCTGTGGAGTGGAAGAGGGGCACTTGCCGAATTTCATTCAGTGCAACGTTACAATTGTGAATCTGGTGGGCAGCGTTGAAGTGAGCTAGCGAAGCAGGTGAGGATGGAAGAGTACATAACGGGAAAAAAAATGATGAAGGGGAAACACTATGGTGGCCCGGGCTCGAATCGAACGAGCATTCCCGCGTCAATATGACAGAGTCAAACGAGAAGCTTGGTGGGTGCGGACCGCCCGCCACCGGGCCCTGATATCCATTGCTCGAGCAGGGCACTGGGCAGAGCCGGGAGTTGAGGGATGAAGGCCCCAGGAAGAATGGAAGGGCGAGAACGTCTCGTTTAGCACAACCGTGGCGACCTTGAGGCTGTTGGTTGAATAGTATAAGTGGGAAGGAATCGAGGGTATCGAGAGAGGGTGGGGAAAAAAATGCAGCTTGACCCAAGGCCCGGGCTCGAGTCGAACGAGCTCCCGCCACATTACTCCCAGCTTATTCCATCAAAGAGTGCGGGTGCGGACCTCCCGCCACCGGGCCTTGAAGCTTGAAACTTGAAGTCTTTGAAGTATGCGTGGTAGTAGATTCGGTGACGCTGTCCGAAACAGCGCAAGTTGTCTGAGTCTGGACCGATTGAGTCCGGTATGACAACGAGGTGGCGAGGATTGGGCGAGCAAAGCAAGGGATGCTAATAAGAGGCGGCTGCAAAGTATTGAGTCTCCGGTTAGTCGTTTAACCATCGAGGCAAACGTGAACCCAAACCGAAAAGAGTCGATCTCGGAGCGCGTTCGGTTCCAGACGTCCACCGAATGAAAGCTCAAAGTTGGTTCAATCCAATTCCCAGGAGATTTCCAAGAGACATTAGAGCGAAAGTATTGCATGCAGAGAGGATACTTCCCTTTTCCAGGAAAGGTCCAGAACCGTAACGCAGCCTTCGTTCCGGTTCGGTAGCGGACAAGGGTGTGCTTCGTCATCGTATTTACGTGTGTTTGCCCTTCCCGACTTCGCCTCCTCACGCTCTCAACGAGTCTCATGGTCATCGTCGCGCCCAACGAGCCTGCTGGCGCCCCTCTGTAACGGGATCAGCATGCCTACAGTCACAGTCGCCCGGTACGTCCCGATCCTCACCGTCCTGCTCCTCACCGCCTCCAGCGGCAGCTTCAACCCCGGCGCCCTCAGCAACTGCACCCTCGCCTGCATCTCTGCGGCCGCTGCCGACTCGTCTTGCCTCGTCGCGTGAGTGGCTCTTTTCTAATCTTCCTTCTTCCGCCCTTCGTTTAATTGATGTACGTCGGATGCCAGCACGAACCTGACCTGCGTCTGCACGGACGCCAACTTCGAGGCAATGTCTGCGTCGTGCCTCGAGCTCGAGTGCCAGCCCGCCGACGCCGGCCCCGCCCTCGCCCTCCAGGAGCAGCAGTGTGGTACTAGTGCGTGTTTTCTTCCCTTTCTTTCCTTCTTCTCTTTAAATTTGTTCCGTCTTCGCGCACTTTATTCACTACCCGCTGCGCCCTCATCACTACCCCTCCTCGTCCTCCCTTGCCAGCCCTAACTGACGCCGCCTCGCAGCCTCCGCCACCGCCGCCCCCACCGCCACCGCGCCCTTCACCCCCTCCAACCGCGCCGCCGACATCTCCGTGTCCGTTAGTGGATCTGGTGCGTCGCGTCTCGACTCCTTCTTTCCATTCCTTCTTCCTACGTTCTTCCTTCTCGCCAATCTCGCCCTTAATTTTTCTCCCTTTTCTTTCCTTCCTCGTTTCTGCTCATTATTATAACGCTAACCCACGCCCCACAGCCTCCGCCTCCGCCTCCGCCCCCACCGTCGCCGTGCCCTCCAATCCCGCCAACCCCGCCACTAACATCTCCGCGTCTGTTACTGGCTCTAGTGCGTTTGCGTCTCCTTTCCTTTTTTCCTTTACCTTTTTCCTTTCTTTCCTTGAATTTTCTCGCTGTTCCTTTATACCTTGCGTCCTTCCTCTCTATGCTTCACTTCTCTTCGTTGCCTTCCATTCTCCTCCACTCCCCGGCTCCTCTCTCTCCGCACTCCCG
Source organism: Mycena galericulata (assembly GCA_029289565.1). NCBI lineage: Eukaryota > Fungi > Basidiomycota > Agaricomycetes > Agaricales > Mycenaceae > Mycena > Mycena galericulata. The sequence goes on along the minus strand of JARKIA010000286.1, from coordinate 76,410 downwards.
CTCCCGCTCCCACTCGCGTCCCTCCCCTCGCCTTGTAATCGAATCCTCCGCCCGCCCCATTCCGTCTCCGTCTTCCATACGTCAGATAATATTTCTGTGTCGGGCAGGCAGCGCCAAACCCTCCAGCTCTACCTCCACCTCCGCCTCGGCCTCCGTTAAGACCGGCGCCGGCGTCGCGCTCACGTTCACGAGCGGCATGAGCGCCCTCCTAGCGGCAGCAGTGGCACTCGTGGGCGGCGCGCTCGGCGGGGTGGTCGTTTTGTGAGCGTCGTTTGTTCGGTCTCTTGCTCGGGTGTTTGGTGGGAGTGCATTTGTGTGTGGGTTGGGGTGAAAGGAGGGTAATGCGAACCGAAGTGAAGTGAGAAACGAGAAGTAATGATGCCGGGATGGGATGGGGAGTGAAAATTCATTCGCATGATTGAAAGATAGGATACTCCCTGTTCTTTTCTTTCTTTCTTTTTTCCAGTAGTACGACTACGAGTTCGAGTTCGGCTTTGATCCAATGCCAACTCGAATTATGCCGCTCCCGTCCCGTTTTCGCGCTCCCACTTCCACTTCCATTGATAGTTTCAAAGTTACATGTAATTATGTATCTGAATCCTCAAACTGCCAGTAATTCTCGCGTTCAATATAATTTCTGAATCCTTACAGAAGTAAGCACCCGGATTCACTAGGCTGAGCAAGTTAATATTTATATTAGATACACGGAGCTCCTGGTATTAATTTAATTCAATTGCGACTCCGTTGAATGTGGAACCAGTTGGACTTTATGATGTATGGACATGTGCTCATTACAGCTAAAGTCAGTACCGAAGGCGCGAACGAAAATTTCTGGTTTTGGGATGTTTTCAAAGAATTGTTCATAACTCAATGAGTTCTGGGCCGATTTGGACGAAACCTAGATGAATATGTCGGGCTAATTCATGCGCAATTAGTGATAGAAAGGAATGTGCAAAAATATTATGTATTGGATAATCTGTGGTTTTGGGTTGTTTTCGGGCTGAATGCTGTCTAGCATGCCCAGAACATGTCCCAGTGACCTAATATTCTGGGACGGACAAAACATATGCTTGGAGAAATATGTCATAGAGCCAGAAGGACGGATAACTTGGTCATACTCCCGTAGATGCATTGGAGAAATTGGGCAGCTTTTTTGCATTTGTAAATATTGTATGGATTGCATCGATCTATTAATTTTATATAATTCTGGCCATCTCACATTTGTATACAGGCGTATACTTTGTATGTCCCAAAATATTAGGTCACTGGGACATGCTATGGGCATGCTAGACAGTATTCAGCCCGAAAACAACCCAAAACCACGGATTACCCAATACATATTATTTTCACACATTCCTTTCTATCACTAATTGAGCATGAATTAGCCCGACCGATTCATCTAGGTTTCGTCCAAATCGGCCCAGAACTCGTTGAGGTATGAACAATTCTTTGAAAACATCCCAAACCCAGAAATTTTCGTTCGCGCCTTCGGTACTGACGTTAGCTGTAAGCTTCGAGTTCAAGACCACGGCCGAGTTCAAATGTTGATTCTCAACGAATCGCTTTCGGATCGTAAGTACTTGAGTACTAATTTATACTTGCAATTCCATTACTAGTCTAGCTGATCGCGAGTCATGCCGCATGCGAAGAAAATTGGGTCAAGGTCGAGGCAAGGTCAAGGTAGTAGTATGTACGAATCGCAATTATAAATACTGTTCCCAAGTGCCAGTGAATAAATTTCCGCGCTGAGCAAGTTCAATGTCGATCCAGCCTTGAGCCTGGATGTCTTTTCTGCATAGGCCCTGGATGAAAGGAGGCCCGGTAGATGGTGGTTCGTGTACCCTTACCCATACAAAATACTATGTGCGTATATTCAGCTCGTTCGACTCGAGCTGGGGCCATGCAATGGTCGATCCGAATTTTTTTCCTTCTTTCTCTGTTTCCTTGTTTCTTTCTTTCTTACAGTGGATTATTGTAATTATTATGAGTAGACAGACATAACATCTTTTCAAAAAGAATTACAGTCGCAAACTAGAGCAACGGTCGGGTTGTTCAGTAGATATCTCAGCAACCATCCATCCAAGGACCAAATCATGAGGTCCAAGTTGCGGACAGGATGGACTTGATGTAGTATGATTTGTCTCCCAATTTACACTTGGGCACCTGGACTTATTCTTGCCGAGAACGGGCCCAATACTTTGTGCAAGTCAAATATGCCCAATACGTGGAGGAGCAACACTACAATATAATTGATTCTATTCTGGGACAGTGGATTTTGGATATAGCACCTACATAGTTGTAATGCCCGACCTAAAAAATTCCCATGGCAACGTAAATATGATTTTTTGGTCCACCAAGTCAGAGAATAAATGGAGGTGCAGTTAACAACATCAAAGGCTCTATAGTGCCGCTAAATTTTAAAGTAGTACAAAACATGCAATTTCTCCCAGTCCAAAACGTCAACTTGTCCAATTAATTTGGTGGAGGCTCCTTTAAATTTAAAACTCATTGTATGGAGTTAAAGTGAACAAACTTGTAATGTTGCTCTTCTATATTGTGTTTCTCTTCCCGGTTTGCAGCTGTATATACAGCAGGTGGTCATTTGATTCGGGGCGTGTGCCGTGGTGAATTGGACATTTTTTGGTGCCTTCGTTTTTCACTTAGCCATTCCATTCCCTCAGTTTGGTTTCATGTAAATTTGACTATGATTTTTAGGACGCAAGCCTGAGCTGCAAAGTCACATTGTCAGAGCCTACAGAATGTATGTAGCCATAGATCATGAGCATTGACTAGATATATATCGGGTCCAAGGTATGCAGGTAGGGCCTGGTGGCGGGGGGTGTTCTTACAACTTGAACCTGGGCCATGTTTGGTGAGTCATGTATGTGTTTTTTCTCCTCCCCTCACTTTCCTGGGAGTTTCTTGTTTCTAATTCCTGTGCATACAAGTTGGTTTCAGGTTCAGTAATTACCTGTGTGCATTTACAGGTGTTCAACACCCTCAAGCAAGTCCTTTTCTTATTTTCATGATCAAAATTAAGATGGAGAAGGAACCCGGAGGAGGTTGGACCATAACTGAACTTCTTACGTATCTTTCCACCTCTCTAGGATGCGAGTGTAACGACCCTCGAGTGCAGGTTACAAATATTTATTGTGGGATGCACGTCGTACGACCCTGGCGAGTACTCTGGAGTTATAATGGTGTTGTGGGGACTTGGTAAGCCTCCAAGTCCCTGAGAGAGTCGATATCAATAAAGCTGTAGACCCCTTGGACCAGAATATCTGTGTCCAAGTGTTGATCTGGTCTCGCAGCAAGCCAATGGGATTATCCACTATGGCTTCGATCCACGACTAGCTCAGGGGCTAGGAAAATGCTAGATAGAGCTCTAAAGCTCTATGAAATGGATCAAATGCAGATGTAATGCGGATGGCAGCAGATAAGATAATTACTGCTGGCAGACGCTCGAGACTCTCTCCTCGTGAATTAAGCTTCAGTACCGCTGAGTACCAGCAAACCTAATCACCCGCTGACCTAGTACGTGAGTCTGCTGTTAAGAGAGCGAGACGAACGGACATTAGGTCGTTGGATGGTTATGGTATGGAGGATGATGATATTGATCTCGACGTACAAAGGCATATCTACATGATTACATAATGTGCATGTGACCCTACGCGTCGAGAGAAATGGTAAAATACAAGTACATAGAGGTTAGTTGAAGAGTAATCAGAAAAGGGAAAAATATGCTATATGGCCCCTACAGCGAGAGAGGCCTGGTAGCAGGGGCTCTGCACCTGCACATGTTTTGTCTGATGTTGTGGTGGAACGTTTCGGGAGGCACCACTCATGTGAGAACTTTTAACAGTCAAGTCTGTATTCCATGATGACAATCAAAAACGAAGAAGTCGTAAATAAAGCAAGGGATGCAAAGAGGCAGCTGTAAATTATGTGGCCGATTGATTGTTCCCTGTCCAGGCAAATCTAAGCTGAAACTCAGAGCCTCTGAGTCATTCAGTTACAGGTGTCCAAATTGAATAAAAATTGTCAATTTCCTGCTGAAATCTCCAATACATTAGCAATGAAACATTAGTTGAGGCCGAGTCTTCTCCCACATGTTGATTATACAACAACCTTTCTTACTTGACTATTATCTTTCATTGTTCAAGGACTATAGATCTAGAGTAGATCTGTAGATAAACTTTACAGTAAGTATTTCTGGATATACAACCACAAATCCTGTATTCACCTCAGACATTGTCTCCAACTGTGAGCTGGGCTTTCCATTGTATTTTTTCCTATTCATGGTACTTATGCTGTACTTTTAGTCTGACTTGAGTTAGGTGAATATATTCAAAGTTATACATTGTCTCCAAACACTGAGTCTGACTTTGTTTAGTGTCTACTTACCAAATCTCTTGCTGAGGAGATTTCCAAGAGAATTGCTTGCTCTTCTCATCAGCACCACCTCAAGCACCTTCACATCGTTCCAGCGGCCCAGGTTCCGATAGGTATTTGCAAGATTACCCATGGTTCTCAGGGTGTCTGGATGATCCTCTCCCAGTATACACTTGCTCTTCTCCATCACCACCACCTCAAGAGCCTCTGCATCATTCCAGCAGCCCATCTTCCGATAGGTGTGTGCAAGATTGGCCATGTATATCAGGATGTCTGGATGCTCCTGTCCAAGCACACTCTTGCTCTTCTCCATCACCACCACCTGAAGTGCCTCTGCATCGTTCCAGCGGCCCATCTTGTGATAGGTGGCTGCAAGATTGCCCATGCTTATCAGGGTGTCTGGATGCTCCTCTCCCAGTATACACTTTCTCTTCTCCATCACCACCACCTCAAGTGCCTCTGCATCATTCCAGTGGCCCATGTTCCGATAGGTGGTTGCAAGATTGGCCATGCTTATCAGGGTGTGTGGATGCTCCTCTCCCAGTGCATGCTTTCTCTTCTCCATCACCACCACCTCAAGCACCTCTGCATCGTTCCAGCGGCCCAGGCTCCGATAGGTGGCTGCAAGATTGCCCATGCTCAACAGGGTGTCTGGATGCTCCTCTCCCAGTATACACTTTCTCTTCTCCATTACCACCACCTCAAGCCCCTCTGCATTGTTCCAGCGGCCGAGGTGCCTATAGGTGTCAGCAAGATTGGCCATGTATGTCAGAGTGTGTGGATGCTCCTCTCCAAGCACACGCTTGCTCTTCTCCATCACCACCACCTGCAGCTCCTCTGCATCGTTCCAGTGGCCCAGGTTCCGATATGTCGCTGCAAGATTGCCCATGCTTATCAGGGTGTGTGGATGCTCCTCTCCGAGCACCCTCTTGCTCTTCTCCATCACTACCACCTCAAGTGCCTCTGCATCATTCCAGCGGCCCAGGTTCCGATATGTCGCTGCAAGATCGGCCATGCTCATCAGGGTGTGTGGATGCTCCTCTCCGAGCACCCTCTTGCTCTTCTCCATCACCACCACCTGCAGCTCCTCTGCATCGTTCCAGCAGCCCAGGTTCCGATATGTCGCTGCAAGATTGCCCATGCTTATCAGGGTGTGTGGATGCTCCTCTCCGAGCACCCTCTTGCTCTTCTCCATCACTACCACCTCAAGTGCCTCTGCATCATTCCAGCGGCCCAGCTTCTGATAGGTCATTGCAAGATTGGCCATGCTTATCAGGGTGTGTGGATGCTCCTCTCCCAGCACATGCTTTCTCTTCTCCATCACCACCACCTCAAGTGCCTCTGCATCATTCCAGCGGCCCAGGTTCCGATAGGTACTTGCAAGATTTCCCACGCTTGCCAGGGTGTCTGGATGCTCCTCTCCAAGCACATGCTTGCTCTTTTCCATCACCACCACCTCAAGTGCCTCTGCATCGTTCCAGCGGCCCAGCTTCCGATAAGTGATAGCAAGATTGGCCATTCTGTCTAGGGTGTCTGGATGTTCCTCCCCCAGAACATGTTTGCTCTTCTCCATTGCCAGCACTTGAAGTACCTCTGCATTGTTCCAGCACCCACCTTTTGAGTATATCAGCCCTATTTGAGCAGCAATGAATGCACTGATTTCCTCTGGGTTGAGTGAGCCTCTGCTTTTGGCAGCATGTGGTAAGAGTTTGCGGTGATATTTATAGTCCTCAATGTCCTGACCCCAGGAGATTGACAAGCCAATGATAGTGAGGACACATTTCTGCCTGAGATGTTTGTTTTTTCCCATGGTTGTGCCACTCCAGTGCTGTACCAGTGGATGGATGGTATATGAATTGGCTTGTCTATCCTGTTCCATGAGAGAATATGATTCAAGTTCACCCATCACTTCATGGAAGACAAAAGAATCCCAGTCCCCATCTCTCATTCCCACCTCTGTCAGAAGCTGGTTGACTTCCATCAGGTCAGATTCATCAAGGTCTTGCTGAGACATTGCTGCATTTTCAAATATTTGTTCTAAGATCCTTTCGTGATGCAGAATGGAGCATATCTGTAACAAGGTTTGCGCAGCTGCACTGAGTTTGTTGTAGCTTAGATTCCATGTTGCATATACAGCTAGACCATAGGAATCCTGTCTTTGAATTTCTGCACGTTGCAGCAGTTTGTCGCGATGGCTTTGATAGAGTTTCAGATATCCGCTTAATTTACTGCGAACACGGATATAACCACCCGCATGGGAGACAGCCAAAGGAAAGCATTGGAGTTCCTGTTACACAGTTCAGTTTGAACTGGCCTTTAAAGAGAAAACATAAAGAAAAGACCTTGACAATAGCCATTGCTTGTTTCTCTTGCTCAGGACCCCTCCCTTGGTCAGCCAGCTGCAAGAGCAAGTCTTTTGCATCTTCAGCTTCCATATCGGACACTCTTGAGACTGCCTCTTCATCCCTAGCATGAATGATAAGTTCACGGTTGCGAGTTGTAATCAAAATATTCCCAGATGTGCAGGGAGGAAAGAATTTTGACAAGTTCAGTGTGGTATCATCAGCATTATCAAAGAACAGGAGCCATTCATCTTGTTTGCTTGCAAGCCAGTGCAGACTTGCTTCAGCTGAATTGCCAACTTCTGCAGGGGTGACACTCTGCAGATCAAGTTCAAGTGTCTGTTCATTGGTTGCATCAATATAGAATATTTCAGAAAAGCTGGAAATTGGTTGTCAATTATTTGCAAAATCCATGCAAATTATCCATACTGGTGTTTGGCTTGGGACTCCTCCAAAAATTTGAAAGCAAGCTGACTCTTTCCTGCACCCCCAAGGCCATACAAGACAAAGATGTGCTGCACAGATTCTCGATCACTGTAGTAGTGGTGCATTTTCTGGAGGATGTCCCTTCGTCCTGTGAATGAGGATACTGGCAATGGACAAAATTTGCGGTCCTTCTTCACAGGACCCAGTGGTTGGTTCCTATGATCTTGGGGGTCTAGATTTCCTCGCAGGGGGAAATGATTCACAACATCTAGCATGAATCAGGATCAGCTTTCAATACTATATTGCAACAACTTACTGCCATAAACTGTCACATTGCCAAAACGAGGGCCCTCCCCAATGCCCCCAGCTCCCCCAACCCCCCCTTGCCCACCGGAACCTCCGGTACCTCCTGCAGAGGACTTAGACACAATTGACAACTGATTTGGATTCAATTGGTACCTTGGATTGTTATGTGGTGTTCACTAGAGAATGAAGCCATATAGTGAGAGTGAGAGTGAAGACGAAGTGACGTGGCAAGCTAACGGCAGCATGCAGTTGCCGCGTGTACCCGTGGGAAGTTGTCAAACTTAGTGATTGACACATCAGCCAGCAGATCGGAATTTGGCTCGGCCCGACATAGGACCTGTCATAATTGTGTTTTAGATACACCTACAAGAGCGGCCATGGAAGTGCCCCAGGCACTTCACCGGAGTCGCTACCCTTAACACTCTCAGCACGGAGTGCTTGGGAACAAAGCGGAGTGTATTTGGCAGCGTCAATCATAGCATTGGCGCCGAACCGATGGTTATCAGAGATTACACACTGCCGGACACTGCATGATCACAGAGACAGGCCCCCGGACACTACCTCATAGGTTGGTCCGCTTTTTTACCCAAAAGACCGCTGTTTTACTCTAAAAATTTCCGCCTCAGCCCGCTGTTTTACTCTATTTTGGACCAACCTTCCATTAAAATGCCATTTTTTTTCTCCCGGGCTCAAATTTTACATCTACTTGGCGCTATTTGGATCAGCAGTGAGCCTATTTCGAGTGCTGTCATCTGTTATTGGGTCGCGCAACGCTGACGATGAGGCCGCGACCTCCCGTGGCTCACCCTGGCCGGTCCTGAGGGCTACTCTTCTGGGAAAAAAATTCTCATGCAGAGCGATTTACTCTATGTCGGACCGACCTTGGCCGTTCTGAGCTTGTTTTACTCTATAAACAGACCGAGGTAGGGGTCATTTTGGACCTTTGATTCACTCTATCCTGGACAAACCTATGTGTTAGGCCCTGATCGGGTGCACGGCCTATCCGGAGCGGCTCTGCCAAAAATCAAGCGTACGCCTGTGTTCCGCTCCGCTTCGTTTCCAGCGTGATTCGGCCCAGTCACTCTGGTCTGGACCCATCATTTTGACACGCTTGACAACGACCATCAACCATCTGCTGCCACTGTATCCGCTCATTCCCGCCTCCCCCCCGCCCCTCCCTCCCATCTCTAAACCTTCAATACTATGAGTTGTAATAAACCTTTCGTTGAACAAACATACAGAAACTCATAATGAATTACGCAAGAACATAATCTCACAAGCGCGCCTCAATTTGAAGCACTTTTGAAATCCCGACAAATTGTCGGTGTCGGAGACGATGAGCAGAGGGTTTTCTGCGTTGCCAGTATCGGCAATCGGTGTTCTTCGGAACTACCTCGGAGCGAGGTGACTGATGTGACGGGCCCAAGGCGTAGCCGTAGCTCCGGACAAGCCATGCACCCGATCAGGCCCTTAGTGTCCGGGGGCCTACAGAGACACTACACTCACGATGCCATCATCCATTTGAGGGCAACCAGGTTGGCGACGGAAGCGGAGATTAAAAGCTTCAGGCTTAATTTTGTAAAGAGGGAGATACTCTAGGCCCCTGGACACTACCTTTGAGCCCTGTCCACTTTTTTCCAAATTTTCCAGCTGATTTACTCTATTTCGGACGGGGCTTTTAGTATGAAATACCATTTTTGCGCCCCAGGACCTATTTTTTCACTCCCAGCCTGCCGCAGGTGCTTTCTGGATACCCTGTGCATGCTCCATGCAGTGGTGAATCCAATTGTACCGGTTCACTATTTAATATCACCACCGGAACCCCCGATGCCTGTGCTTGCACCCTATGCATTCAAAAAAATTTCTCACAATTTACTCTATGGCAGACAGACATCACCAGTTTGGAGGCTGATTTACTCTATATAGCGGACAGAGGTAGGCCCTTTTTAGCCGCTGATTTACTCTATCCTGGACAGGGTTCAAAGGTAGTGTCCGGGGGCCTGATACTCTACTGTTTCAACCAAGTGCTCATCATTCTTACCCGAGAAGCCCGAGAAGATTTGTTTTGATTTACAGTAAGGCAATTTTTATGCACATCAAAAAAATCTCGGATCACCTTTGACTGAACACTCTTGAAATACTACAGTAACAAAAAGGGCAATTCAAATCGCCACCCAGAACCCCTCTCCCGATACCTATTACTTTCCCCCCATTATTAGGTGAGCTCTGAATTCACCCTAATCTTCCTTTCCCTTCAAAAAATACTCAAACATTCCATGCATTGAACCTGCTCTGTCTTCTTCCAATTCCATTGGTTTGTCTGTAGAGCTTGAAGACTCAGAATACTGTAGCCGAGTTCTCCTGGACCACACCGCTGGACACCTCGTTGCCGAGCCTTTCCTTCGTCCAAATCAAGGTTTTTTATATGATGGACTGCAACCCGCCGTAAGACTAGCCACATTGAATGCGAGCATTTTGCATACCCAAAAAAAAAATTGAACATAAATATTTTAATAGGGACGGTCAGAGAAGGTGTTTCTGGAAGTTTCTGGAGGTCGTTTCTGCAAGCATTTCTTGTAACTATTTTTCAACAGAAACGTGGGAGAAACGACCTGAGGTTTGACCGACCCTGTTCGAGATCCGTTTCTCGACCCCATCAAACGATTGACAACCGCTCGAGAACCGGAAACACCTCAGAAACGCCTCGTAGAAACTCCTCTGGAGGAGTTTCTATAGTCTCCCGTAGTCAGACTCAATAAACTAAAATTAAGATAGTCGAAATTTTTTAGTTTATATAGAGAGTTTCTACGCTTTTCCGTTTCCGTTTCTCTCGACTTTTCATACATTTAACTGACTCTTTTCAGAAATGCAGAAACGTGTGCAGAACTGACCTCAGAACCGCTTGGGAACGGTTTTGCACATTGTCATAATTCTGGAACCGTTTGCAGAAACGACCCCCAGAAACAACCGAAAAATGTTACTCTGACTGTCGTAATTTTTCCCGTCCTGTATCACATTCCTGACGTTGCATAAATCAAACACGGAAAAAAACTTCTGATTCCCCAAACTTTTTTTCTTCAAAGTTCAGAATACCCTTATATTACATCCCTACATACTATATGAGTGCAAGATGCCCATTCTAGAAGGATTAAGGCTAAATCTGAGCAGAACATGCTCAACGCAACAGCTTAACATCTCTGTAAAGGTGTTTTCACAGACAGGGTATGATTGCAGACAGAACTTCATGACAAGCCGTAATTTTGCTTGTTTCCACTTGGGATTGAAGATTCAGAACCCCAGAACCCTGTTTTATCAACAAAAATTTCGTTTCGAGCCTTGTTGTACCGTGGGAAAATAAAACGCAAAATCTGGCCGGTCGACCAAAAAAAATGGTGTATCTAGAACATTGGAAATGCTCTTGGCAAGTCATTTCCACGTAAAAATTGCATTGAATAGCTCTCCATGCTCCTTGACGGCCACTGAGGCCGACATAAGCACACCTATGAACCGAAAAAGGAAATTAATGCGAAGTACAGCCACCGGCTAATACTGGCCCGGACCGAAAACGCAAAATCTTCCAGACGAAAAACATTTTTTCCACTTTTCAAACTTTTGCTCCGAGGGATCCATCGAGGACCTTCTCATAGTCCTATTCACACAATAACATTGTATCTTGATAGAAACTGGGGTGTCAGTAGTGATTTCCAAATCGGGACAAAAACTTGTCACGAAGTTTGGTCTGCAATCATACTATCCAGAACCACCCTAATACAACAGATGGTGGCTTCAATTTTTTGCCTCAAAAGTTTTTTGGCACAGAAAAACCAACTTTGTACTGGGTTAATTATTTTTTTTCAGCGTCCAGAAGATGATAGAGAATAATAAACATGATACAAAGAGTGAAGGGATCCGCTGACCAAGTGAATAATACAGGGAGCAAGAGCACGAGAAAACATCGATGTGGTGGAGGTGTACAGCCAGCCCGATGGCCCAAATGGAACTCTATCCACATTCTGCTCAGATTTAGCCAAATTCCTTTGAGAATGGGCATACCAGACTCATCTACTATACACAGATGTAGTGTAGAGGTGTTTTTAGATCTCAAAAAGAAAACGTTTTGGGAATCGAAAGTTTTTTTCCGGATTTGCATTATGCAACATCGGGAACGTGATAGTCCTATCCCGAGGCTGTCCGTCGCTCTCCGATTTATTTTTCCCTCGACACATCACTCAGGTACTGTACTATTTCGACCAAATGATCACACCATGTCACCCATCACCTAAGATGTTCATTTTTCTAGGTGTTCATTTCTCGGCAATCACGCCAGATTCCCATAAATGGACATCCGGCAGTTGCCGGATCAAAATTTTTAACGTTTTGAGGCCTATTCGGGCAGCAAATTCAGTTTGTCACCGTCACCTATCCCAAATTTGTTCATTTCACGAACCTCCGTCACCCGTCACCTGAACATTTGGTCGAAATAGTACAGTACGTAGTTAACACGTTTTGCGGCCGCTGAGAATCCGATTTGAACGTGAACACCGCCTTCCCTTTTCCAGGCAAGGTCCAGAACGTTCCGAGTCTGGTTCGGCTGCGGACAAGTGGCGTGATCACACCTTGTCATCATATTTGCTCGTGTTTGTTCTTCCCGCCTCCGCCTCCTCACCCCCTCATGGTCATCGGCGCGCCCAACTAGCCTGCTGCCGCCCCTCTGCAACAGGATCAGCATGTCTGACCAGCCTGCCGCCGCCGTCGTTGCCCGGTACGTCCCGATCCCCCTGTAGTGCATCCCGAGCTCTCCCGCTGCCAGCTGGGGTCATCCTGCGGCCGCTTATTACCCGATGTGCGAGATGCGCATTGTGCGGGAGATGCACGAAGCTCGGATGCGCATGCGATGAGCGAGATATGTGTATATGCGATACTGACTGTGGGATGTTAGCGAGGCGCGCAGCATCCACGCCGGGCTTAAGACGCTGCTCGCGCGCGATGTATGGGCCAACTACCGCGAGGCCGATTTTCAGCGCAAGAAGTGCGTACTCTCTCCATTCGTTGAATCGCACATATGCTAATGCTATCATCTGAAGCCTACGGCGCCGATACCTGCACCTCCTCCTCCTGCACCCGACCGCGCGGGAGGCGCGCGACGCGGGGACACACCTCTGGATGCAGACCTCCTACGCGTTCATAGCGCTCTACAAGCAGCGGCTCCTCGCCAAGCCCGCGCACAACCACAACGGAAACCATAATAACAATAACAATAACACGACGGTGGAGACGCGCAAGCTGCTGCAGCGCTTCCGGCAGTTCCTCGCGGACGAGGAGCGCTTCTGGCGCGCGCTGGTGCTAAGGGTGCAGCGCGCGTATGGGGCGGGGCTGCCGGCGCATGTGCTCAGCCTGCTTGGGGTTGGGGTGGGCGTCGGCGCGGCGGGTGGGGAGGAGGGTGTGGGTGTGGGTGTAGTGGCGCCGGAGGAGGACAGGATGAATCACTTTGGGTTCCCGGCGGAGGGGGGTGGTGTGGAGAACGACGGAGGCACGGCGGGGACGAAGGAGAGGGCGGAGGGCGGAGGGGTCGTCGACGAGGCGCACGCGCACAGCGTGCTGAGCAAGGCGCTCGTCTGCCTTGGGGATATTGCGCGCTATCGGGAGCAGTACAAGGGCGCGTCTGGGCCGGGGCCCGCGGGGGGGAAGGGTGCGCTGGGCAAGGTGCGGACTGTTTCCTTTTCCTTCCCATTCCATTCGTTTCTTCTCGCCCTCCCCACCGCTTCCTTCATCCCTTCGCCGTCCTCGCTCCAACAACACTAACTCGCTTCCCTTTCCCAGGACGCGAACAAAAAGAAGCTCTACGCCCCCGACGCGCACTACGCGCGCGCCCGTGCGCTCTACATGGCTGCGCACGCGCTCGCGCCGCATGAGGGCAACGCGGCGCATCAGTTGGCGATTTTGGCGGGGTGCGTGCGCGGTTTTCCTTCTTTCTTTTTGGGCTTTGCGGTCTTCTCTTTCTTGCTTTGCGGATCTTCGTCTCCCTGGCGTTTCTTGGTTTTTCTTCTTTGGGAGTGGGGTTGAGCGGAGGTGCAATTCGGGAGGGGAGTGGGGGTGGCGAATGTGTGCGTCTGTCGCGAGCGAGCGAGTGGTACGCGGGGCGCCTCCGTCTCCGTACGGCGGCGGCGGGAGGGTGGAGATGGTAATATGCTTGTGTGCCCGCCGTGGGGTATTGGGCGCACGCGGCGACGCGTTCGGTGGCATCCACTTTTCGTCTCGTCTCTCCTTATCCTTTTTCGGCTTGGCTTGTAGTCTCGCCCTCGCCTTCGCCTTCTACTCATTCCCCATTCGCCCCTCATCCAACCCGAGCACGTCCTCCCTGCTTTCCGTCTTCTCCCCTTGCGCATATCCCGTTCCTCAGCTTTCATCCTCCATCCATCCGTCATCCATCCGTTCTTCCTTTCGTAGCCCACGCGTCAGCCATGCGGCCGTCCTGCTCCTCCCATCCCCTCTTAACTAACCCCCTTCCTTGCGCATCGCCCGCACCCGCCTTCCCTGCCCTCGATCTCACTCACGTCGTCTCCCCCATCCCCACCGTTCGTTCCTTCTTCCTCCGCGCACGCACGCACCCTTTCTGCCCCCATCCCCCTCTGCTCTCCGCCTGATTTCGATCCCTCGCGCGTCTCCTCCACCCTTTATCTCCAAACTCCTTTCAATTCCTCTCCCGACGCATTCCATCCAATACTACCCCCAAGCTGCCTTCCCTTCCTCCCCCTTCTTGTGCGCTGCTTTCATCTCCCTCCACCTCCCTCTCTGCCTCTCCGAGTCCCCGCCGTCTTTCCCTTTCTTCTTCCTTCACTCCGCTTCGACCGTCCGCTCCTCTCTTTCGAGCGTTCTTTTATTTCGTCCCCCTCCTCTCTCTCCTCTCTCTCTCTCCTCTCTCACCCACATCCTCTTTCCCCCACCCCACTGAAAGAGAAGCTAACCCCGTCTCCTGCAGATACGAAAGCGACACCCTCGCGAGCGTCGCGTGGTACCTCCGCGCGCTGTGCGTGCGCGCGGCATTCGACACGGCGGGGGAGAACCTCGCGGGGGTGTTGGCGCGGGTGCGGGCGCAGCAGGGGCATGTGCATTCGCATGGGGCGCGTGTAACGGGGGCGGGTGCGGGTGTGGGTCAGGAAAGGGAGGGAGTGGGCGCGGGCGAAGGAGGAGCAGGAGGAGCAGGGGGAGAAGAGGGAGGAGAGGGAGGGAAGAGCGAGGACGAGGACGCGGGGGCGCCGCCGCGTGTGAGGGTCGAGCGGTTCAAGAGGGATTTGGTGCTGCTGCATGCGTTGTGGCGGGGGAGGTGAGGGTTCTTTTCTTTTTGCTTTTGCTTTTGTTTCATGGCCCGTGGCCGTGTCGGGCTTGTTTCGTTGCTGGGTGCTCCGCCATCCGCCCCACTCTCTTCCCCTTCCTCATTCTCCTCCCGATCGAGCGACCTTCCTTCCTTCATTCCTGCCCCTCCCTCCATCTCCACCTCCACCCCCCTTGCCCCACCACTCCTATCCCTTCCACTCCTCCTCGTGGTCGAGTTGTCACGCCCCCCTCCCGTACCGCTCGCCATCCTCCCCGTCTCTACTCGAACGCCTTCCCCATACCGACCCCGTCCTTCTATTCCCCATGGCCGTTTTGCTTCATTCACACCCGCCCTCTACTTCCCCTTCTACATGCTTTCTCTTCTCTCCTCGAATACCAGCCGAATCCCACTGACTCTCCTCTTCTCTAGCCCCCCGATCCCAAACACCCTCGCCCTCTCAGCGCACACCGCGCGCGCCTTTGCGCGGCTCGTGTCGGGGCGCGCGCTACCCGAGGAGATGATCGTGCGCGTCGGCGTCCTCGCGCAGGGCGCGGTGTGGGTCGGGCGCATGATCGCCTCGCCTTCGTCGTCGTCGCCTTCTACCGCGGCTGCGGGGGATGAGAGGGATGGCGACAAGAAGGATATCGGGGGCAAGGAGAAGGAGAAGGGCCGGCGGCGCCGGCATCCCTCTGGCCCCGCTGCGCCAGCGCCCGCCCCGAGCACGAATGTGCCAGCGGCGGTACAGAGCGCGGAGGAGCGCGCGAGGCTGCAGGCGGCGCAGCTCGCGCATCTGCTTGCGCTGCATACGGCGCTGCTGGGGGTGGGCGTGAGGGAGCTGGCGGAGGTGGACTTGTATACGGCTGTAGGTGTTGCTGCGTCGAGTGCGACGGTGGCCGCAGTGGGGGCGGCGGTTGCGAATCCGCATGGGCACGGCGGGGGTGGGCGGGGCCGACGGGGACGCGGGGGGATGCTTGCGAATGGAAACGCGTCGGGCGGCGCCGTGGGGATTCCCACCAATGGGCACGGCAACGTCGGGGGAAGCATCGGCGTAACTGCTAGCGGACTCGGCGGGCAGGGGCAGGAGCTCGCGGAGCGCATTAGCGCAGCGTTCCGGCGGACGCTGCCGGCGCTGCGGGTTGGAAGCAAGTGGGTACTGGGGAATTGGGGGTGGGTGTGTGAGGCTGCAAGTGCGGGGGCTACTTCGTCTAACTCCGATTGCGGGGAAGCGAAGGGAGACGAGGGGAAGGGCGAGCGCGAGAAAGGGGAGAGCGCAGAGGAGCGCGAGCTGCGCGCGCAGGCGGCGCGCTTTTGGGCGACGTACGCGGAGTTTCTGAGGGGCCTTTCGAGGGCGTTTCCTATTGCGCTGCTGCCTGCGCTGTCGGTGCCTGCGCGGGAAGTGGAGGGCGAAGGAGATGGGGAAAGGGAAGGAGAGGTGCAGCTCGAGCTGGAACTGGAGGAGGACGTGGACATGCGCGGGTGGCTGCCATTGCGTGGGCTTATGGGTGGGCCAATCCCGCCCCCGCCAGCGGAAACTGGCCCTGGTGCGGAGAACGCGAAGGAGGAGAAGAGGGAGAGGGAGAGGGAGAGGGAGAGACGCACGGTCGGCCAGCGCGAGGAGGTGCACCCGAATGTCGAGCAACTCATGCGCATCGCGGATCTGCTGCGTGATGCCAGGCGCATCGTGGCGCTCGAGGTGTGTTTCCGTCCCCTTCTAGACTGCATACGGGGGCGTACTGATGATTTTATGTGGCAGGGCTCGCCGCTGGCGTTGTACGGGGGCCAGTTTGTCGTGAAGGGCGTGGAAGCGGCAAAGCCTGTGGCTCCTGCGGCGCCTCTACGCACACCGGCACTCGCACCAGTGCTCAGGAACGCCATCGCGGGATTCGCCCCTGCTGACCCGCTCGCATCGATCCGCGACTCGCGCCTCGCGCTCCAGATGGACCTCGAGGACGACGCCATGACGGAGAAGACGTCGCGTACGGACGAAGACCTCCTGCACGACGCCTTCTCGTTCCTGAATCACAATGACGATGCGGCGGAGGACGCGAGCGACGAGGACGAGATTGTGTGGGACTTGAGGTACCTTTCGGCCATCATTGTGGGGGTGTGTGCTAACCTTGGCTTCGTAGGGAAGCGCCCGTCTCGCCGATCGTTCCTACGGCGCGAACGAGCCCGAAAACGCCCGTGCGCCCGCCTCCGATTGCGCCACCTTTGAGGGGCCCACTCGCCTCGCCGCTGTCGCCGTTCCGCTCGCCGCAGCCCATCACGCCCGGCACGCAGATTCCTGCGACGACCGCGCTCGACCTGCTCAACAACTTTTCTGTGCCCAAGCCGCCGAAGCCGCCTGGCGAAGGGCTGCTGTTCGGCGCGCGCGCTGGCCCAGGGCCGAACTTAAGCGTGGGCGTGGCACCAGCGCAGTCGATCTGGTCCGCGTCGCGCGACGAACAGGGGCTGATGTTCGCGACTGGTGCGGCGCCGCACTCGCACCATCAGCAGCAGTACCAGCAGCAACAACAGCAACAACAGCCACAGCCACAGCACCAGCAACAGCATGCTCCGCACTATCAGGGACTCCCACAGAGCGCCGGACTCGGATTTGCGCAGTACCCGGGCGAGCAGACGCACCAGCGCTTCGCGTCACAGGACACGTCTTCGCAGTCGACGATCTGGTCATCGTCGTACCCCACCGCTAGCCAGCACAACATCCCCGCGGGCTTCGTGCAGCAGCCCCTAACCGCGCAGCACCAGCACCACCACCGCGTTGTGTCGAACTCGATGGCGGCGGCGCAGCTGTTCCCGAGCGGGGGCGATCAGTATGGATATGGGCCGCTTTCGGGGCCCGCGCCGCACTATGCCGGCGGAATGGACGGCGGCGGTATGGCGATGGACAGCGGTGGTGGCCGGGGGATGGGACAAGACCAGCTTGGAGTGTTCTACGCGACGTCGCCCGCCGCGTCGGGGCACCAGGGCTTTTCGGCGCAGGGACCGGGGCTTATGCAGCACGGGCGGCACGCCTCGCTTGGGATGCATGACCCGCGCGGCGGCGTGTTCCCCGGACAACCCATCACACCGATGTCACAGCTGTGGGGCAACGTGGGGTAGGCGCTGCGTTGTATTCGTGTGTGTGTGTTTCGTACCCCGCGTACTCTCGTCATCGAGAGACGTATATACTCCTGAACCCGTGGCGCACGGTGCCCTAGAGCGTTCTTGCTTGGACGCCTGAGGCGCTGCGTGCATACATGCTTTGCTCTCTCCGTGCGATCCAACAAACATATCGATGGACGAACGAACGTACAGTGGTGTACCCCCGGTGGAATCCACAAAACAAAATGGAGCCTGTCGATACTTCCGTCGTATGCTCGCGGTTTTTCGACCGCTGTCTTTTACTTGCTATCTCTTTTTCTTTCTCCTTTTCCCTGCTTCTGTTTCTGTATCTCCCGGTCTCTGTGTCTCGGCCAATGTAGCCTTTTTCGGTACATACCTGTGTTGTCGGATACTTTTCTTGTCCTGGGTTTTCGAGCGCGGAGATGTGCATACTACATACTCACCCTGTTCCATATATTTCTGCAGCTGATGTTGTACATGCAGGACTTTCGTATTCATGTGCAATAAACGGCGAAGACTCTCTTCAATAAGGACTGACATAACTATCCGTATTATCGTTGAGAAAGCTCAAAATCGCGGTGCATTGTGGTGTGTTTGCCAAGGTGGACAATCACGTACAAGCAGCATATTCATTTGACGATCGATCGCGACCGTTGAAGTTTCATAAAATTCTCACTTCGGCTCAGACCACCTGGATTATCTTTACTGTTCCACACAGGTCAGTATGTTTAGGCTCACATACTGCTGGGATGGGAATATCGTGGGGCGTGGCGTCAAAATATTGACGATGAATAACTTCCACTGCCAGGACCCTACCTAGTAGGAGACAAGTACGTCCATATTTCCACGACAGTCGACTGAAACTCTGGGTGGATGGTCGTAGCGCACGTTAACGACTTCCGAAGCCTCGAAAGCTTCCTCATGACTGGGCTGACGGCGATCATTTCTGCTTCGACTTCCTTGGACCTCCGCCAGCGCTTAAATCCTGGACTCTTCCCTCGCATCTCGTTCTCAGACGCCCAGTACTACGTTGTGACCGATTCGTCCACATCTTATCTGCCATGATCGCCTCCCTTGAAGACGTTTTGGAACAGAGAGTCTTTGACTTTGTCATCGTCGGTGGGTATTTTCAGTTCTGTTATCGGATTTGACTGAAACTCGATTCAGGCGGAGGGGTATGTGATGCTTAGGATTCTCAAGTTGACCCAACCAAGTTCGAACCAGACTTGCGGACTCACCCTGGCCGCGCGATTGACGGAGAATCCTGAAGTATCAGTTCTGGTTCTCGAGGCGGGAAATGCTAACCTCGACGATCACAACATCCGTATGATGAATCGCATTTATAAAATGTGCTCTGAGACCTCCTTCATAGTGACGCCCGCCAAGTTCGGTACTCACTTCGCGAATCCGAAGTATGACTGGGGTTTCTCTACCGTACGTTTCTAAAGACATGTTCAAACTGTTACCTATGCTGTGATCGCAGATTCCCCAAGGAAACATCGGAGGCAGAAGTGTTTATCTTGCACGGTATAAGTGTCCCGTTCGTTTCACAATTGCAAATATTGATGCCCGCAATGATAGCGGGAAGGGATTGGGCGGTAGCTCGGCCATCAACTTTTTGGTGTACCATCGTCCCCCCAAATCGGACATCGATCGTATGTGTAGCACAGTTGGTAGTTGTGCAGCCTCATCTAATAAAAAAACTCGAACAGCCTTTGAGAAGCTGGGGAACAAAGGATGGAATTGGGACCTTTTGAAAAAGTACTACTTGAAAGCCGAGAAGTTTATCGCGCCTACGGAGAAGCACGCTACTATGAATTTCGACTCCAAGGAACGTGGCGCCGACGGTGGGTTGTGAGGCTTCATTTCCAAGAAGTTGGTTGACGATTCGACAGGTCCTCTTGAGTTTGGATATACCTCGACTTTCTCCAACCTGGAGAGTCCTTATCACGAGGCAAGTCAATCAACCCTGGATTGTCGCACTTCTGCAACGGGCTTTCAGTCGCTTCATAAAGTTGGTATCGCTCGTGCAGAGGAGCCGGTATGTCTTCTTTCTGGACCTATACGCCTCATTATCTGACTTCTGATGCAAAAGTTCTCGGGAGAGGTCGGTATACGCGTTCTGAAACGAACGTGATAAATAGCTGACCAAGATTTCCCCTCAGATGAAAGGGACGTGGCTGGCGCCAGTGACTATCCATCCCACTAAGCGTGTACGATCCTACGCCGCCAACGTATGTTGAGAATTTTTCTGGTTTGTAAATGGGCTCATACGCCAAAGATGCACTACCAACCTAATGCTTCGCGCCCGAACTTTACCGTGCTAGTAGCGGCGCACGTAACGAAGCTTATTCTAAATCAGACTGCAGGAATCGCAACAGCCGAGCGAGTCTGCTTCAGAGTTGATGGCAAGGACCATGAAGTCACAGTCAGGAAAGAGGTGATTTTGGCTGCTGGGTACGCATTTGACGCTCTTTCTCCCCCCTACTAACGGCATTGGTAGCGCAATTATTTCCCCGCAGGTAAGTCAATGATTCCAAGTCTCATGTTTCCGGTCCGGAAACCTCGCGTCAAGATTCTGGAGCTCTCGGGAATCGGCGATCCCACTGTTTTGAACAAGGCTGGTATCGACATCAACGTCGACCTCAAGGGCGTCGGGGAAAATGTGCAAGAGCATATACACTGGTGCGATTCGTTTCCATGCCAGGCAGTATCATTTATGTCGAATGCTACTATCCTACCAGCCCGGCCAGTTGGGGTGAGTTACTTTTGTCGGGTGTTTTCTATCAGAACTAACATACGCCTCCCAAGAAATCCGAGAGGACAAGGAAGATTTGTACCGAACCTTTGATTGTTTACGGGACCCGACCGTTGCACCACAGCATTTTGAGGAGTAGTATGTCGAATTCCCATGGATCTTCGACATCGGACCTAACTAGGATTCCAGCGCGGTTCACGGGACGGGAGTGGGCGGCATGGCTCCAATTTGCATGACTTTCGTGCCGCTCGTCGCCATTTCTTCCGCCGCGGCGGTCCTTCAGCAGTCGCTGGAGACATCGATCAGATCTGAGGTGGAATCGGGAAATTATTCCGCCGCACGCGAAAAGCAACTCGCTGTACAACTTGAGAGCATCGTGAAGCAGCAACCTGAGTGCGAGTTATCTCTATCTCCGATATTTAGTTCGAAACCCAGCGAGTACCTCCTCTCCTTGTTGTGATTGGACCACTAACGCGACACGTTTGCGATAGACACCCCCAAGAAGGGACGAAAGCATGTCTCGCTTAATACGTTCCTCAACCACCCTATTTCCCGAGGCTCCATTGTAAGTGCGACCTAGACAATCACTCTGTATGATGGATACCAATCGCCTGGTACCGCAGCACGTCAAGTCGAACGATCCTACTGAGCAGCCGGCCATCGATCCGCGTTACTTTGAGTCGGACTACGGTTCGTTACTTCTACCTTTTGGTCGCCAACCGCCATTCGATATTTGGCCAGATTTGAAAATTCTTGTGGAGATGTTCAAGTTCAATCGTCGATTGGTCAGGCAGGAGCCTCTCTGCAGTATTTTAAATGGTACGTGTACCCTCATACCTTGGGTTATCCGGGTCTGATATGAACCCAGGCGTCGAAGTGAATCCTGGTCCGGAGTGTATCACGGACGACCAAATCGAAGGTGAGCGGCTTAATCTGGGTCCTCGTTCCTCTCTAACCTCCGACTTCATAAGACTGGATCAAGATGAACTTCTCCTCGACTTGGCGTTTGTCGCATGTTCCACTTGTAATCATCTTGTTTACCCTTGTGCTAGACACCGTCGGTTCTTGCTCTATGCTTCCCTTAGAAGATGGCGGCGTCGTAGACACGAAGCTGAAGGCAGATCGTCTCACGACTCCGGGCTACTCCAAGCTCATCGCGAAACTCGACAGGTTTACAGTACCACAAACATTCGGGTGGTGGATCTTTCGATCATTCCGCTTCATATTGCTGCTCATACCCAGGGTGAGTGTGATTCGCTGCCTTTGTAGATGTCGCAAGCTCAAATTTATTTCCGTCAGCAACTGCCTATGCATTGGGTGAGCTAGGTAAGTCTTTTTGGGTCATGGAATATTTAATGGTTGTCGATCTCAACACTTTCAACCATTGCGCAGGAGCCGATATTATCAAAGGAAATTGCTTCGAGGCGTAGCATCCTCGGTGTTTCGTAGTGCCGTACATTCTACTTGCCCTTGTGCTTTATCTTCAGTTAAATGAACTTCGACGATTCAGAAGAAGACATTTTCATAATAGTACTGTACCATTTCGACCGTA
Organism: Mycena galericulata; assembly: GCA_029289565.1. Lineage (NCBI taxonomy): Eukaryota > Fungi > Basidiomycota > Agaricomycetes > Agaricales > Mycenaceae > Mycena > Mycena galericulata. Next base: position 54,214 of record JARKIA010000286.1, on the reverse strand, counting down.
AGTTCAGGTGATGGGTGACAGAGGGTCGTGAACTGAACCTATTGGGTGTAGGTGACGGTGACGACGGGTTTTTATGGCCCAAATAGGCTAAAAAATGTGAAAAATTCTCCTCCGGCAGTTGCCGGATTACCATAAATGGCAATTTTATCGTGATTGCCGAGGAATGAACATCAAAGAAAATGAACATGTGTGGTGATGGGTGACATACCGTGAACCTACGGTCGAAATGGTACAGTATCACGGTGTGATTAGTGATTCGCTGGGCTCGGGCTCAGGCCCGAGCCCGGCCCAAGCCCGACCCGGTTTTCAACTGGGCCTAAGGTCGGGCCTGAGATTTGCTCAGGCCCGAAGCCCGGGGCCTAGGCCCGGGCTTTTCCTAGTCTCCCGTAGTCAGATTCTACACAAAATTTTTCAATGATAGTCAATAAAACTATTTGCAGAGTCTGATTCTATTGACCCCGAAAACTGCAAGTCGGATTTCCGTAATCGCCAACGGACTAAAAGTGACTTTCTCATGTTCCCAATTGGGCTTTCAGGCTCGTTGCTCTCACTTCAAGGCCAAACTTCAATAGATAGCAACAGGTTAAATCCCGTATTCATGCTTCTGTTATTTGGAAGTCTCCCGAGCAAAATCCACTATTTAATATATAATTATAATTATTTACTGCTAGGCCCCGGGCCTGGGCCCAAGCCCGACCCGACCCAGCCTCAAGCCCGATGGTTGGGTCGGGCCTGAGGTTTTCCCCGGCCCAAGCCCCGGGCTTTCAGGCCCGGCTTTCAGGCCCGGCCCGACCCGGAAAACACTAGGTGCGATATAGTCTCGTTCTCTCGTCCGCATCATTGCTGAACCTTTAGGTTTGGCTGCCCAGGAGAACATCGATTTTGCATATCAGTTTTTGATCTGTTTGTCATGAAGAATTGGTCATCACAAGAAAAATAGAAAAGCAAGTGGGGAAAGAGAAAATAAGCAATGAAGATGGAAACATATTTTTCCAACCTTCCTTCTCCTTCGAATTCCTGTGTGCTAGCTCGTTTCATTCACAGAAGGCAATGCAATTCTCTTAAGTTCAATTCTGGTCTTTAGTCATTTCTGCTTGATGTTCGGGTCATCAGTATCCGTTGATGTGGGACTTTCGGACAACATCCGAAGTTCGGACGTTGTTCGGACGCAGAGAGTGATTGGCGAGTATTTCCGAGTCTCCAGCGACATCTTTGCTTGCTACTCTTAGTCTCCATGTTGGTTCTTGCTACATAACAAGTGTAGGGTGTTGGAGTATCAACCGAAACACCCGCGCACCGACAATCGACCACTCTTATCTCCGTGCCAGCATTCACCGACTCATCCATCCCGCCCCCGACATTCTCCCCGCACCGACGTTTCCCCTGTACCGACGTTTCCCCTGCCGTTATTTCTCCATTCGTAATTATCTCCTTTTGTGTTAGCTACTCGTTTTTGTATAAGTACGACCATTATTTTATCGAGACCTCTGCGCGTTTGCAGAGGGTCACTGAGCATCCGCTTCATCCCTAGGCTCAAAATCCAACATAGGGTGCTTCCCGGTAGACACTAACTTGGGACTGATTCAAAAATATATTTTTTCTTACAAATGGATGCCAGTTTTGCAAGCAGAATCTCAAGGACTCCCGCTCTGGTACCCCCTGTTAAATCAACTCGGGAATATTCTGAGGAGCTAATAGGACTATCAGGGACATCCAGAAATGTGTTCCTGGTTTGATTCTTATTTTTCAGTACAAATACATGCCAGTTTTACAGACCTATCAGAACAACCATACATCAAACAAACAGAACCTCAGGGCCTCCCACTGTGATAATCCCCATTGAATCAGCCCAGGAATATCCAGGGGAGTTTATAGGATGGTTATTGATATCCAGAAATGTGTTCATTGTTCAGATAATTTTTTTCGGTACCAATGCACCCCAGTTTTGCAGATCTATCAGAGCAACTAAACATCAAGCAAACAGAATCTCGGGGACTCCCACTCTGGTATCCCGCGTTCGATCAACCTAGGAATATTTAGGGGAACTAATATGATTCTCATTAATGTCCAGAAATATCTTCCTGGTTCAGAAAAAAATACACAGCAGGATATATGTATCATGTTTACTGGCTTGAGCCTCAATTTTGTTTGGAACTCTTCACCAGAGCTTGGTGCATCTAAGTTTTAAAGAGGTGAGCAGACAGTGGACTGGCACATCCACCTAAAGGTTCAGCACCCGCCTCGAAGAGGCCTAATCCCAGTCATTTCAAGTAAAATTGTTTGGAGTTTCCTAGGTTCGGAACAAGCCGCCTTCCCTCGTGACATGCACGTGCTTCGAAGTCTCTCCGAGAATCGCCGGCTTGCCGGCGCGGAGACAGGCTTTGCTCCGAACCTAGGAGTTGTTGACGAGGTAGTTACGGGCCGGAGTGCCGAGTATTTAGACATTGTTTGTACGTCAAATACGGGGGCTTTGCTGCTTGTTTCATACCACGACGACACGCCAACAGGCTTCGACCTCAACAGGAGTTTCCAGAGCCAGCGATCGTCGAATTGATGCTATTTTCCCTCAGTCCGGTCCACGACTATCATATCATCCCATTCATCCCAGATTCCAAGACCAAAAATGTCGGGCAGATCTACTTATACAATTAAAGGAAGTCACGTGTAAGGCTTTCCAGCCAATCAGGAATGTCTCTGCGTTTGTCCAAGCACGGACAAACATCGGACATATTCGGCACCCAAGCAAACTCTACGTCCGAAGCAGGGAAAAGTACGCTTTCAAGCTTTCTGGATGCATGAACGTCTACTAAGTTTTCTGCTACCTTTCCACGGGTGCATGAAGGTAACAAGATAATTACTAAGCTCTTGACTAAGCTACCCTAATGGAACAGTCAGTGACAACAAATAGTGGGCAAGTTGGATTCAAGTTTCACGAGATTGGTGTAACCTAATTTATTCGAGCTCTGATTGACCAGATCATTTTGTAAATGAGAACAAGGAAAAATTGTTGCAACCAGGATGAGAGACACGAGGAACCAACCGAAGGTGGTGACGAGTGTCTTTGGGGATACGGGAATTCCAAGTTCAACAGCTTTGAAGCTTCCCTGGTACGTTCACTGCATTTAGCTCTCAGATTTTTGTTTGGCTGCTTATTCTGTAGTTGCTTTCCGTGCGGAGCACGGGTTCATGCTAGTTTTCCTATAAATCGTGGCGAGCATATCCAGAGCCCTTCTTTGCAGCCAAAAGCCATGGACGACCACGACTCCAGGTTTGTATCCAGCAATGGAAGGTTTTCGTCGGCTAAAAGATCGAAATTCCTCATCCAAGTGAAGGCCCAGCCAGCGAACACGTTCCGCGTTGCACGCGTCATTTTTGCGTTCCTCGGTATGTCGATTGAGGTATCCCAACGCGTTACAGTCAGCCATTAGAAGACCAGGGAAAACGAAGATGAATCCTTTTCGATGCCGACCCCGGTGCTCCGGGGGCCATACGCATTCGCTTCGATGTTGGAGCACCAACAAATCTCATGATGACCGGAACTATGGGATGAATGCCCATTTTGACCGCACGATTCAGGACGCCAAAGTGGTCGGATATCTAGGCAGTATATCTTAGTGGAGGCTTGCGAGCGGACCATTCTTCCAGTGAATTAGAGGGATAAAGGTCGAACAAAGTCATCGAGTCGGGAAGGCTTGGGATGTCGTACTTGCCACTCAAGGTCAGTACAAGGCGAGTACAGTGCTGAGTTTTGAGAACCCAGAGACGGGCCAAAGTTTACTGGTGGAAATAGTTAACCAAAGCCCACATGTAGATGCAGTACGGGCGCGCTCACTATGTACCAGACCCATGGAGCACTTTTCAAAACAACGTTAAGTGACTTAAGCCGGTAGCCCTGCCGTGAAGTTGGACTACTGAGCAACCCTCAATCTCACCCCTTCCTTCGGCAGGTCGGGGAATTGAGACGGCGTCGCGGAACACCGTCGAGCGAGGACAGTAAGCCGTGATACATGCGGTAGAGAGTTGTCTCGACCTGAAGGGTCAACGTCCCATCCTCGAACCAGAATTCAAGGCTGCAAATATAGGGAGCGGGATCCATGGGGGGAAACAAGCTCGAGGGTTTCATATTTGTCAGATCGTGATATGAATTCGCGGACGTGACGAAGCGGCCGAGTACTGAGGGTTGTTATATTTACGGCGGAATCAGCAGACGAGTCCGTGACAGCATGCCGAACGGGTGGAGTTGTTCATACGCCTAGAGCAGAGCCGCAATGTTTGCGAAAGTGGACGCGTTGAGTACGAACAAGAGTAAGTAAAAGAGCGGATAAGTTTAAGCGCAGGCGGAACGAGATGCACAATGGAGTGAGTCTAGGGATTGCTCAACTGGAGATCACCTGTTTCAAGTCAGACCTTGTTGCGCAACTAGGGTTGTTAAAATACCTAATGTAATAGCTCCTCCCACGACCCAAGGTCAAAAATAGTCGGCAATTCATCCCACAGGCTTTGGCGATCGTCCGTGTAGATTTGTTGGGCGGTTTCAAGGCAGGAGGAACAAAGGTCCAATGCATGCCACTCGACTTCATCGGCGAATGGGTCTGAGGCATCACCGTTGTCTATATCATCCGCTAACCAACGCAACCTTTCCTCGTCGCAAGCGGCCTCGTTGACGCAGTCGTCGTACTCCTCGTCACGCACGAGGTAACGGGTATAAACTCGACGACGCGCCACCATGACTTCGGGAATGGCAAGGATGCATCGCTTTCGGTCCTCCTTATTATCTATCTTGAGGTATCGTTTCCCGGGGACGCCGTATAGGATCTCCTCAAGGCCATGGCGTCGGCTAACCTGATACATGACGCCCGGAAGAATGCTACGGATGTCAAGTTTGCGGGCGATATTGAGGACGGTGATGTGGTCATAGGTGGTGGCACGGTAGCCGGGTGGTGTTTGAGTACGACGAATGAGCCACTTGTCCAAGGAACTGGGGTAGATGTCGGAGAGGACGGAGATCATGGATTCCCGGAGGAGAGGAACGTCATATTTATCGCTCAGACGCAGCACGGATGACAGCTCGTTGATTCCAGAGACCGGGCAAGTCTTACTGAGGGAGAATTGAGTTTCCGGGAAATGGCCAATGCACGCTGCGGTGAACTTACTAAGATCCGTAATGGTGCAGGGCTTTGAGGAAACGCGAGATATCTTTGGCCTTGTCATGCAGCTGGACTACAGGGCAGCCTTCTACCTGAGTTCCTTCTTCCGTGGGTTGCGGGATCGAGAAAGTATCGCGGAACACTGTCGAGCGCGAGGATAGCAGACCACGATAAACACGGTACAGAGTATTCTCCACTTGAAGTACAATAGTTCCATCCTCGAACCAGAATTCAGTGTTGTGGACAAGTTCGGCGGAATCCATCGTTGGTGAGTGCAGTTAAGAATGGTTGCCACCGAGCTTTTGACTTTTGTCCCCACAAACGCTTGCCTTATATGGTTACATCAAAACGTGACCTCCGGGCCTCCGGAGACTTGTGAGCAGTTGTTTGGACACACGTTACATTCCGTCTTTCGTCCTACCACCACCATACCGCGTACCCGCTACCCTCATCTGAATGCTACTCTCCCAAGCTACTCTCCATTTCGTTTCTGCCATGCCTGTTGTACCCTGAGAGGTCCTCTGCCTGTGCATTCCCTGCATATGGCACCCATCTGCTAACCCTGGCCATGCCACCCTTCTAAAAAACCCCTCCCCTTTCATTCCACCTACATATATTCCTTGCGGGTGGGATTATCTTACTCTTTTATGTGAATGACACGCTCCCGACGCACCAGAACACGTCCTGATGGTCTATCGTGCCACCACCCGTGTCTGTACCTAGCCCAAATTAATTCAATTTTGCTGTGATTACTAGTTCATCTACACTCACAAATTGTCTTGGGATGTTGTTCAAAGTTCCAAGGTACTTGAGATCCCTGCTATCTACCTAGACGACACAGGGACACCGCTTACGCACACGACGCGTTAATCCTGGCCCAGTTAGGAAATTCAAGACAATGAGCCGGAGGCTCCGGACGTCACGTGATGAAATTACCATATGCAGATTGATGTGTGGGGACAAAAGTAGCGATCTTTGCCACCGGCACACGGTGTCGCTTATTTGGCGAGAACAGGAACAATTAGCAGGTACAAATAGCCCCTATTCTTTTACCAAGTTTTCATGCCAGTTCGATTACATGATTAGAGGCCAGGGAAAATAATTGCTAAAAGCAATATGGTGGCCGATCCATGCCGATGATTTTTGTGGACCCACCCTTATGAAAGCCCGCCTGCTCCCGCTGTTTCCAAGCTCCGTCCGGCGTCAAGGGTCCCATAGCACAATGCAATCCCTGGAAAACTGTAGAGTAGAAAAGCATATGGGTCAAGGTTTATTGGGCAATCTGCATGGTTCAAACTTCAAATCAAAGTACAAGTTTATTGTGCAACATTATTAACACTTCACAGCTCAATTCTGAACCATCTCTCAGTTGTTGGCCTCTCCCAACAAATGGTCTGCAAGTAGCTTTTCTGTCTCTAGCGAACGCACGACAATCCTGCATTTGAATGGTTTTGGGTGACTGAATTCAAAGTCAATGGAGTATTCCCCGAGAAAAATAAACAGGACTATCTTGCCTGATGAGGCCGGAGTGAAATGTTGGTTCAATAGGTATTTGATTCCCTGCGGAATCAATGTCTTTTCCAATTCGGAATACACTCAGGATGGAGGCAATGAATATGAATAACGAGTTCTCGGCCAGAAGCTTCCCGGGGCATGCTCTGAGGAATCAGATTCAGAAAAAGTAAAAAAGCGAAAAGGATGATTGACCTTCTCCCAAAACCAAATGCATACGAGAGTGGGTCTTGTATTCCTAGACAGTTGTCCGCAGGATGGTTCAGATGTGCCTCTGGGGTGAACTTTAAATAGTCGCCTTCGCCGGCAATTGCACTGTGAGTGAGTCAGCGCCGACAGTAGAAATTCATGGCGGAAGACCTACCGTGAATGCGGTAGGATAATCGATCCTTTGGGGATTAGATATCCTATAGAGTGGGTGAGATAAGAGCAAGTAACGGGTACTATTATTCAACCCTGGTAGACATCGTCTTTATCTGCCCGGCGAGGCATTCCTTTGTATGATGGAAACTCTCAGCATGTCGTGCATGAATAAAAGCGATGATTGCATACCCAGTGGTAAAGACACATGCCATCTCATTATCTCCTTGATACAAGCATTCACGTACGGAAGGGAGGCCCGGTCTTCCACTGTCGGTAGTCTTGACCCATTCAAAAGGAGATCCAGCTCCTTCTGCGCTTTCGTTTGCACGTCTGGATGGAGCGCCATGGTGAGGATGAAACTTTTGAGAGTAACAGCGGTCTCGGATCGGATTTTAGCCCGAAATCTGCGAGGACACAAAGACTGGATACCGATTCTCCTCCGGCTGTCCCGAACACGATTAGTGCAAGCTCTGCTCCTAAATTAGGTAAACTGACCTCCGTACATCGTACCCGCTGTCCATTTAACAATCTCTTCATAATCCAATCCTTCCACATCATCTCTATTGGAAAGGAGTGTGGCCACCAGTGAGGGCTTGTGAGTTGCTGCTTTCTGTGAATTCCTTAGTATGTATTGCTTTCGCGCTCGGGATGGAAGTTAACCAACCATTTGAGCCTTCGCATACTCGAACGGTCGGGTGATGAACCCTTCTACCTGTGCTCTAGGAGGGGCGGCGGAGGCCTGGCTCGAGAATGGGACCCATGCTGGAATGTGCTTGACTGCAAATAAGGTGTCAGAGAAGAAGGTCTACCACTCGCCTAGCCGATGACTTACGCCATGGGACAAAATCAACTAGATATGCTCCGGGTTGTATGGACTTCCTTACTAGTTCGAAGATCCCCTCGGCCTCGGCGATGTACTGAAAAGCAACAAGTTCAATGTTTACCCTTGTCTAACGAGTTTTCAAACTTGCTGAGTTGTCCATTGTTTCAACTGATATGCCGTATGTGATTTCGAGAATAAGACGTGCCGCAGTACTGAGAATGTTGAATTTCGACTCTCGATCAAATTATACTGGACTTACAGTTCGCAGAGACCCGCAAAATTCTCTGGGTGCTCCTTGAGCTCCGATAGTAAAATGGTTGCGAGTCTCTCTTGCAAAGGAATATACTGTTTAATCCCAACTGGACTCAGCGCGATTGCGGCAAGCTTCCGTTGTTGTCGCCAGACTTTGTCGCGGTTGTTGAGACCGATGGCCTATCGAGAGCTTTGTGATCCCGCTCGCGAGCTGCCTGCAGTAACGTACCTTATCCAGACCCATCAGCTCTCCGACCATAGTGAATACAGGGCGATGCGAGTAGTTCCAAGCACGCCGCTCCAGAAGATCAACGACCGAACCCATGGTGTTCAGAACCACGATCGAGTTGCCAAGGACTTCTATGTAGACAACGTCGCCTATATCAACATTCGTCAGTTGTTTGGAATACATCTGTTAAAAGCAGGCTCATAGTTGACCGTATTGCCGCCTCCAGGTCTCGAAAGCAGCCAAAGGATTTTCGAACGGTACATCGAAAAGGTTCCCGATGAACGGCTTTCGACGTGGGCCCGGAGGCAAAGGTCCTGGCTTGCGCATGCGGCGGATGACTAGTAACAGCGGAGCAAGGATGAGAGGTATCCATAGAGGAATCATTGTAGTGGCCGTAGGGAGCGTCAATCAGTCAAGGGGGAGTTATATGAGCTAGCACCTATCGTGATGAATTTATGTTTCGGTGGGCGCAGTGCGGGAAATGGGCCACGCGGTTGCCGCAGTTCTGCCGGATTGTCGCGGAGCGTTTTCGAAGCACCTTCCCATTGCGACGCATGGTTCTGCGCATGACCTTAGCGTTCTCACTCCTAGGTCTGAACTTCTGTGTCTGATTCTGATTTCGTCCCTGATGAGAGCCCAAATTGGACGTCGGTCCGTGGGACCATTCCGATAGTATCCGCGGGGAAGACAAGATGGGGATCCTCATCGCCGAGAAAGGTCACTTATCCAGACTTCTAGAAAAGTGCTTGTGGGTCCAAGGGGTTGATATCTGTCAAATTTACGGCTACTCCCGAGTTCAGAATGATACTTCAACATCCTTAACCCTATAGCGTAAGGCAATTTATAAATGCAGTCGCCCGCGCTAGGCTCGTCCCTTATTGAGCTTGTCGAATACAACTTACAAAACGGCGTCAATGGGTTCAAGTGGGGGCAATATCATTCACTCGAACACACATCAAATATCTTCCGGAAATATTTTGACGGACAGCCGACCGATCATCCAGTGCAATCCAATTTTTGTCCAAATTCGGCTGTCGAATTCCAACTTCGAGGTAAGCTTGATATAACGTTCTTTGAGAAATCCATGAATCTGTTGACCACGGGTTACTATACTGCCTCAGTCTGAATCGTGGGCAGGGCATCTGTGTCTGTCAAATCGTATTGCTCCTTGCGTTGAGCCGTTATATTTTCAGCGTTCAAATCGGAAGTCTATTCAATGGCCGCAAATCAAACACGATTGAAAAAAATTGAGCTCGGGGTCAACACACTGTCTGCCAAATGGCAATCGGGTTTCTGCTCTTTGGGCACGCCAGTTCGAGGTCATCCGTTTCCCGTTCTGTCCGGCGGGATACTTGAATACGCATGCCAATCGACTCGGACTGCTCCGAGTGTCTTCGGGGAGCGCGTGAATTAATTGTCGCCATGAAACTGTTTGAGTATCTTCGGAGAGGGCCGCTTCAGAAACTTAAAGAGCGAGAATCACAGGGATACATACAGCTTCCCAAGAATGTATGTGCTAATTCGACTGAATATCAACACGTGTTTTGGCGGAGAATTCATAGACCCACAAGGCAAAATAATAATTTCTGTCCGTGTATACGATGAAGAGCGCAAGGCCTACACCTGCACAGATTACGGTCACTGTTCCCGTTTGAATGGTGTTCAATATCAGCCTGTTGAGCAAGCTATCGGTCTGAGAGACGCGAGACGTCGATTTGGATGTATGCAACTTTACACCAGAATTAGAGAGAAATGCAGAGAGTGGTATGGCTTACAATCCAAATCATGCTGCCTGTGACGAGCACATCTGTGGTAAAACTTCCCGCCAGCCAGAGCTGATACATCGAAGTGAGAGAAGGTTTCTTTCAGGATTGATGGCAGCGCTGACCGAAAATATAGGATGCAACCGAATGAGATTCTCTTGGGTGAGATTTGTCTCGAGCTAGGAAAATATCCATGACACCTCAGAAAAAAAAAATCATTATGTTTCGCACAAGTAAGGATCCGATAATTGCAGCAAGAGCTTGGGTCAAGGCAAGCTTTCACGACGCACGATTTAGTTCGAATCCCGACAGGATTGATAAGATCGGCGTACCAATATGATCAAGATGGCAAGCAGACGAGGCATAATGTTTCGCCGCAACGCCCAAATACGACTGTTTCATCCAGGGCTTGGTGAGTAAGGAATATGGGCCCGAGATGAATACGTCACTAAGCGTAGAATATCTGAACCATCGCGGAAACTGGTATCTATTAGTTACATCTAACCAGAGATTTTTGCAACTCACTTATGCCGCACATGATGGGGCTTATAACAGTAGTCCAAGATCCACCTTGAAGTGCAGAAATATTGCCCCAGTTCTGAATTGCGAACCACCATGCCTCGTGGGTCCCGAATGCAGTCTGTGTCAGGTCCAGGGTAAAAATGATATACACTGCAAAGGATTGATCAAATGAGTGGTAGATAATTGATGATGGAGACGTCGGGCTCTTACCCAACATCTTGACCATCACTCGATCCTTTGGAAAATTGCGCCAGTAAGTATCTAGAGACGTGTCAATGTTCGGAAGGGATGTAAATCTTCAAAGGACCGGGCAACGTACAGACTTGCATTACCAGAAGTCCCATGAACAGCCAATTGAATGAATTACCCAGGAACTGTGCGAGATATATCATACTTGTGTACATGGTTATTGGACGGACTGCACACACAATTGGCCCGATCCTACAGGGGAGGAAAATATCAAGGCACCGCATATTAATGAGAGGGAGACACGCACACAGTGGAGGGATCAACGAGAAGAACAGTCTTCTCGGGACTGCTTGGCTGAGTAGTAGTGGGGTTGGACATGTTGCGAGGTGAGTATGCACGCCGCCAGAATATATGTTCCTGCGGAACTGTCGTTGTTAGGCTTGGGACCCACTATCACCCACAATTATACGAGAAATGGAAGAGAATAATTAGCGCAGTTGTCATACGGACGGGAATTGATTCAGTCTTCTTTGAAGTGGCGTCCCTGAACTTGTGGCGCGAATGTCGCGCGGGCGAGCGCGCGGGACATATCAAGTCAATAGGTTCTTTGGACTTATAAATATTGAGATTGAAGCTGCAACACGGCGTCAATATACCGAGGTACTCCTGAATATCGAAAATTAGCGATCATGATTCTCGGAGAGGCAGGGCGAGGGCGTTGATCGGAGACTCGGAGTACGGATTATTCTACTGAGAAACCCGGTTTTCAATGGAAACCCCTCTAAAAAATGGCGTGTTATTTGGAAACCCATATTCTGGGGGTTTCTCCCACCGGCGGCGGTCCGAAAATTTGGCCCGCGGACCAACCATCACTGATGTGATCAATGGACACCTAAAGAGGATCAATGTTCAATCTAGGGCTGCCGCCCGTGGGGCCACGGTTCGACGTGGCACGGGTGCCGTGCCCATTCCGTTAGCCATTTTGCCACCTTGCCCGCGGCACAGCTACGGCACGGTTTTCCAACCCAACGGCCCGTTGAAACACAGCCATCATGGCCGTGCAACAGGTTGGTATTGTGCCACAATAAGGCCTAATTTTGCCTGCAGCGTAGTTCACATATTTGGTAACTTGTTCGACATGCACACCTTCTCATGTTTGAGTACTTACTGCCCATAAGAACAGCAAATTGCGGTTCGTGCCGGCAATTGCCGGCTGTGATGACGGAGTTTGATCTCAGTTTGAACCACATCCTTTTGTAGCGGTGAGTAATTTACTAGCCTGATCTCTTATTTCCAAGCATACTGAGGAATTGGAGAAGCTCTCATATTATTATTGGGTCGTTTGGCAAGGTTCCTATGTGTTGTGAGTCTCAGCATCTTGGTGACAATCCTCATTGCACACTTCATTATAGAGGCCTTCAGATAGCATTTACATCAAGATCAGCTCATGAAAATATGTGAACAATATAATTGTCTCTGTAGTTCAACAGACTCTTGAGGCCCTTCGCCCCTGGAATTTGTGGGGAAATCGACGGCATGGATGGGGTGTTGGTTGACATTTGATTTTGGATCAATTGATCCGGTGGCCTTGATGTGCCGCCGGAGGGGTTTTCAATTAGACCTTTTGGTCGGGTCTCTCGGCTAATGGGGTTTCCATTGAAAGCCGGGTTTCTCATTAGAATCATCCCTCGGAGTACACCATTATCGATTATTTACCATTCAATGATCGCCGCAGTCTAGACCAGTAACTGGTCTGTATATGACGAGTCGATAGCCTGTATATCGACGACGTGTCTCATCTCATATACAGGCTGGACTCGAGCCTAGCCGCAGTCCCAAAAGGATTTACCGCAAAAGGATTCACCGACGGACAACTTCAACACCTTCAGTCGTGTGATGACGTTGCAATCTCGGGGCTCCATGATCGGACAGGCCCTAAATTCCTCTTGAGATCTCATCATGCGATGGATGAGGTCTTGCGCGCTGTTCGCAAGCTAAGTTACTAGTAAGTACAGCTGTTCAGTAGTAGCGCAAGTGATGGCCGAGATGGCGAGATCAAGCCTGATAGATATTGATGCCGTGATTTGTTCGGGCCGGCTTCCTTTGACGGCTTTCCTCACCAGAGTCGTGGCCGTACTTAGGCCTGCGGCCTGCTGCAGTCTCATCCGCCACACTAGTACTTTGGAGATGGCACTGGAGCCTTTTTGGGTCTTACCGATAGACCTGAATCAGACTATAGACAACGGGGGCCTATGTACTAGTCTAGTATCGGCATTTGGCCTTCTTCTGGTTTGAATGGTCCCCGGTCGTGGCCAGCCAGGCGTGTGCTCAAACCACGACACACCGGAAGAACCAGGCTTTTCAAGGTCAGCTGAGTTCATTCCAATCCTGAGCACGGCAGGGTTGTCCAGACGTACCAGGGACAGCGATCGGACCCACAGATGCGCCCACAATCCCGGTCACATTGACAATGCTATCATAGCAGGAGATTAGCCGAAGACCGCCCTTGACATTTGGTGGGCTCAGGGACTGGTTTCTGACGTTCTGTTTAGAAGGTTGCGTCGAATGCCACATCGAACGCCCACTGACAGCCAAACTCGTCGAAACGGCTGTTTCTTTACATCTCTTTCACCATGATTGCCTCCGCTGAAGATGTGGCTGGACGTGCTTTTGACTTCGTTATCGTCGGTGAGCATAAGCATTCAATTCTTTAGTTTTATCTCATTCGAGGGGCTCAGGTGGTGGCGTGAGCGATATCTCTGATCGAGGATGGGACAAGTCGACCTATAACTCATTAGACTTCTGGTCTTCCTCTGGCCGCACGGCTAACCGAAGACCCCAACGTATCGGTTCTAGTTCTCGAGGCAGGCCCAGCTAACCTAGATGATGCCACCATCTGTATGATTAATAATATCGATGACTTCCACCGTACTTATTTCGCTCCCTCGTAGTGACCCCTGCCATGTTTGGCATTCATTTCACCAACCCCCAGTACGACTGGGGTTTCTCCACCGTAAGTTAGAGACAAGAGGTGCGCTTCACTGCCCAAGCTACAAATCCTAGGTTGGTCAATCAAACGCCAGCGGAAGGAGCGTCTATTTTCCACGGTACGGGAATCGATTCAATAAATACCCGTTTCCAACTTTCCCGTTAGTGGTAAAGGATTGGGGGGTAGCTCAGCTATCAACTTCTTCCAGTACCACCGCCCCGCCAGATCGGATATCGACGGTGTGTTTCATCCGGCTGACGTTCTTCTCCCTCATCTAAGAGCTCCAACCAGCTTTCGAGAAGCTCGGGAATAGAGGATGGAACTGGAACCTGCTCAAAAAGTATTATATGAAGGCTGAGAGCTTCATCGCACCGGTAGTGCAGGACGATGGCATGAATTTCGATGTCGCTCAGCGTGGATCTGATGGTAGGCGCAATAGTGTCTATTCCGGTGGAGTCCGATCACCATGCATATCTTCAGGTCCTCTTGCGTTTGGGTATGCCTTGACAATGTCGAATCTCGAAGGTCCCTATCATGAGGCGAGTCTATTTTGCTCCTACGCTGTAGCCCTTGTTTGATTGGAATTGTCTCGCAGTCCCTTCAAAAGGTTGGGATAAACCGTACAGATGAGCCGGTCTGTCATCTTCTTATCTTCACATATCCCGTTTTCTGATTTTTGGAAAAGTTCTCGGGTGATGTTAGTATCTGCACGCTCATTTAGACCTGGTACTGGATTGATTCCTCACTAGACCAAAGGAACGTGGCTAACGCCCGTATCGATACACCCAACTAAGCGCGTCCGATCCTACGCTGCAAACGTATGTCACGACTTCTTCATCTTGCGCCGGACTCATTTAGATCAAAGATGCACTACCAACCTAATGCTTCGCGCCCTAACTTCACTGTTGTGGTTTTGGCACAGGTGACGAAACTCATTTTGAAGCAGACTACCGGGGTCGCGACGGCAGAACGAGTGCGCTTCACTGTCGATGGTAAGGACTACGAGGTCGCAATCACGAAAGAGGTGATCTTGTCTGCCGGGTACACAATTTCCTCTTTGTTCGCGGTCCGTCATTGATGAACTCTGTAGGACAATCATGTCTCCGCAGGTCAGTACACGATTTCCAAGCATCGTGTTCTCTATCAGTGAAACAATATTTAGATCTTAGAGCTCTCGGGAATCGGGAATCCCAGCGTCTTGAGCAAGGCTGGCATCGACGTCCACATTGCCCTCGACGGCGTCGGGGAAAATGTGCAAGAACATATAAATTGGTACAGTGCAAATCTGCGTCACACAAACCACTGATTGATGTCGCGTACCTTCGCTACTTGATTAGCGGAGCCAGCTATGGTGAGCTACTTGTATGAATCTTTTCACCGAAAGCCGATGTGATTGAAAACAGAAATCCGGAAGGAAAAAGAACATTTATACAGAACGTTTGATTGTTTAAAGGACTCCGACTTTGCAGCCCAGCAATTTCAGGAGTAGTATGTTCACTTCACTCTTCTAAGGATAGCCAGCCTCTGATCTCTTTGGCGATCCAGTGCACTCAATGGGACGGGAGTGTGTGGTATGGCTCCAATCTGCATGACCTTCGAGTCCCTGGCGGCTTTCTCTCCTGACGCAGCGGTCTTCCAAAAGTCCCTGGAGCAATCGATTAAAGCTGGCGTGGAATCTGGACATTATTCGGCGGCGCGCCAGA
The DNA here is from genome assembly GCA_029289565.1 of Mycena galericulata. Classification (NCBI taxonomy): domain Eukaryota; kingdom Fungi; phylum Basidiomycota; class Agaricomycetes; order Agaricales; family Mycenaceae; genus Mycena; species Mycena galericulata. The sequence goes on along the minus strand of JARKIA010000286.1, from coordinate 38,722 downwards.
AACAGCTCAACGTTCAATTCGAGAGCCTTATCAGGCAGGAACCTGGACTCGAGTTGATTCTTGCGCAAACCTTCAATTCGAAGCCTAGTAAGTTTCTCATGTTCGAACCTATGCACCAACATCGACTGCTGACGTGACCTTGTTTGCTAGACCCCGCTAAGTCAGGACGAAAATACATTTCGCTCCACGGGTGCCTCAACCATCCTATTTCCCGAGGCTCCATCGTCAGTTCTCTGGTACTGCTGCTATGCGATGCATTAATTCCTCGCAGCACGTCAAATCGAACGATCCTACTGAGCCACCAGTCATCGACCCGCGTTACTTTGAGTCGGACTACGGCGAGTAATTTCTGCGGCCGTCATACCTGATTTAAGACTGGGCTACTGTAGACCTGCAGATTCTTGTCGAAATGTTCAAGTTCAATCGTCGTGTGGTTCGCCAGGAGCCTCTCTGTAGTATCTTGGAGGGTACGTCAACCTTATCTTCAGGAACTCTCCAGGTCTGAAGTATGAATCTAGACGTCGAGGTGAATCCCGGTCCGGAGTGTGTCACAGATGAACAGATCGGAGGTGAGCGCTGTAATTTGCGTTCCGTTCCAATTTAACTTCCAATGTTACAAGACTGGCTCAAGACGAATTTCTCTTCCACTTGGCGTTTGTTGCAAATCCCACTTCCGATTCTCCATCTGACCTGTGCGTTAGACACTGTTGGCTCGTGCTCCATGCTTCCCTTGGAGGATGGAGGGGTCGTGGATACAAAGCTCAAGGTACGATCGTCTTGTGACTGCGCATATTCTAAGCTCATCTGATCCCCGACAGGTTTACAATACCACAAACATCCGCGTGGTTGATCTTTCTATCATTCCGCTTCATATTGCTGCTCATACCCAGGGTGAGTGTGATTCGCTATCTTCGTATTATGTCGCAAGCTCAATTTTATTTCTGCCAGCAACTGCTTATGCATTGGGCGAGCTAGGTAGGTCTTTTTGGGGTATTGAATATTTATTGGTCGTCTATCTTACCACTTTCAACCATTGCGCAGGAGCGGATATTATCAAAGGAAATGTCCTCCAAGCATAGGATCCTTGGTGGTTCCGTGCAGCACATGCTGCTTGTTCGCAGTCGGTCCCCAACAGTTGAATGAAATTTCGAGTTCGCCAGCGTCCGTCTCCGTAGTTGCGCAAGTAAAATTTTAGTGAATTTCTCGAGCGGGTTCAACAGATTCCGCGTACTGGTGGTACAGTATGAATCAAGAACGTATTTACTTGTAAATGTACGATCACAATCCGAATTAGGTACATGTAGGGAAATTTCGAAAAAAAAAATTGTCTTCTCCTCTCCAACAGCCAAGCAAAGCACGCGGTCCTCTGAAACGTTTGTCCATGTTGTCGGGATCCGTGAGCTCGCTCCGGAGTTCTCCGTGCTATACTTGAACTCTCTAGAGACCAAGAAAAACGAAGTAGTATAGAAGTCAAAGGTGTTGAAAAACCTCGACGCAAAGAAAAAAATTCTTCTTCGCCTTCAAGAGTAAAACGATCGATTTTTTTTTTGCAAGTTTATCTTCGACTCCGGGGGCCGTCGTTTAGGATGGAAATGCCTGAAGGTCACGTCTTTGAGACTTTGATGCTTAATCAGCGGGACAACGGAGCGCGCAGCGTGGGAAAGACCCTTAGACAGGCGCCCCTCAATTATGTATAGCTCCCATCTCTGATCATGCACATCGACTCCGAAGCACCCAACCCAGTCCGCTCCGACATATGGTTCGAGGACGGAAACCTTGTAGTCCAGGCCCAGGACACGCAGTTTCGTGCCTACAAGGGCGTTCTTGGTTCTAGATTATCCGCAATATTGGAGGAACAAATGAATAACCTTGGAGAGACCTCCAAAAGCGTTGAAGGATGCCCCCTTTTGTACCTCCCCGACTCGTCTATCGACGTGGAACACGTTTTTCGAGCCATTTTTGACCGCTGGTACGTCAGGGGATTCTCTTGTCTTTCACATCGCAACTCATCTCGCTGGACCACATCGTCTACAGGTCGTTCCCCGACGCCGAAGCCCTGCCTTTCGAGGTCGTCGTGGCTTTCATGCGGTTAGGTCGGAAATGGGGGATGAAACCCCTGTATGATGGTGCCCTCGATCGCCTTTCTTTCGTATTCCCAGCGACTAAAGATGAATACACCAAAAATCCCATTGAAACCCGCATCCGGTTCCACGATCCTACCAACAAGGAACGACGAGGCGAAATCGCCATTGACACAATACTTCTCGCTCGGGAACTCAATCTTCCTTGTCTACTCCCTGCCGCTTTCTGGTATGCTGCGACACACGTCGACATCTTGGCAAATGACCATGCCAATTCTATCTCCGTCGCCGACAGACATACTATCCTATCCGCGATGAATGCTCTGCGTTTTGCGCACGCCGAATATTTGTTCAGTTGGCTGGACGAGTCTCTAGTCGCGTCGCCCAATTGTAGGCAGACTGCAACCCGATCCTGCAGCGAGAAGAAATTGCGGTACTCTGTAGAACTTTGGAAGCCACCCGGTATGAGCCTGCGTTTCAACTGGCGCCCGGGTGCAGAAGACGGCTTGTGCGATGCATGCGTGACCCTGGGCCGGGAGCATCACGGTGAGGGGGCGAAGCGTTTATGGGAGGAGCTCCCCTCTTTTTTCGATTTGCCGTCATGGAAGGAGCTACTGGCCGCAAAAGCGGAAGGTTATTTTGTGGATGACATCCGCTAGGGTCAATATGCTGATCGAACCTACCTGCATATTTTTGAAAATTGCTATACAACGACACTCAACTTTTCGCGACCCCCACGAGAATGTTAACATTTTTGCCTTGCAATGAATTTCAACCTTTGACCCGGTTATGACTTAAATATTAGACAGGATGCGCACGAGCCGCATGCGGCTTTTGGCTCTTGTGCAAAGCCGCAGCGGATTGCGTGTTTATTTTGAGTTAAACGCCGTCATTACATCCCCAAACTTCTATTCGACGCCTGAAACACTGAAATCTCCAGTACTGGGGAATTCATCTGCGAGTACAGCTCGGGACACCCGTTTTTATTTTCACGGCATGGCTCAAGCCGCTGAATTCTTGGCCCTCCAATACACTGTTAGTGCTCTAGTTGGACAGCCTCAATATACCACGGTCTACTACCCACTTGGTTTACATGTATTCTAGTGAGATATACGTTGTTGATGCCTCTAATCTTCTGTTTTGGATGCGGCTTTGCACAATGTCCAAAAGCCGCATGAAGCCGCATGCGGCCCATGCGGCTTTTGCGCATCCTGTCTATTTGACCCCTAACGTTGAAGTAGTTTCAAGGCGGAACATCGACTACTTTCAACCGCCTCATGGCTTGCTCTCGTTGCTCCCCTTCCCGTTCCTTCAGATTCTCTGATGTTGTCGTCGCTGCTGCTTGCCATCAGCCATCGGCGAACTTCATTACCGGTATTGTCTGAGACATGGTATCCGAAATTCACCTCCTATCTTGCCTACTATATAATCGCTGTATATTAGCCCCGTCCATGTTCCGATTACTCCCAGATTTTCGACATATTTCCGCTTTCAACTCCCATCGGAATCGCCCGCTTCCGGATTTGACCTTCAACTCCTCAACTTCAACTTCGTCTTCTCCATATCGACCTGCACCCAAAACCTTTGACCCCGAAACTCCCCGAGGACGCATTCCGTCCGCAGGTGTCCATAATTCATTTTCAGATGCCAAGAAACGTTGGCGAAGGGATCGAGGACACGGAATGCGATATCGGCGTCGCTCGGAGAAGCCAGGTCCAATCGGAAAGCGAGCGACAGATGATGCGACCCACGGAGACGGCGCTTGGAAGTCCAACTACACGTACGGCGGAGTCATTCAGCGCTTCGCGCATCCGTTTTATTCCCACCGAGATCTTGCTCGAAATTTTTATGGCAGCAGCCTCGCAGCCGGAGGGAATCCAGCGGGTTGGGCAAGGCCTTGTTCCGATTCTAGCGCAGGTATGCGCGGATTGGAGGGTGGTGGCGTGCGACCATCCGGCTCTATGGTCTTCCTTCTCGTGCTCGCTGTTTGGCGGGCTGCCTGAAATCAGCCTGTTGGAGATATATCTGCGGCGATGCAGAGGGGCGACAGTTACTGTCGAGGTCAACGCGACGAAAAATCACAAGGAGACGATAATGGCGGGGTATATGATCGCTCTCCTCGCCAGGCATTCAGAACAGATATCTGGCCTTTACCTCACCGGGACGGACTGGTTTCCAATCAAACTACACGGTTTCCGTGGGAGGTTGCCGCGTCTAGAAGTGCTACAGCTGCCTCCCGCACATTCGTCCGACCAATTTGCAATCGCACCGCGCTTGCATACGCTAATCATCAACGACGGTTACATCCACGATGGAATTCCGTTCCCCCAGATTCACACATTGCATCTTCAGCACGGCGCCAGCCCCCCCGGCCTCGCCAGATTCACAGGGCTCACCTCGCTGACATGCTCTATGAATGATATTCTGTTCCGGCGCAGATGGTACATACATGTCACATTTCCCCGCTTGGCTTCCTGGACGATTGATTTCGGCAGCCCCGTATCCACCCCGCTGAACTTCTTCGACTACTTCACGGCCCCGGCGCTCGCGTCGCTCGAAATTGTCTCCCTCGTGGGTCACGCCAAAGCCGGGGCGTTAATCAAACGATCCCAGTGCGACTTGAAGAGGCTCGTTCTCCGGAAGTCTTCCGTACGCATCAGCGAGGTCCTACAAATTTTTGAGCTCTCGCCGGGCCTGCAGTTCTTTGCCGTGGAGGATGGGGCTGACCCGACGGCCGTGACAGACAGGCTCCTTGAGGCGCTCGCCGTCCGCACCGGGCAAACCACCCTCCTGTCGCAATTGGCACGCCTCCGCATCGATGGGACATATAGATTCCGGGATGAAGTCTTGTTGAACATGCTCGAGTCGCGCACCGGCGATGACCCTCAGTTTACGTTGAATGTCGTCGAGCTCTGGTTGGGGAACCGGGTGCTGAAAGATGGGTACGCTCGGCGCCTACGGGCTTTGGAAGATGCGGGCCTCGACATATCGTTGAATTTTATCGATCAAAATGGGGATGTAGTCGGCATCATATGAATTGTTATTCAATTTATGATGTTCAACTCTTGGAACTTAGGTTCAAAATTGCCCAGGCTCATATCTACATGTCTACGATTAAAATCGTCAAATTTCGAGTCTTGAATAGTTCCTAAAGCCCTCCACCCTGCACCCTAGCAGAGACTGAGTTCACAAGCCGGAGCAACTTCAACGCTGGTTCGAAAATCCAATCCAGTCTCAGATTCTTAAGGCTCAAGGTTTACTCGGTCGACGTCAGCTCACATTGAGCCTCGGTTACCTCCTTATTAAAGGCGCATCGATAGCCTAGACCCGGAAGTTAACACCACTAATAGCGCGGGAAGGCTGAACCCGGAAGTTACCGCCCGAATCTCGGCAGTCGTCGGCGGTTCGGTGATGGCCGAAACAAATAACAATCAATTTAAAATCCTCTTTTGGCTTTGACCTCCGTCTTGTAATCTTGTGCCACCCGAAGATTTCGAAGAAAAGTGCGCTGTTGTTCTCATTCGTCTCACTCCAAGCCACTGCTACTGTAGCATCCTCGTCCTTACTGAAGTATTGCAAGACGCGGCCGCGCGACGACTTTGCTACCGGGTACCCAGAGTCGGTGACCCATGTCCGACACCACGCAAGCTGTGTGCATCTGCACGAAGCCCGCGACAAACCGTTGCTCCGCTTGCAAAACAGGCAAGTCATCGTTTCCGTGTGCTATTCTGTCCGTTTAACCCCCAAGATCAGTGTCGTACTGTTCCCCGGAATGCCAACGCAGTTCGTGCCCTTACGATGACTACCAGGGTTTTATGCCCTTTTTCATAGGCTTATATCTTATAGGTGATTGGAAGACTCACAAGGTTCAATGTAAAGTGGCTGCTTCTCGAGGAGCCGGCGTAGGATCGGGATCTTCACTGCGCCAAGGATCTGCAAGCGAACTGCAGGAGCTCGTGCGCGTTGGCGCCAAGGTTACGATTTACGATGAGAGCATGGCGCTGGGACTTGATCCGTCTCTGATTTCTGGTGCAAGGTGTGTTTTCTTTCATATTTCTGTACGGTACTTGAAACTCAAGACTCTGCGCCCAGTGGGGCCGAATTCTACGAGGAGAAAGACGGATCTGAGAATTTTTGGCGTTTGGAAGCGCCAGTGAGAGAACAATGGGAAGCGAAAGCCAAGGTGCACAATCGGAAGTCTCAGCGCTTTTGGATGACCTACCTGGCGCCTCTAAGGTCCGTCAATTACTGGAGGTAAAACCGACAATCTCGTTGACGACTAGCAACATCTAGCATTGGCCGAGAATGGATTGATATAATCCTAGATGCGGTCCTCAATGTGAGACTTCCGAGCCACAATAACGCCATGTGGCAGGACCAAGTGCGTTGCATTCGAATGTTCTATGGCTCATTCTTGAACTGACTGCGGTATAAGGTCAATGCGAATGCCCTCTCAGCCCTCTTTCCGCACCTGCGGCACTTCACCCCCGCACAAAACACCGCCCTCCTCGACATATTTGCCAGTCGGCGCTGGTACGATGATGGTCGCTTCCGCCTGGAGACGGGCACCACAATTCTGCTTGCACATGGTCAGCCGACAATGGACCTCATCGAGCAGCTCATCGGGCGCTGCTTGAGCTGGACGCGTCCGTATTCCGAGATCGACCAGCTGCTGTCGTGCGCGGCACTCCCGATCCAGAAGCACTGGTCGGAGGTCGTGGGAACGCGCATCCTTGACGTCGCGTTGGCCATGCTCAGCCCTGGAAGGCCTGGCCCTCCGGGTGGGCGCACGGTACCGGGCGATAGGATCCTTGAGGTGCGTTCAGTCCAGGTTCAGTCGGTCCCTTCCCTTCCTACCTGGACCGCTGGAAAATAAAACGAAATCATGGATGCTCTGTTATTTCAGATCGCCGAATCCTCCCCCGCGGCATGCAAGCACCTCCTCCCCGTTATTATGATGATGTGTCGGGCGCGCATGATCAGCAACCCAGCTGCGAGGCTCCTTGGATTGTTCGACACGTTCGGCGTGGCGATCCGCGGTGAGGCGACGGACGTGCTCCCTTGGCTGATGGTCGAGTTCGTTGGGGACGACCATAATACGCAGCGACTGCAGCAGCTATTGCGGGAAGAGATGGCTGGGAAACAGGCGCGCTTTGGGATAGAGGCGAAGGATCCCTCGTTGGCGGAATTGAAAGAGATGAATCGGGCGGCGATGGAGAGGTTGGGGAATCCAAAGCCTTTGTGAGTTTTCTTGCTAGGGCGGTGTATGGTACGCAAGTCGCATCTCTTTCGATCTCGCTGGGTATTTTTTAACAGGCTGGTCGTACACTACAGAAATGTAAGACGTGTTCGAACTTGTTGTGTTTGATGTTGATTCCAGTTCGGAATAAGATTTTACTGTTGGCGAAAAGACCTGGCGCCAGCTAAACTCGATAATTGTTAACGCTGAACTCGTGGTGCTGTGCTTGGCTGTGCAATCCACTGAGACGCTGGCATCTACCTGTTTCCAATAGCCGGCGAACGACTCGCGACACCACGTATCACCACGTATCATCTACATGCAGCCGTGAAGCCCGAATTGACACGTTCTATCTCGTTGCTTGAAATAATAGTGTCCATTCCGCTTGGGCCTGTGCCGATTTATACTGAATCCCGTTCAATTCTTCGAGGTTCACTTCCGTCGACTCACGCCGAGTCTTTCCTTACCTAATCCAAGTCGCCATCTCGCATTTTTTTCCCCAGAAAATATAACGAGTCCTGAGGAGTCACTGGAAGTCTTATCATTCATACTAGGGGATCCATTACCAGGGAGATTAGGGAATCGCACCGTACGTACTATATACGGTACGTGACCAGATACGTGGATACGGACCCGTGTCTCGATACGTACGGTCACCGGAAAGAGGGCTCGAGGGCGGCACGGTTAAAATACGGCCGTAATACGTGATACGTACGGACAAAGAAATGAATAATACGCCTATGTGCTGAGACTAATGGCATCCACCTCATCCAACACCTTCAACATCTCCTTGCGCACAATGCGCAGCTCTGCTTTGAGCACCATCAACTTCCGGATGGTATCAGGCTGCAAGGGGTCGACGAAGGGAAATAGTGTCGCGTCCTCCCGAGAAAACACGCTCCACGGCAACCGCAGATCCTGGTTGCGGTGGATTCAATCGAAAAGGCCAAAAAGAGGACTCGGCGACGTACCGGGAATACCGTGAATATCCCGTGCCATCTTGTATAAGTTAGAAAGTTTCCTTGTCCAAGTATATATACTGGTAGTCAACTAGTAATATCTGACATCTAGAAATAGGCATCTGGAATAATTACCCAGGTATAGCCATGGAAATATCTAATTGAAACGGTCTTCTCGAAACCGGCTGGACGAAATTCAAGGACGCGTCGATAGTCGGTGGCGGTGCACCGGCGCTTGTTTTGGCACCCACCTCCACGTGGCAAAAAGCAACTACAACGTACCGCTGAACCTGCCTCCAAACGGTTGATATCCGCTGCTCCGATCTATAGATTCAAGACATTTCGGACATGGCTCAATCAAGCATACTTAGCGATAGTGCTTTAGGGGAGTTGGTCCTCCCTCTATCTTGTGTCCAGTGACTCGGGGCCCCACAGACGATCTTCCGTGGGCGGGATATCCCAACTCGTTTCCCGCCGGCGAGGATCACAATGGAAACAATTTCGGCTATGTAAGCACGGATCAATGCAAGAACCCAAGTTGCCTCGAACAGCCTTAGCCATTGCAAGGACCAGAGGGGGGCCGTTTTCGGACCCGACTGCATTGAAATCTTCTCAGCGTGCACAGGCGATGGCCATGCAGCACCTCGGTCAAACCGGACAGAAAATCGACAGCTCCTCGGGTCGCCGCAAAGAAAAAAACAACGGCTGCAGCCTAGTTCGTTTATGGCATCCGACTATTCACGACTATTCCCCAAATTTTCCTGTGCGCGCATCTAGTCACCATGAAACCCCCTCGTTGATCACCGTCCGGGATTTCTTTTGCTCGGCCCTCTCGACGGATGCCCATGCTCTTGCTGCTTGTCTCCTAGCTCTCATCGTCCAGGAGCTCTCTGTAGCGAGTTTCAGCTTCGACGCGTCCCTCGCCTATCACACTGCAGATCTCACTTGCCACATAATTCTGTGATGGTAATTTTCGGTCCGATCACATTGCCTTGACCTCCGGCCGACGTTTCTTTAGGGTTCTGGGAGGCATCTAGCCACGACGCGAGTCACAAAGCAGCGGAACAATTTTTCCGTCTGACGTAGGTCAAGTTGGTTGAGCGCCTTGTAAAATCTCCACCAGTATAAATACCACCCCGCAGCGGGTATACTGAACGTCGACCCTAGATGTATTCGCATATCAATCCCTACGCGACGTGGTCGAACTCCAACGTCAGACAAGCGGTCCCTGGTGTTCCCTCCGTCCATGGAGCCCTCCCTTTCGCGGCTGACCCGTCGGCATCGAATCTAGTCACCTTTCATTTTAAAGACTTCAACCCGACGATCCTCAACTGTACCGTTATCGGCAGGAACACGTACCCGTACTTCAAGGTCACGATGGACTCCTCCATGCCTGGCTACACAGCCATCAAGAATCCTGACGGGAAGGTTATTGCGCTCATTGAGTGGAAGGATCGCCCGCTCGTCGAGATCCGGGATGTGCTGTCGAAACAACGCGTCTCGGAGTGGCTCACTTTGTCTCCCGATGCAAGGTCAGCCGTGGTATACCAACGTCGATGGTAAACTAAAATATACCCTCGCTTTTCATCAGCCATCGAGTGATGAAAGCCAACGGGAAGCAATACATCTGGGCCCCACAAAAGAGCACTATATGCGTGAGTCGTCGCCGCGCGGTGTAATTATCGTCAACCAAGCCTGACTTGTCTTTTGGTAGTTGTATCCAGCAGCAACACCAACACCCGAGCTCCTGGCACGAATCTTCCGGGCAGACAACGACACCGTCTCACTTCAGCTGACTTCCGCTGCGGTCGCCGCTGGTCTCTTAGAAACGTGTGTGGTAGCAACAGTCCTCCTGCAATGCGGGCACAAGATCGACTAGACTGATTTCCTTGATTCTTTCCTTCGACTATATTGTACTCCCCTCTACGAACATATTCTGTTCCATCTAATTCAATTAGACAGCTCATTTCTTCAACAGCCCCGTTCGGAAGAACCTGTGTTCAAGTTTGGCGCCGTGATGGAATTCCACTTTGCGTATGCTGGCTTCACAACCTCGATAACCGAGCCGGTTCTCGACAGGCTCAAGGGGTTACCATGCTCACTCACACCTGCAGCAGCTGCCGTTCCGTGTAGGCTTGATCCCCAGGCGACTGAAGTTCCTACGCACTGTTTTTGCAGTCTCCCGGATACGGGTGATCGCCGTGATTCTAAGCATTAAATCAGGAATGTCTCCTATACTGAGGCGTCGCGAATATTAAACTGCCATCCATCTTTTCCAAATCAGCTCATTATCAGCTGGGTTGAACGCGAGTGCCGAGAACTGTTTGTCAGTGATTTCACCTTGTCGATACTTCCGGTTGGAAATAATCCAGGAGTCGGACGATGATATCGATTGTAGATGTTCAGAGTTCAACCTGGAAGAAGATTGGTTCGCTCTCCCGGCAAGGCTGGGGTTCAGTTCCTTTGCTGCGCCAGCCTCCTCAATTATCCCGGCAACTTCTGACCTCATATTTCCGGAGATCATTTGAATGATCCGGGCCAAACGGAGTTTGAATTTGGTGGGCGGGCGTGGCAGCTGGCTTGTGATGTGGCTTCGGCTACACTCACACGTATATTCTCACCGTAAGTATTGTCTCTACTGCAAACTCCTCGCTGGTGACATCCTGGACGATACCCTCATTAAATATCAACCTCTTCGCGCCATATATGGCCAGGATTGCCTAGAATTGAACACAGCGAACATTTCGTCAGATCACGCAATTTACTCAGGAGTCAGCGACGCCCCTCATCCTCATCCTCAGCCCACGATGGACCCCACCCGCTACAAGCAACTAAAGACCAAGCGCGGGTTCAACTATTCATACTACTGGTCCCCCCCCTCCCCCGGCAAACCCGTCATCTTCTTCGCGCACGGATTTCCCGCCGGCTCCTTCCTCTGGCGCAAACAGGTCCCGTTCTTCGAGCCACTGGGCTACGGGCTCCTCGTCCCGGATTTTTTGGGCTACGGCGCCACAGACAAACCTACAGACCCGACGGTTTATATCGGCAGCGGCCACGCGCGCGATGTCGTCGATATTCTGGATGCAGAGGGAATTGAACAGGTCGTCACTATTGGACATGACCGGTGCGTTTCCATTGATTTGCGCTATGCATTTGACCTAGCCAATGTATTGACGTCGAAGGGGAATCTACCCGGTGTCCCGCCTAATCAACTATCACCCGCAGCGTGTCGCAGCCTGCGCATTCCTCGCTGGAGGCTACAGCCCGCCCGCCGAAAAGGGCAGTACGGACCGTGCTTTTCAGCAAGAGGCGGTAAAGAAGACGTTCGGGTACGACGCCTTCGCCTACATGCGTTTCTTTGTTCACCCGGACGCGCCGGCGATTATCGAGGGGCATGTAAGCCTATATCATCATATTCATGCAAAAGCAGAATTCGAATTTATTCATTGCGCCCGCAGATCGACTCATTCATCAGCCTGGTCTATCCCAAGAACGTACAGCTGTGGAGGGACCACCTGAGTGTCGACGGCGGCGCGCGCAAATGGATCGAAAGCGACGCGCGTTCGCCGCTCCCGTCGTACCTGACGCCCGAGGTGCGCGCAGACCGGGTCTAAACGAAGCCCAACTTACACGATGGCGTAGGAGAAACAGCACCTCAAGACGGCGCTCCTCACCGGCGGCATGGCCGCCCCGCTGTGCTGGTACCGCGCGCCGGCGGAGGGGATCACGGCGGCGGACGACGCGCGTGCGTCCTACCGCTCGTTCCGCATTCCGCAATATTCTAACTAACTAGTAACCACCCGGAAATTAGAAATCCCACCCGAGGCAGCAGAAGTGAAGCAGCCCCTCCTATTCGTTGCGTTCACGGGCGACGTCCTCGCGCTGCCGAGCATCGCGGACGCCGTCCACGCGCAGTATGCCAAGGGGCCGGTGACAAGGAGGGAGGTCGGCGGGGATCATTGGGCGGCGGAGGAGCATGCGGGGGAGCTGAATGCAGTTCTGCTCGAGTGGGTGAGGGGGCTTGGGGTGTGATGCATGTTATGGATTTTTACTTGCTGTTACTGTAAATTTACTTGTACATCTAGAAATACTCGACCATTTAATTCCACTATGGTACACCTGAAAAAGCGAACCCCCGGGGATTCCAAGGCAACCCGCGCGGTCGAGCTTCCTCTTACTAACCAGCCACTGAAGTAGACGTTTGGCCATTTCCCTAATTTGAGATAGATACTTATAAGGTTTGATCTTCTTTTTCAAAGTCAATTGTAAGTCGGGTAGAAGCATAGAAAGGATCCCCACAAATAACCCTAGCCATCTGACTTTCTCCACGGCGCCGAGTGCAAGCCATTCTGCTCCGTGGCGGTGCACGGGATTGACCGGATTCAACCACATACGATAGTTCGCCGTTGTTGGTGAGGCCTGTTTTGCGTGGATATCTTGGACGTCGAGCGGGAAGAGGAAGAGGGTAGGGGAGATGGCTTTTGGAAATTGGGGCACTGCGTCCTCGGAAGAACCACATACCAGTTTACTCAAATTATTTAGTTGTACATTCCGGAGGGCATTTTGGATAAGCCAAAACACAAAGATGATGATATGTTTGTCCGAGTCAGATTGATAATAAGTACCCATGTTCGACCTCACCACCATCACCTATTCTTCAAAAACTTATTTTCTCGTTGGGATACATGCCCCCGGTGCTCTCTGGCAGTACCTACATGTACAATGTATAGCGGAAGCCCCCGCGCTTGCCGTTGTACTGAAGGCTCGTCGTCGACGTCGGGCTACAAGATATATCGCTGTCTCTTAAACTCGGTGCCCATTGCCTCGAGCATCGCAGCATACTATTCCGAGGCCTCGTGCTCACTTCGAGCCCCCGTGCTCCTGTATTGTGAGCCTTCATGCTCGTCTCGTCGTCGTCGTCGGACCCCTGTCTGGTGGCGGCGGTGGGAATATATCTCCTCGATGTTTTGCGCATCTTTGCTGTCGGACCTGGATTTTGGACCCGCTTGTCCCCTGGCGAGCTTTCAAGAGGTTCCTAACCTTGAGGGGTCTGTAGCCCGCCTTCGCGACTGCGATCAATTTTGCTGTTCGGGTATCCCGAGCGCACGGACCATGCATGTGATCATTATTGCGTGCTACCCGAAATGTTCCGAATAGCCCGCGAGTCCTCGCGTCTCTTTGGGTTGATGGCTCCCGCTGTTTTTCATCTTTTTGAGCCTGTATCTGTGATTCCGAGCACTGGCTTGCATATATGCCCTCCTGCACTATAACTTCCACTGTGCTGCCACTCTAAGATGATTGGCAAACCTCGGTGCCATGTGTGCTTTGCAGCTGTGTCCCCGTACACTGGCTTGCTTTCTGCTGAAGTTCCCAACCATGCCTTCACTGTTCACTATAGTTGGGAGTCTGTGATCATATGTCGGGTGACGTTCTATTGTGGTCTTTTTGCACTGGCTTGCTATCCTCGATGTCTTCTGGGTACTTTATCAATACGGTAAGTGTTACTCATATGTATTATTGCTGAATTTTCTGCTCCAGAATGCCCATTGCACTCTTGTGCACTGCTGCCACTATTTTGTCCAATGCACACTGGCCCGACTTTATGTTCTGCGCACTATCTTGCAATCCAGAGCTGTGCCCTCACGCTCTGGCTCGCCTTTCTCTGTGCTCCCTGCACTGCTATCTCAAGCCATGCTCGCGCATTGTGAGCCTTCGCGCTCGTCTCGTCGTCGTCGTCGGACCCCTGTCTGGTGGCGGTGGTGGGAATATATCCCAAGCCATGCCCCCGTGCATGTGCTTACTGTCTCGAGGCCTTGACCGGTTGCTGGTGTGCTTGATGGTACATCGGCTCGGTCTTTAGTGCCTGGTCATTCCAACGCTGGAAACTTGGACCTGTGTGCTTGCTGCGATGCAATGTATCCTGGACCTGTCATACTTGGATCAACCTCTCATTGCAGGTGGATGGCGGAGAGTTATGCCTGGGAGGAGAGAACTCGGACCGGGCCCCCACTGGGTTTTATCCGTCCATCCTGCTACGTCAAAGGCCGGCCGTGCAATGAGATTGTTGCTCTTCTGTGTGGTGTGGTTCAGGCTGCATGGTGTAGTAGTGGGCCGGGGGTTTTAATTTCTGGTATCACACAGGAAAGTCAGCGCAGTCTTCGGCTGCTTCTCGCGGACCCGAGATCGACAGCCTTAAAAGCGGCGAGCTCGTCGAGGGTAAGTGGGTTGTGGCGTAGTGGTAGTACATTTCCAGGCCGGTGTACTATACGCTACAACTCGGCACGTTCCGAAAGGGGACCTAGCTGAACTAAAATATTATCCTGAGTCTTATCCTGTACCATTTCGACCGTAGGTTCACGCCATGTCACCTGCATCAGGAAAATCCCCCATTGCATTTTGGCAAGAACTGTGGCCAGTTGTTGCCAACTCTTGAAATTTCCTGAGAATTGTTAAGAATTGTCAAAATGGCAGAATTTTTCAGTCCCTAAAAAATGGTACATATTTTCAGACATTTCTCAACATTTCCAGCTGATTCGCAGGGAATGGCAGTGAATGTTCGAGGCTTTATCCATTTCAAAACATTGATTGGAGAGAAAGGAATGTCATTGAAAGACTACATAATACAAAAGCGACATGTAAATAATATATATAACTATCTAAACACACATCTAAACGCACAAACAAAATCAGAAATCTGGGTCAAAGCAATGCAGAGACTTAAATACCATTGGATACTGGATATGGGTGGCGCACCGCTACCATAGCTGTAGTTTGTACCTCAAGAAGCCTGAGTATCATGTCCATGTGTACATAATGGTTGCATGCCTGCATGCCACCGTCACGGCGACGACAAGATGCACGCAGACCTAAAAGTAGTTGAGTGATCGCAACACGCTGTATATATGAAATGACAAACTCAATTGAATACGTATCGTTGACGTCTTGAATGAATGAGTGGTGCGATGGCGGGGCGCCCGGGGGTATGTCTGGTACATTGTGCCGGAGCCGTGGGGTGGGAAGGTACACGACGCTGAGGTGATCTGGTTAGTAAGATGGATAGAATAAATGATCACAGAACAAACGCACCGGGTCTATGTGTACGGCCTCACTGTGGTCGTCATAAGCATAATATTTGAGGCATGAGGATTATTACATACCAGAGAGGTCGATGAGGACAGATTGATGTTCTTTATCCCTCTAGCGCTACATCCGTGTCGATGTGGAGGCCACCAGACAATGGCAGTCTGTGTGAAAGGAGATGATAAGAGGAAAGAGTGTAGGACCAGGGAGGAGACTTACATGGGAGATTGTGAAGGCCCAGCAATGGGCAGACCTCACCGTTGGGAGCCACGGAAGGCAAGACCGAAGGGGAGAGATGAGGGGGGAAAGCAAGAAAAGTGTGTGGGTGCCATCAACCTTTGGTTTGTTGTTTTGTTGATTGGAGTTGCCGATGACAGCGGGCGGTGATCGCGTGGCAGCCGTGAGCGCTTGATCGGCATTAGGCGGAGTTTAAAGGACTTGGTGGTTTTCGAAGTTTGAACCAAATTAGGGCGAAGCCACCTTCTCCGTTGCAAGAGTGCTGGGAGCTATCCACTGATTCCAATTTGCAAACTGCGTGCATTGCTCTAGTCTAGAGTCTGTTTTGACTACCCTAGTTAAAATGGTTTGAATTGTAAAAGAAATGGTAGCATTTTGTTGCCTTTTGGAGACAATTACAAACATTCCTGGATTGTTAGAAATTGGTAGAATTTTTTGGAAAAATTGCAAAGGGGGTTTTTCCTGATGTGTCACCTTACATGTTCATTTTCTAAGATGTTCATTCCTCGGCAATCACTGCAAAAGTACCATTTATGGTAACCCGGCGACCGCCGGAGGAAAAATTTGCGCATTTTTGAGCCCATTTGGGCCAGAAATGCCGACCGTCACCGTCACCTCTACCAAATAGGTTCAGTTCACGACGGTCTCTGTCACCTGAACCTGAACCTACGGTCGAAATGGTACAGTAATATACGCGCTTGCCATGCCAACTACTGTGTTCAGACGGCCAGCGATGTGGCAGAGCTGGATGGCCGGCATGTGGAAATCCCATTTTATGTCGATTTTCTTCGCATTCTTTCCATTAACCTAGGTTCGGAGCAAGCCTGTCTCCGGACCGGCGAGCCGGTCAATCTCGGAGTCCCCAAACTTAGACCGCATCAGCAAGCAATGGAACGGCGGCTTGATCCGAACCTACCTTTTTAGCTTACATCACTATTTGTATTGTAAACACGGACCAACAATCAATTCTTACGCTCGTACCACCATTTCTGCGGCCAGTGCAAGGCAAGCGCCTAGAGGTAGCATCGGAGCACCTCGACCGCTCCTCTCGGAAAGTCTCCAGTGGGCTGTTTAGCCACCAGAACCTCAAAATCACGCCTCATGACCTCACCCTCTTTTCCTCCCATTTTCGCACTTTCGTACTCTCTCGTCCTCCCATTTTTCCTACTCTACGGCTCGGGACCAACTTCAGCTTCTTATTTCCAAAATCTACTCTAACATCTTCGGATCACCGACCCATTCCACGAACCTACGGCCGAGAACGTCCCTCCACTATAGCGGCACTTACGGCAGACTGTGCCGAGGAACCTGGACGCACCTCGGCGCAGCTCCAGACTATAGGACACGTGCGGCCGTCTGAGCGCAGTGACAATGACTAGAAATTCCAGTGGGCTGCCGCTGGCAGTTTTTTTTTTACCACGTAGTTTCCCAGACACGAAGGATCGCCCTGATGGTAAATGGAGAGTGGCAAAGAGCGGTCGGGCCGAAATCAGCCAAGCTGCCGCCGCGGGAGTTGTCACGTAAGGGTAAGATATTCAGGTTTTCAAACAGTTCATGTGGGGACCCCACGTATGTCGTACAGCGGGGTAAGCCATCGGCCCGTCGCTGACGCGGCAATCCCAAACACCGAGATACTTGCGAGAAACGGCTGGGTTGATCCCAAGGGGCTTACACGGTGACCCATTTCTGGCCGGAGGCCCGATATGTCAGGCTCTCAACGTGAGACTGTCCACATATAAGGGAGGGCGCTGCGTGAAAGACGGTCTTTGACTGTCATGTCTTCGAAGGAAAACCACGATGTCGAAACGCTCAATGGCTCCCTTACCCAGTCCAGTCCGGAAAAGCCTGTTGAAAAGCCCGAGGAAACCGACGAACAGATTCACGACACTGAAGACAGGGACGAGTACCCTCACGGAGTCAAGCTCGCCCTTCTGAGTCTCGCCCTGTGTCTCTCGGTCTTCCTCGTTGCTCTGGTGAGTCGCGCCACTGAGTTCAGATGTTTTCTTTGTTGAAAGATTTCAGGACGACACGATCATCGCCACCGCAATTCCCCACATAACCGACCAATTCCACTCCTTGGATGATGTAGGGTGGTACGGATCTGCGTGCGTTCCCATTGCCAGGTCCTTCTTCGTATATCCCACTCACTATGCGAACGACTGTATAGATATCTCCTCGTGCGTCGCTTTTTTTGTTTTGTTTTGCGGCTATATGTTGGGCGCTGATTGTGCCCAACAGACTACGGCAGCAACACAACTTCTCTTTGGCAAATTTTACACATTTCTCCCTATAAAGTGGGTTTACGTCGTCGCCATCTCCACATTCGAACTTGGCTCGCTGATCTGCGGTGTCGCGCCTAACTCCAACGCGCTCATCGTTGGCCGTGCCATCGCAGGCCTGGGAAGCGCCGGCATCTTCTCTGGCGCCATGATCATCATCGCGAACACCGTTCCTCTAGCAAAGCGTCCCGTTCATACCGGGTTGATAGGCGGCATGTACGGGATTGCGAGCGTTGCTGGGCCTCTGATGGGTGCGCATTCAGCTAGGCTGATTGAATGTATCTAACCAAAGGGGTCATAAGGCGGCGCATTCACGGATTCAAAACTGTCGTGGAGATGGTGCTTCTATAGTACGTCGATTTCTTTCATCCCATCCTGCATCGGAAATTGATTGATTCCGTAGTTAATCTCCCTATGTAAGTTTACGCTTATGTTTCAAGAAGAAAAACGGCGGCGCTGACTCTTCAACAGTGGCGCAGTGACGCTCGCCGTGGTGATCCTTTTGTTCAAGATGCCTAAACGGGCACAAGTCCACTCTGTGCCGGCGACGTTCGCGGAGCGGTTTGCGCTATTCGACCCGTGGGGCACGCTTGTGTTCATCCCCGCGATCGTATCGCTTCTCCTCGCGCTGCAATGGGGCGGGTCCAAGTACCCGTGGAAATCAGGCCGCATCATCGCGCTGTTCGTCGTCTTTGGCGTGCTCATCAGCATCTTCGTTGTGATCCAGCTGTGGAAGCAGGACAGCGGGACCATCCCGCCGCGGATTTTGAAGCAGCGGAGTATCTGGAGCGGGGCGCTGTACATCTTTTGCATCGACTCGGCGTTCTTCATCCTCAGTTTCTATGTGCGTCTTCGTGTCTTTGTTTCTTCTAATCGCTGACAACGCTGCAGCTCCCCATCTGGTTCCAAGCGATCCGCGGCGTGTCGGCGGTCCACAGTGGAATCGACAACCTGCCCATGATCCTTTCGCTCGTCGTCGCGTCCATCATCGCGGGCGGGTCCATCTCCGTCGTCGGGTACTACACCCCGTTCATGATCGCCTCCTCGGTCATCTCGGCCGTCGGCACGGGCCTCATCTCGACGCTCAAGGTCAACTCGGGCCACACAAAGTGGATACCGTACGAGATCATCGCCGGACTCGGCGCGGGCCTCGGCATACAACAGCCGATGCTGGCCGCGCAGGCGGTGCTGGAGCTCAAGGACGTGCCGATCGGGACGAGCATCATCATGTTCGCGGACACGCTCGGCGGCGCGCTGTTCATCTCGATCGGGCAGAGCGTCTTCACGAACAAGCTGGTGAAGGGCCTGATCGAGCGCGTGCCCGGCGTCTCCCCCGCGATCGTCCTCTCCGCCGGGGCCACGTCGCTCAAGGACGCCGTCGCGCCCGAGTTTTTGGACGCTGTGCTGTTTGTTTATAACGAGGTCGGTCTTGTTGCTCGTTCATTCATTCGCCGTATGTAGCTGACGGCTGGGTACGTGTATGTAGGCGCTTGTGGCGGCGTTCTACGTCGCGATTGCGATGTCGTCCCTGTCGCTTGTTGGCGCGCTGATAATTGAATGGCGGAGCATCAAGGGGAAGAAGATCGAGATGGCGGTCGCATGATATAACTTCAAGTACCCGTGGAAATCAGGCCGCATCATCGCGCCGTTCGTCGTCTTTGGCGTGCTCATCAGCATCTTCGTCGCGATCCAGCTGTGGAAGCTGGACAGCGGGACCATCCCGCCGCGGATTTTGAAGAAGCGGAGTATCTGGAGCGGGGCAGTGTACTTCGCCTACACTCGTAGATTACTTCAACTTGTAAATTTGACTCTTTTAGACCCTTTAGTTTCACTACGGTACACCTCAAAAAGCTAACCCCCCCGGGCTCCAAGGCCGCTCGCGCGGTCGAGGACCCTCTTATATACTCTCTAATTTCGGCGCGTGGGTTACCAACGAACTTATGATGTGGGGGAGCACCGACTCTTCGTTCTACTTGATTAGATTGACGTGTCGCGATCATACACCGCGAGCCTTCTGGCGGGGAGACTAAGGTGTGTTCAATTTTTTACCCGCCATTCAAATCTAGGCTTATTGACTCGAATCATCGGCGGGACTATGCCGCCGCGTTCCACCGAATGCTCATATACCGAAATTATCACTGAGTGATGCCCAGTGCGTATACTATTTATCACCATTATTTATTGACCTACTACGTTGGGTTACAGCAGGGGTGTATGCTCGTTCCAGTATCCTACTGGATGCCGTGACTAACACCAAGCGCGTATACTATTCAACTCTGATCACGTCAAGTTACTGACTGACATGGGGTGCAGCAGGGTCTAGGTTCATTCAAACATACTTCAGTAAGTTACTTTAATACTTCAACTTGTCCAACCCATTCCCCGAGTTAATAGACACTCGGAACTCTCCTTCTGTTGTCACGAAAGCACGGATGTACGGACCGAGGTGAGTCCACCACATTTATTTCTCCCTCCAATTGAGCACTGACCTTTGATTCTACTTGATTAGATTGACTGGTTACAATCATACACCGCGAGCCGTCCGATGGGGAGACTATGGTCAGGTATGTTTAAGGTTTCACTCCCCATTCAAATCTACCCTTATTGACTTAACTCAACAGCGGGACCATCCCGCGGCGCTCCACTGGCTCCTTGTATGCCGAGACTAGTTGGATAAGACCAGGTGCGTATACTCTTCAACTCTTATCACGTCAAGTTACTGACTGGGCAGGGTACAGCAAGATGTATGCCCGTTAGAATATGTTACTTGAGTAAGTAAATTTGATACTTAAACGTGCCCAACTTACTCACTGAGTTAATAGATACTCGGGCCTCTCCTTCTATTGTCACGAAGTCATGGATGTACGGGGACTGGCTCTGGAAACCTCCTTTTATTCCTTCAGAAGTATACACCTTCTTCATCGAATTTGGTACCTGTCAACATCTGGATTCGAGCTTACTCGGTGTCTCCTCGCTTTTCTTATCCCTTACCTTTGAACTGACTTTCCTCTTCTTGCGTCGCAGAGTTTGTAGTATATTTTCTCCGCATGCATTAGAGTTTAATCGGTGCGTCTCGTCTTATGCTTACTACTTTCAACTGACTTCTTTCTTTTTGCGTTACAAAGTTTGTACAGCCGTTTTCGAAATAATAGAGGGGTTTCGTAAAAGAATTGATACTCGATTCGTCTATTGGCCCCACAGAACAAGCCAACTCCTTTTGTGCCAATAAATTTTGAAGCCAGCGAGTCCCCGTCATAGGTCACCCGGCCGCGAGAGTGTTCAGGTTGAAGGTTTGTTTGGCTGTATTTCATTGTAAAGCTGCAATTTCAAACTCCGGTCATTCTTGCCATCTTGGGTCATTCTACTCCTCCCACCACAGTCGCGTTCGCCCTGCGCGTTTACGCTCGCGCCGTCCTTTCCGACTTTACTCATATCACTCCCACAGGCCTCCGGTTCCAATCTCGGTTCTATTTGGAATTTCTGTTCCCTCAACAGGCCTAATACCAGTTTTAGGGCGTTCCGGCCAACAAGGGCGCGTCGGCGCCACTACGGTGGGAACATCCTAAATACTCCCAGGACCGATATTTCGTTCTCAATCCTCCCTCTCAAGTTTGTCATCAGGTGATTTCCCAAGCTGCGGGATCCTTTTCCAGTCTGGACGTCCTCTTGAGCCTTTTTTGGCACGTGTCTGCGGCCCCTCCACACACTCCTCCTTTATCTTATTGACTACTTCCCTGGGCGCTTATTATGCACGCAATTGACTCATATATCCCGTTTACGGGTATAGCAGCAAGACTGTACTAATCACTTCTTCGTTCCATCATATGCGCCCGGATTGACTTGCTCTTCCCAACTCTCTTCTTTCCCATCCTAATTTGCGTCCTGATGCCTCGCTCACCACCGCATTCGTTTTTCCAAGTTGACTTTCTGCGAGCACCACACCCCAAGTCTTATTTGTGTTTTTCCGCAGGCGTCAAAACCGTGGCATCAACTCTCCTCTTCGCGTCCTAGGCTGCTACCCGCCGCATCGTCTCGCCCTTCCTCCAGCTCTCGCTCCCCGAGACCGCGCTTGCGGGGAGCTTGGCCGGCGCGGCGAACGCGGTGCTCGCGAGTCCCGGTGCGTCGTCATTCGCCTTGTGAATGATGTCGCGATGTTGAAGGGAGGGCAGTGCGCATGCAGGGGCAGTGCGGCGGCGCCTCCGATCAGCGCCTGCGCATCGTCGTCGCGAGATGTAGGCCCAGCGGGGTTGCGCAAGGGCGTCATGCTTGGGTACAGGGTGCGTGGCTACTCCTTCCTCCCATGTCTGAACTCTATCAATCCGATCATAGCACTCGAGATCCCCACCTACGCCGGGTGCGTCTCATTATTTCGATCTGGAATAACTTGGCTAACGCATGCAGGTTCTACCGCGTACGAATTCTCCCAGCGCTAGTGCTAGTGTGGCGCTCGGTACCCCGACGCGCCACTCCCAGTGTGGGCCCTGCTGGCGAGCGGCTCGACGGGCGGGGTGCGTCTCTATCTCTTTCTTTCTTTCTCTCGATTTTCTATTGTTTGTTTCGTACAGATCGCCTACTGGCTCGCGTGCTACCCGCTCGGTGCGTCCTCTCCTCCTCCTCTCAAATCAACTACCACGAGCTAACATAACCCTGCCGCCCCGCCCGACGTAATAAAATCGCGCCATCAACTGCACTCCACGCACGCCGGTACAGTACATCACGCGCGAGGCGCGCGCGATCGTGATTGAGGGTGGGGTGTGCGTGGTATTTTCGCTCTTTTTTCTTTCTCTCTTTATTCGCTCTCTGGCTGATGCTGCGTCTGTTCTATTTCTTCGTGTACTATTCCGTTCGCATTCCGTTATGTGTCGTTTCAAACCTCGATTACAATTTCTTTGACTTTCGTTGCGAAAAAGTAAGCTTACTTTTTCGCTGTTCATTGCTCACCGTAACTTACAAGGAGTGGTCGGGCCGAAATCAGCGACAAATCAGCCAAGCCGCCGCCGCGTGGGATGTCACGTAAAGGTAAGGCTATTCCTGGATATTCAGATTTCCAACCCAGTTTCAAACAGTTCATGCGGGGACCAAGCGGGGACCCTACGTATGTCGTACAGCGGGGTAAGCCTTCGGCCCGTCGCTGACGCGGCAATCCCTGGCACTTGCGAGAAACGGCCAAGGAGCTTACTTAATCACGATGACCCATTTCTGGCCGGAGGCCCGATATGTCAGGCTCTCAACGTGAGACTGTCCACATATATAAGGAAGGCCTCTGCGCAGAAGACGGTCTCTGGCTGTCATGTCTTCCAACGAAAACCACGATGTCGAGACCCTCAATGGCTCCATTACCCAGTCCAGTCCCGAAAAGCCTGTTGAAAAGCTCGAGGCCGAACAGATTCACGACACCATTCCCGCTGAAGACGAGGACGAGTACCCTCACGGAATCAAGCTCGCCCTTCTAAGTCTCGCCCTGTGTCTCTCGGTCTTCCTCCTTGCTCTGGTGAGTCGCGCCACTGAGTTCAGATCTTTTCTTTGTTGAAAGATTTCAGGACAACACGATCATCGCCACAGCAATTCCCCACATAACCGACCAATTCCACTCCTTGGATGATGTAGGGTGGTACGGATCTGCGTGCGTTCCAATTGCCAGTCACTCCCTCGTGTATCCCACTCACTACGCGAACGACTATAGATATCTCCTGGTGCGTCGCCTTTTTTTCGTTTTGCGGCTATATGTTGAGCGCTAACTGTGCCCCAACAGACTACGGCAGCAACACAACTTCTCTTTGGCAAATTTTACACGTTTCTCCCTATCAAATGGGTTTACGTCGTCGCCATCGCTACATTCGAACTTGGCTCGTTGATCTGCGGTGTCGCGCCCAACTCCAACGCGCTCATCGTTGGACGTGCTATCGCAGGCCTGGGCAGCGCCGGCATCTTCTCTGGCGCCATGATTATCGTTGCGAACACCGTTCCTCTGGCCAAGCGTCCCGTTTATACCGGCATGATAGGCGGCATGTACGGGATTGCGAGCGTTGCTGGGCCTCTGATGGGTGCGCATTCAGCAAGGCTGATTGAAAGAATCTAACCAAAGGGGTCATAAGGGGGTGCATTCACGGATTCAAAACTGTCGTGGAGATGGTGCTTCTATAGTACGTCGATTTCTTTCATCCCATCCTACATCGGAAATTGATTGATTCCGTAGTTAATCTCCCTATGTGAGTTTACGCTTAGAATATAAACAGCAGCGCTGACTCTCCAACAGTGGCGCAGTGACGCTCGCCGTGGTGATCTTCTTGTTCAAGATGCCTAAACGGGCCCAAGTCCACTCTGTGCCGGCGACGTTCGCGGGGCGGTTTGCGCTATTCGACCCGTGGGGCACGCTTGTGTTCATCCCCGCGATCGTATCGCTTCTCCTCGCGCTGCAATGGGGCGGCTCCAAGTACCCGTGGAAATCAGGCCGCATCATCGCGCTGTTCGTCGTCTTTGGCGTTCTCATCAGCATCTTCGTTGCGATCCAGCTGTGGAAGCAGGACAGCGGGACCATCCCGCCGAGGATTTTGAAGAAGCGGAGTATCTGGAGCGGGGCGGTGTACATCTTTTGCATCAGTTCCGCGTTCTTCATCCTGAGTTTCTATGTGCGTCTTCGTGTCTTCGTATCTTTTTCCTTCCATTCGCTGACAGCGCTGCAGCTCCCCATCTGGTTCCAAGCGATCCGCGGCGTGTCGGCGGTCCACAGCGGAATCGACAACCTGCCCATGATCCTTTCGCTCGTCGTCGCGTCCATCATCGCGGGCGGGTCCATCACCGTCGTCGGGTACTACACCCCGTTCATGATCGCCTCCTCGGTCGTCACGGCCGTCGGCACGGGCCTCATCTCGACGCTCAAGGTCAACTCGGGCCACACCAAGTGGATGCCGTACGAGATCATCGCCGGGCTCGGCGTGGGCCTGGGCATGCAGCAGCCGATGCTCGCCGCGCAGGCGGTACTCGAGCTCAAGGACGTGCCGATTGGGACGAGCATCATTATGTTCTCGCAGACACTCGGCGGGGCGCTGTTCATCTCCATCGGGCAGAACGTCTTCACGAACAAGCTGGTGAAGGGCCTGATCGAGCGCGTGCCCGGCGTTTCCCCCGCGATCGTCCTCTCCGCCGGGGCCACGTCGCTCAAGGACGCTGTCGCGCCCGAGTTTTTGGACGCCGTGTTGTTTGTTTATAACGAGGTCCGTCTTGTTTCTCGTTCATCCGCCGTGTGTAGCTGACGGTTGGGTATGCGTAGGCGCTTGTGGCGGCGTTCTACGTCGCGATTGCGATGTCGTCCCTCTCGCTTGTTGGCGCGCTGATAATTGAATGGCGGAGCATCAAGGGGAAGAAGATCGAGATGGCAGTCGCATGATATAACCATTCCTCACCTCACCTTGCTTCGTGTTTTCTCGAATTTACTCTGACGGCTCCAAGTTAGTAAGTAGACTGGGATGGAATTATTCGTACATGAAGAAACGGACTGACTAGACTGGCCAATAACTATTGTATATATACGCTCATCTCACTCACACTCGCTTGCAACGTACAGTAGATTAAATACCTGGGAATTAATTGATTCAGCTTTCGTCCTGATCACGTGCCCGTGACGCCTCCGACTTTCACTCTACCACAAGCTTTAGGACCCTGCCTTCGGCACGGACGCTCGCTGCGCTCGGTCCGTACCTTCGGCGGGTCCACAGCTTGTTGGGGCTCCGCCCCAAACCCCGGTGGATTCCGAGTTCGCCAATACACGGCGGATTCCGAGTCCCGGGGTTCGCCGTGCACGGGTGGATCCGAGTCCCGTGATTTTTCATGTGACTTTATCAGGTGACTTTTTGTGTGGCAGTGTTCGTTGTCTCTTAATATATAGGACTGGCACTGGCAGCACTCCACTTTGCATCCCAGTTGCTTGTTTCTCGATTTAGAGAGCACATTGGCTATCTAAGGCCCTGGTCTGCGCACACTGCGGAGGTACGCGTTCAAGTTGGCTGATCAAACGAAATCGTATCATTACTGATTTGAGAGCACGCTTGCTCAGAGTTCCCTCAGCTGCCGCATTTCGCCGCCGCCGCGATAAACTTCCCCAGGTATTCGCTGAGACCCCTCTGGCTTGTACATCTCCGACACTCGCGCGTCTACCCAATACGGCCCGGGCGTTCCCTTCTTGAATACAGAATTGTGAAATACACGCTGGCGAGCTCTTTCGATTCCTTCCTGAGCTCCGAGTCGAGCTTGAGCCTCAACTTGGCCTCAACTTCGTATCACTATTCAGAAATATTCCAGAAGACTTCTCTAGTACTGCTTGCCTTGGCCGGATCACGCAATTACTAGCGTGCGTGATACTTTCTCAGTTTCTGTATCTCTGGAGCTTTGGCCTGGATTCAGCCGGACTCCACAGTGTGCACTTGCCGTGCTAATCCCGGATCATA
Organism: Mycena galericulata; assembly: GCA_029289565.1. Taxonomy (NCBI): domain Eukaryota; kingdom Fungi; phylum Basidiomycota; class Agaricomycetes; order Agaricales; family Mycenaceae; genus Mycena; species Mycena galericulata. Next base: position 12,403 of record JARKIA010000286.1, on the reverse strand, counting down.
GGGCACGTTGTTTCGGCGTGTGCGCCTAAATTTATCGATCCGGCTGATATCTTCCTTCGCCTTCATATAGCCTTGCACCACCCCCACTCATCTATCTGTGCCCAATGTACTCTGCTGCCACTCCCCTGTACAGCACCCCGCGTCCGATTGTTCCCGATGGCAGCCGGAGCCCCAATCTCTCATCCTTTCAGATAGAACATGTCTCCAGGCCGCCATCCGCAATGGCGAACCGATCGCCGCCAGAACCCACATACGACCCCGAATTCATGTATCGCGAAAATGTCTCGAAGCTCATTGCGGCCAAAGCGCGGCCGTTCAGTGTCTCCGGGAGGATCCCGCTCGATCCCTCGCATTTAGTGTTGTTCTTTCGGTCAAAGGTGCCGCTTGTTCCGTTTATATTACTCTTTTATTTAAGCTGTGTTGGGCAGACCGGAATCACGCATTCTCTGGATTTCCCCATCGACATCGACTTCAATACTCCGCCGGCGCTCGACGTCCTTGTCGCGGCATGCAAACGCCACCCAGCACCGGCTGGACCCGACAGCCAGCTCTACGAGTCGTTTTATTACCCATCGAATCTCCCGCTCACACCCTCGCTGGAGATCGCCAACCACCCCATCCTCGATGCAGTCAGAAACACGCTGTTCCCGACCCTCCCCGTCGGCCATTTCCTGACCGTACGACGCGACAGACTGGATGTTATTCTTACCGGAGGCCGTATGGCACCGCAGCCCCGTGCCCTCCGGAACGACGGGCGAATCGCGACACTGAGCGTGGGCCTTCCCGTCCGCTTTCGCGGGGGTGCGCTCGTAATTCGGGACAGCGAGGGAAACCAAGAGCACCTCGACACAGCCGCGCCGACGACCGACCTCGAATGGACGGCGTTTTTAGGCGAGTGCGATTACGAAGTCGAGACCGTCACGAAGGGGTGTCGCGTCTCTATCTCGTATGCGATTTTCGCGCGTTCGTTCGGCGCGACGGCGCTCACGCCTGACCCGCTGGTGACCCCGAGCCAACCCTTCCTCGACCTCCTGCCGCCCGTGCTCCAGATGTCCCGAGGCCGTAAGATCGCGTTCATGCTGACGCACGACTACGACGTCGACCCGTCCGTGCTGCTCGCAGAATCGCTCGTTCCCTTCGTACGTCCGTCTTACCCTTCTTCTTCGCTTTCAACTTATGCGAGCCTCTGAAGCTCAAAGGCGGTGACTCCCTCCTCTACCACGCACTCAAGTTGTACAAGCTTCAACCGGCGCTGCACTGGTCCGCCGGGGGCTACATCTGGCCCATCGACCGCCCGGTGGAGATTTTCAACGAAGATCCGAGGGGAAGGGGCTCGCCCTTGCAGCAGCAGCAACTCCCTCCCATGCGCGGGACGTTCAATAACTCTCCAATGCCCGGTGGATTCCCGGTGGTCCCGGGCCAGGTAGACCCCCTCCGGGCGCGTGTGGAGGAAAGCGGCGCAGTGCCGCTTGCGGATGCGGATGTGACCTTGCTGACCGATTGGAGGGCACCCGAGGGCGCGCCTGTCGGCAAGGCGCGAGTGCACTTTGTTTCGGAGGGGATGCTCGAGAAGCTGGTTGTGAATGTTCTCCTGGTTGTGTTTGTGATGTGATTTTTGGGGACTCTTTGCACGCTATGACTCTGTGGTTTGAATCCACAGTATGAATCATCAATCTCATCATTAATTTCTGGTAATTTATAACTTACAAGGGCCTGTTGATGCGTCCAGGCCCCACAATCACCAACAAAGCAAATGGTCGGCGGGCGGGAAAAATCACTCCAGGCACAGACATAATCTTGTTGGACTTGGCATTAAGTCTCCGACCATGATGTCCATGACGGGATAGGTTTGGGATAGGTGCCGCGGTGTTCCGAACAGTCGGCCCGCCTTACTACATACGTTCGGCTTAAAACAGGTCGGCATCAGTTGTTGCCGAGCGGCATGTATAAATACCCCGTCGACCATCTGAGCGGTTTTACCCACACCTTGCAGGCTGTTCTGAAAGCCTTTCTGGACCCCATCTTTATTTTATCCTCCCTAACAATCTCTTATGAAACGCATATTGATTATTTAGAGGTGGAGTCAATTACGATTCTGTGATTCTAATGTACCCTACCGCTTCTCAGCGTCACTCGATTGAGCGTTCCGATTCTTGTCCTTGAGGGCGTAGTTCTCATCGACCTCAGTACTCATTGGCACTTCGGCCATGAAGAGACTGAACAGAAATCCCAGGCCCGCAATTCCGATCATCGTCTGCCAGATGGCCGCCATGCTGTCTCCGAACGCCGTCTGTACCTCCAGGCGGAGCGGCCCTTCGAGCTTCCGGATAGCGGGGATCGCCGCGTACGCAATTTCAGATCCCGGAGGGAACTGCGCGACAAAAGCGGCCGGGAGCTTCTTCTTCAACTCGTTCTGTCAAGGTAGGTAGGCGTCAGCGAGGCAAATGGAGAGTACAAAGGAGTTGTCTACCTGCAAAATCGAACTCGCGATGGCGAGTCCCCATGTCTTCCGAGAATATAAGAATTCGACATGAGGGATCAACACGGGGATGAACTCACTTGCGAGAAAGCCCGCGTGAAGGAGAATAATGCGAGAGCGGGAGCTGCGCGGTTGTTAGGCAGCGGCGCCAAAATCGGGAAGACGGGTGCACCGAACTTGTGCGGCACCGTTAACTTCATCCAAGCTACAGGAAAGAAACGTACCAGGGTTCCAACACCCAGTGCGCAAACAATCTGATAGACCACCCACTTTCCAGTGGAGGTGTCTGCGCGGATGGTGCTGAAGAGCCCGAACCCGATGACTGTGGCGACCCACCCGATCCAATTGATGACGCGGTATTTCTTGGAAATCATTATGGCGGCACCAGTAACAAATCCGAATGGGGTGGTTGTGAGCGCGCCCGGCAGAAAGTCGACGGCTGAGCGAAGCGGCGATGCTCCAAAGCAGGCTTGGAAGAAGACTGCAAGGCAACAAGTGTCAGTTTATGTCAACGAAGACCCCTGCAGTTCTTTTGTACCTGGTACATAATATATCATCGCTGCACAGGAAGGTCAGCCGCAGATGGGAGAGATGGGAAGAGTAAATGAGCTCACCCATGATAAGTATTCCATGCATGGCGGTAGCCAGCAGTCTATATAACGAGTTGTGGTTAGCTGAATTCCTGGATGCTTTCAACAAATACGCACCCACTGAGCGACGTACGATTGCTCACAACATCGCGAGGAATAGTCGGTGAAACAGGAACCTTTGCCTCGTAGATAATAAATATAACAATCAGCGCCAACCCTATGATCAGCGGCGCGAGAACTTGAGCAGAACCCCAGGGATATCGGGTGCCTCCCCATGTGAGGCCTATGATAGCGAGCCCGGTGCCTACGATGATTATTGCGTTTCCCCTGGAATACCGTGAGCACTTGAACAAATTTTCCAATACAGCGGAGCTTACACCCAGTCCACTTTGGCCATTTTGTCGCGCACGGAGCCTGCCGGCCGGTGGACTGACAGGAAAATCAATACCAGGAAAAATGCCAAGCCCCCGACGGGGAGGTTGAGGTCTTCAGGGTGCCTTGAGTCTCGAAAGCAGGGAATCGATTTAAATACTGACAAAAGAGCCAGCGCCATGTCTTCATTCCCTTGTTTGCCAGCGCCCCGCCCTGAAGTCTCCCGTCAGAATAAGACTCGAAAAGAAACAATTAGCAGTACGATCGGTGGTCCGGAGAACTGTAGGAAATCAGTGCAGATTCAGGCATATAGAATTTACACGGTAACGTACAGCAGCAGCCGCCCATACCAAGGCTACGAGTCCCTGATACAACCCGCGTTCAGCCAGTGGAACGAGATCGGCTGTCAGAATTTCCGTGAGGGTTAGGATTCCTCCCCCGCCAAGGCCTGCATTCGTTTATCAGCAATCATGTAAGCAAGATGAGGGCGTATTCACCCTGAATAGCTGGACGCATATCGTCTATCAGCTGCTAGATGGTAGAGTCTGACCAACGTACTACGGGCAGCGATCATCATCGACTGAATCAATTCAGATAAACACCCAGCCGCAGAATTGCAGAACAATTAGCTGACCATGTTCTGAGATGCGCCGGCCAGCGCACTCCCGATTACAAAAAGAACGATGCTGCCAAGCATGACGATTTTTCTTGCCGATATCGTGTTAGCATGCCGTGCAGGAAATACGAGTAAAAACTAACCTTCCGAACACGTCCGAGAGGTTTCCGCTCAAGGGTATGAACGCGGTGCTGGACAGAGCGTACGCGGAACCCACCTATGAAGATAGATATATATTATGTAAAAACCTCATGAACGCGGCACTCACCCATATATAATCACCCCTCGTATCGTTTAGCGCCTCCGCAATTGTGGGTAGAGCTGTCCCCACGGCCGTTAAGTCCAGAGCACTGAGGAAAACCGCGGCCATGATCGCGACGAAAGACAGGTAAAACGAGCGACTTTTCCCCGTAGATGATTTCGGTGACTCGCCAACTTGCTCGCCAAGGCTGGAAGAATCGGGCGCCACCGCGGGACTGGGATCGTCTATGGAGGAATCCTTTGTGGGCTCCATTTTTAGTGAATTCTGTTTACAAACGCAAGCCCGTATTAAATACGAGGACTTACCGTGCTGAGTCAGCATTCCACCTTGATTCCGGCGGATCAGCCGTCGCTTAGACGGTACGAAGAATGTAGTTCCACAATTCGAATTTCGCTGCAGTTATAATAACTTATATCATAATTCATGCTCTGGGTGTCTGACTGCATGAAATTTCACTCCACATCGGTGAACCTGAATTTTGACGGTTTGGGTGCTGTAGCTAGCAGCTAAGTATGAGTTATACGACTCGGTTCTCGAGACCAGCCGAGCTGGAGGTGTATATGTATGCCTTATAATTTCCTTCCTGGAGGACGAGGCAGTATTTCTGGGCTTTGCGTAGAGTAAACTGCTCACTGAGCAGTACCCCTTGGTTTCGGCTGCACGGCCATCAGACATCACTCTTGATACCAGACAATGCCGCCCCGACGCGTGTGTACGGCAGAACGCAAAAATTCCGCCACAACGCGTAGTTGATCCGTCGGGATAGCCTCGTTTCTCATCTAGCGGTTGGAAATTGGTGGACGCGGCAAGGAAGGCTCAATTACCGTACTTTCCTCTTGCGCCTGAATAGATGGACATCCTCTGAATCAAGGTAAGCGTGCTCAACTCCTGGCCCCGGACTTTTGAGTCTAATCCAAGCAAAATCCAAGTCTGATTCCAAGAATTTTGCATTAGGAACGTTAGTGATAATTTCAACCCTGCAGTCCGTCCCGATCGTAAATTTTGAAATCTCATGGTGTGTTGAGATCTTCGTGGGCGCGAGCGAGCCTTCTACTATCGAGAGCTACTTTTCGCGTTATGATTTGGTTCAAGTCTAGCCGCGATGATCAAGAAAAATATCAATGTAACTGTATGTATTGTCCGAGTTGCGAGAAGAAGATAACTAAACTGAACGAGGGTGCAGGCCGCTGCGCCCTTACTGCTGTCAACCTGAGCTGATGCCTTCCGCCGCCCTCAACCAGCCTTTGATGATATTCTTCTCTTGGTCGCGAACCTACGAACGGCGTCATAAGAGTCAGAGCTTTGGGTGCCCGCGAATATACGCACTCTGAGCAGCGAAGGGTCATCGTTTCCAGGGATCAGGGAGCTGGCAAGGTCCTGTGTGTGAGTCGCATAGTCCGCGTACACGTAGCGCGGTGCGTTCGGGTCAGTCGGCGCCACCTGGAACCACGATTCGTCGGGGGCTACATACGACGACCATCAGCGTCACGGCTCTCACAATAACATCGAGGCGAGTCATACCGATGCCTCTCACTGGATCCTGAATAGAATGGACGGCAATTATCCCTGTCAGCGCAGTGCAGAGTTGACGTTTTTGAACACTCACGACCCCGCCCTGGCTGTATATAACGCGCGAAGTGTTGCGGATGGTCGCCTCGTCAAAGTGGTAAGTTGCAAATAGCTCACTCCGCGTCGGCGGCGTAATGTTGAACGTCTGCTGGCAATACGGCTTCGAATCGTACGGAGCAGTGGCCGCAAAGATCGTCCCCGGCGCGACATCACCTGGGTCGAAGTTCAAGTAACGGCACTGTCGTGAGGGCAACGAGTGAGTGAGTGGTTCTCTGCGTTCCATCCAATGCACGGCTCGGCGCACCTTCAGGTAATCGAAGGGCACAAGCTGATCACCGATCGCATTGCCGCATTGCTGCGTCCAGTCGAAGCAGCCGCTCGTCGCGATCAGCGAGCCGCATAAAGTGTTTACGGTTGCGTTGACGGCTGCTAGAGGAGAAGGAGCAACCAGAGTGCGGTTGGCAACAACATCCCAGGGCTGCAGAAAATAAATCAACAGGCAGACAATTACGTCGGACACAGCAGAAGCGTACGAATCCAGTGATATTGAAAACCGGGGCGGCATACTGCGTATTGGCCATGAGCAGCTCTCCAAAGATACCGGCCATGTTGCGCAGAAATGAATCCCTGTCTGCCTTCGTAGGAGGATTGCACACTGCGATGGCCTGTGCAATCCCGGTCGAGTTTCCTAGGAGGACATAAGTTTGAGTTGGGGAGTTGAAAAGAGCAGATGTCTTTACCAGCGTCGACCATCTCTTGGAGTTGTTCGAAGCCTTGCTGCACTTTCAACGCCGCATCGGGTGCATGATCCATCCAGTACTGTGAGATCTGGGCGTATTGTTTATCAGTGACACCGCAAGGCCGAGTGAGTCGATATATAAATCTACGTACGAGCCCGTAGCGGTTGAAGCGGTCCGGATCGTGCGTTACGGGGAGGAATGCTCGCACAGGGCCAGCGGAAGCCACCGCACCGAAGAACGTATCCGGGTGGTTGATACGGAGGAAAGTGGCGAGGGAGCCGCCGTACGAGCCTAAGCACCGTTCCACCGTCAGCATCGTACATACGACCATAAAACAGATCAAAGTTCAAACCTCCGAAGACGACGACAGGAGCGTTCGTGCCCGCGCCGTTCGTCACATTCGTACGCCACCAATCGACGACAGCGACGGTGTCGGCCATGACGTTGTCGAGGGTGAGGAAACGCATGTTCTCGTTGGTGTATGAGTTGTTCCCGTACGGTCCGCTCCCGCCGAAGTAGCGGTGCTCTATAGCCATGAGGCCAGCACCAAACTCGGGCGCCCATCGCGCGAACTCGAAATCCTCCTGCACAGGGCATTACATGTAGTCAGAACTTGAGAAGAAGGAAGCTACCCACCGAACAGAGCATGCGAGAAGATTCATCGCCTTGTCTGCATGCAGGACGCGTATCAGAAAATGTAGGTGAGGGAAGAGTCACCGTGACATGGACCGCAGAAAGATAACTCGTGCTTACATTATGAACAGGGGACCGCCAGGTTTGTAGAACGTGTTGTTTACCTGCACGTGCTGGGGGAACGTCGAGTTATCCGACCCAGCACCGTGATCGATCAACTGGTCGAACCATTGCTCCGGCGGAAATGAGCATACACTCGTGCTCGAGGGGATCGAAGCTGCTGATGTGCTCGAGGTTGAGCTTGCGGGTGGGCTCGCCACAGTCGATGTGGCAGAAGTTGAACTTGTCGGACGCGGCAACGATGATATCGATGTCGTACCGCCTGGACCTGCGGAGGGCTCAGCGGAGGTGATCAAAGCGAGGCTCAGGAGTGAAAGGAAAAGGGAGCGCATGAGAAATGCAACGAACTGTTATTGTTTCGAGCAAAGGAACTCAAGTTATATCTCGGTTTTCGTGATATAATGGGAAGGTGGAGTTACCTCGGGCCTGCCTGGTAGATACAACGGGTATACAAGCGCGCGCCGCCCATAACACCCCGGGTCTCGGGTATAGAAGCTCGGCATTCCATGCCGGAACCCTACGAGGAACGAGAGATTCCACATCAGGAAAAACCTCCCTGGGATAAATATCAAATTTTGTGCTCAAATTTCTTGTGGGTTGATATTTTTTGATATTTTTAGCAATTCTCAAGTATTTTGAGTCAAAATATCAGAGTTTTGATAATTTTCGAAGGCCCACATATATTTTTGTACATTTTGTCGACATTTTTTGGTCAAAGTTGACTTGGGTGCTGATGCCTACAATGACGAACAACTAGGTGAAAGTTGCAAGAAAGTGCAACAATAGCTTGCTTACCTTCGAGATTCTATAGCTAACTTGCAGCAGCGACTGGAGGCTATAGTATAAAGAGCCATAGCACAGTAGTATGTTGTAAGTAGTCCTGCGCGGAATGCCAGTTAGCTTCTGCCTGATATTGGAGTCTTCAAACGCCAAACCAAACCCACCCTGAAGTGTCTGTCACCCGTGTGAGGCCGAAGCAAGTCCGATGCGTGAAGCGATGTCCGACGGCGACAGTTGCCGTGCACGTGGGAGCAAGTATGGTTGGTTTTGATTGTGCCACAACAACATCAAATGTCTCTCTTCTTTTCCCCCCACTCGCCCTCTGCTTGGACCGTCGCACTCTTGCTGCCCTCGGTCCAGTCCCTCTCAAAACCGTTCCGGAACTTGGGCATACATAGTTGATCGATCGTACGTATTCCTGACCATGTCCACTGTCTTCATCTAATTCGTCGGAGCAGGACCACGCAAATGAAGAGTCTTACCCCACCTCGCACATTTCAGTGAGTACATAGTCCATGTTCTCGGCATCCCTTTACTGAAATTGTCTCCATGAGTCGAATCTTCTCTGATACCGGATTCAGGTGAGTACGCACCATATGTCCTTGGCCTTGACTGACAAGAACTAAGGATCAGTCTATCTACACGGTCAGTCTTGCTGTCTATTCCTTCCGCGTTGTTCCTTGTCACTTACCGGATACTTTTACTTTTATAGGTACAGGCTTCATCTCAAATCTTGTTCTCGCTTCTTTACGTCGTTGAACGGTACGTATCTCTACATCTGATCTGTATGTCAAGTAGTATGCGTGACAGCTCCACTTCCAGAGTCTCGCGCAGGTGCAGATGTCGGCTGCCGCTGTTCGAGGCTACGACACCGCGCAGTGCTGCAAAGCTAATTCATCAGTACGTGACCCCCTCTGATGAGATGTATTACATCCTCTGACTGCCTTCGCAGGTTCGCATTCTATTATCTGTGCGTTAGAACCAGCCACGGCCATGTACGTTTCGCCCCCCCCCCCTTTTTTTTTTTTACTATGCTTACTGACCTGACCTAGTATCGGTCTGCTTGAGGCCGTTCGCATCACGCCGCATCGTCGAGCTCACCTCGCTGCCTCCGGCTCCGCGCGTTCATCCGCGCACCGCGCTCCCGTCCTTCAGGCGCTCCAACTCCACTAGCTCGGGCTCGGGCTCGGGCTCCACATGGTCAGACTCGGACTCCTCGGACTGCGACGCCGTGTTCGTCGACCCGCCGTCGGAGAACGGGTGGTTCGAGAGCCGCTCTGGCGTCGGCGGAGGGGGAATCCGTGGCTCGACTCGGATACGCCCTCCGAAGGTGGCTAGCATGCGCTTGGGCTTAGGCTCAGCTCCGAGTTCGCGCAGTGCCACGCGCGAGCCGTTCGAGAGTGCGTTTACACGGTACCTACCTGCACCTACCTCCCGGTCTTGCCTCCCCCCCCCTTTTAACCCGCCTCCTCTGCCAAACCAGACCCCGCACCATCACCTGCAGTCCGGTAAGCGTCTCTCATCGCTTAGCTACGTGCCGCTCACGCTCTTCTCGAATCTAGAGGTCTGTATGTAGACTGCGGATGTGTGAGGTGTAACACGTACTGTAGATTACCTCCCGTGTACTACGTAGCTTTGATGATAATACATGTTTTTTTCACCTTCCATGTGTTTCTGAGTGCGATATTTGAGCAAACTGGCGTGCCATCCACTGAAACATTTTGCGCATCTTGGAGGTATTTTGAGCACAAAATTTGATATTTATTTGGGTGAGAACATATTTTGACTAAAATGTGAACATTCGAGGAACTGAAGATATTTGTGCACATTTTAGCTCAAAATACTAACAAATTCCTGGGGGGGGTTTCCCTGATGCAGCATGAGTAACATTGCGGTCATGGTATCAATGTGCTCACCTTGTCATCCCATGCCGCCGCCTACCTAGTCTCTTATAAACAGACGCTACAACAAAAAATACTCGTACCTCGTGTGTTGTACCGCCTACGGTAGCGGCCTACCCAGGTCCCATAGAAATCGCAACCTTAACTGTGACCTTGACCGAAGAACGACCACAAAACGACCGAGTGACAAATGGCATAAGGGACGCACAATGAGCACGAGAAGTCGAAAATCCCTCCCTGACTGAATCGACCGCGGACAGGGAGAGAACAAAACAAAAGACCGAACGCTGACAACCGGCGATCAATTCCCGGGAACCGAGTTGACCTGGTTTGGCAACGGCTTTACATATTCCTAAGGCCCTCCGGGCATCCCTGGCACCTCTAGCAGACATGGATTTAAATAATCTGACTCAAAATGATAGCCCAATGTGTAGACGACGTACAATTAGTCGGAGTCCTCAGTCGCACGGAGTAGTGTAAGACTCTGATATATACCTGTAGACGACGTACAATTAGTCGGAGTCTACAGTCAAGTAAGTAAATAGGTAAGTGAGTAAATAAGATACGGACGTACCCTCAGTCGCACGGAGTAGTGTAAGACTGAGGGTCGTCAAGGGCACGAGCCCCTTTTATACGAACAAATATGAAACAAATAAATAAGAGAAAAGAAACAAACGCTGCACGCCGAATAAGGAGATTACTGGATCTCAACACTCCCCCTGGCGAGCAGCTCCTTGCGTCTCCAGTCAAGACCGAGCTGGGAAACACATTTTTCGTGAGTAATCCGAGGGAGGGCTTTGGTAAAAATGTCGGCGACATTCTCCTTGCCAGGGACCGAAGACACCGCGATCTCGCCGTCCTTGACACGCTCGCGGATGAAATGCCAGCGAATCTCAATGTGCTTCGCGAGACCGTGGCCTTTCGTCGTCTCTGTGAGGCTGATGGAACCCAGGTTATCGCCATTCATGCCGAAAGGAAGTTCCTGTGGGAGAAATGCCTCAGACAGCCAATTTTTCATCCACATTGCCTGCTGCGCGCCACGCGCAAGAGAGATGTATTCGGCCTCGGTCGAAGAGAGCGCGACAGTTGCTTGTCGCTTAGACGACCAGGAGACCGGCGCTCCGCCCATGAAAAATACGTAACCCGAGGTGGACCGGCGAGTATCGACACATCCGGCCCAGTCCGAGTCCACGTAGCCCTCGGGCTTGATTCCAGTCCCAGGCGTCGAATCGGGTCCCGACGAAGGCGAGTATCTGATGCTGTAGTCCAGGGTACCTTTGATGTAACGTAGGACACCAACGAGAATTTTCCAGTGTTCAGGTCCCGGGTTTGATTGGACGTGTCCGAGAGTACAGCATGCGTAAGCGAGGTCGGGTCGAGTGCCACTGCTACCCCAGATGATTGTACCGAGGATAGGACGGAAAGGTTTGTCGCGCATAAAGGCGGCGTCTTCGGAGGAAAGCAGGGAAGGGGAAGCCCGGATTTGGTAGCCAGGTGGAAGTGGCGTTGACAGCGGAGGAAGATCTAAGAAGCCAAAATGATCGAGTACCTTGAGAAAGTACTGTTTTTGGCTGAGCGACGTTGATCCGTCGCTTAGCTTCTCGACCGTCAGCCCCAACAACAGGTCCACGTCGACCTCCTTCAAGTCCCACTTCGCCGCAAACTCGGCGACTACGCGCTGGCTCTCAGCCTCGGAGGACGACGCACCCAAAACATCGTCGGTGTGTGTTGTGGTAATGGTGTACTCGCCATCGCGCAAACGTGTCCGGACACACGGGTCTGCGAGGCTTTCGTGGTACCCAAGATCTCCGTAGCCTTGCGCGAGGAGTTTATACCAGATGTGTCCTGCCTGGACTAGTCCGTAAAGCGGCCGTTTGAGTAAGCAGACCTTCGTTTCCTCCCCCTGCTTCGCAAAACCCGCTGGCTGTTTCATGTAGACTGTCGTGTCCATCTCCCCATTCAAATATGCACCTGAAAAATCCCACTGCCGAACACGCAACTTCCGCACTGCTGCCACCGCGAACACCATGCGCACGGACTCCATCCGTGCGACCATCGCCCACTTTACAGCAAAATCGCGACCTTCCACCATCTCGTCTCCACGCGCCACGTAGCGCCCCTTGTATTTCAGGATTTCCCCCGCACCGTCTACTTTGACGTCGTAAACCCACATCCCATCGATCGCGCGCTCCCCCTTTGGTAAGTCGACGAGCTCCCAAACTCCTCGTTTTTCGAGCTGATCCATTTCCGCGCGCATCGCAGGTATCCATTTTTCAGGCTCGCGCATCGCCTCGCGGTACGAACGGGGGACGGGATGTAAACCTCCCCCTTTCACGATACT
>JARKIA010000285.1:0-203872 GCA_029289565.1 Mycena galericulata | reverse complement strand
AACCTAACCTAACCTAACCTAACCTAACCTAACCTAACCTAACCTAACCTAACCTAACCTAACCTAACCTAACCTAACCTAACCTAACCTAACCTAACCTAACCTAACCTAACCTAACCTAACCTAGTCAGATGATGCTCGGCATGCTCGAGCATTCCCCAGATTTGTTCCTCGACGAAATACAAGATCAACTCGCGGACATTCATGGACTTGACATATCTCTCAGGACCATCGGTCGCACTCTAAAACGGCTTGGAATTACCTCAAAGCAGGTACGACTTCCACACTGATTGGGAATCCATCTGCCAACTGTTTTCAGCTTTCTAAGCCTGCTGCGGAAAGATGTGAAGAAGCGCGCCGTGAATTTATACTTGAGGTTGGACGGTACCCAGCGGAGTATCTTGTGACTGCCGATGAGTCTGCAGTGAATTTGCTGACCACATATCGATTCAACGGCTGGTCGTACAAAGGCACACGGGCCACCAAATCATGCAATTTTGTTCGGGGAACCCGGTATGTATAGTTGCCTCTCACTGTTGTGTCGATTGATACTGAATGACCGATATAGATATTCGCTTCTTCCTGCGATCACCGTGGACGGCCTGATCTATACCCATGTCAAAATTGGTGGGTACAACGGGGAACAATTTGTTGAATGGCTTGAGGGTCTCCTGGAAGTGATGAACCCTTATCCGGCTCCTCGGAGTGTTCTGATTCTCGACAACTGTCAAATCCACCATGTCGATGAAGTAGAAGCACTGTGCAATGCCAAGTATGATCCGAGCATTTTTCTTACCTTCCGGAAACTGACATGAATGTCTTCAGAGGCATCAAGCTGCTCTACCTTCCGCCGTACTCGCCTGATTTCAATCCGATCGAAGAATGCTTTTCATGGATCAAACATTACATCCGCCGCAACGGCCAGGAGTTCCGTCGGGTTTGTGAGGGTGATGACAAGGCTGCACCGTACGTGTACTTGTACAATGCCATGGCGAAAGTTACAGCAGAGTCATCTCGCGGATGGTTCCGTCACTCCGGGTATCTGTAGTTATGCATCCAATTATGCATGCGCATATCGCGACTTTGTGATATGATACAGTATGTATTAGTACGATAAGTCCTGTCCCTCCGACCAATTACTGGGGCCTCGCACGCCTGGCCACTTTGTCCAACCGCTTGACTTCGCTTTTCACCTGCTTTAGTAGATACTGTGCATCACCCACGAGAATGTTGCCGTATTTATCGGACCCAAGTTCGTCACTCGTAAGATCCTGGATCTCATTGATGTCGAAGAAATGGAGAGAGTCGAGGATATCTCCTACTGCTCGAAGCCCTTCCCGCTGAGGCGACTTGGCGATGAGGGTTTCGATGAAGTCGATGACTGACGGGTACGCGGTAGCGTCGTCAGGTGGATCACTTGACAGCATGGGATGATGCGGAGGAGCGGGAGGCGGAGCCGGCGGGTGATAGCCCGGAAAGCCGGGCATACCAAAACCGAGAGGTGCCATTGGCATCTGCTGGTACCACGGATTTGGAGGATATGCCGCTGGGGCGGGAGGGCTCACACCCTTGGCCTTACCGTGAAACATGCTGAACAGTTCACTTTGAGGTGGTGTCGTTTTAGTGACCTTGTTCGTCCCGCAAGCCTGGGTCAAGTGATTAGCGATAATCCCATGCAATAAAAAGGTAACCTACGAGGCTAACGGCCCATGCACGACGTTGTGGGAACGTCAAGTGAACATGGGTGCCGCTCCGGTCAATTTTGCAAAGATGCGACGGGCCGCACCGCGCACACTTCTTGTATTCTGCTTCGAGTTCAGTCAGCGCCTGCTTTTCACCGGCTGCAACACCCTCGTCATCGTCATCTTCTCCTTCATCGTCGTCGTTATCAAGGTCTATGGTTGTCATTTTACCCTTCTTCTTTGGTGCGGCATTCTTCTTATTTTTTGCGCGGAGAGAAAACATATACTAGTTGAGTCAAGAATGAGACCGGGACAAAAGATTAGATGATCGGCCTACATTGTCTGGAAGCACGAAGATCGCGACGGTCAAATCCTTCTTGGCTTTGATTTTGAGAGATGCATCGGTGATCAAACCGCCCCAGTCGTCCTGGGTGCGAAGATTGACCGTCGGGTCCTTTTGCTTTGCCGTTGAAAGTTTGTATGCCAGCGTTGGCTTACGCAGAATGCTAGTGCAGCCAATTACCTCATGCATGACTTCGACGGCATCGGCAAAAGACATGGAGGATTTGATAGACACGCGTTGACTGCCCTCGGAGCTAACCTCGGGCACCATGAGTATCAGTGCTGCCGGCGGTCGGGTCAAACAACATGTGAACATCGAGGGCTGTAGAGCGTACCTATCGCAGCCGGTTCAGCCTTGTTCTTAGCGACGACTTCGATGTCTTCTTCATCCGAATCGATGGGAGCCGATGTGGCCTTCTCTGTGGAAAAGGTTTCACACTTTGGATTCAAATACTATGAAGGAGCAGCCACGACGTACTTGAGCTCTTTGGTTTTGGTTTTGGATTAGCTTTGGGTTTTGGTTTTGGTTTCGGCCCTGGTTTCTTCTTTACAGGCTTGGGTCGCTCTTCCTCAATAGACTCGACATCAGAGCTTTCCTTCTCCTTGCCCTTTGGCCCGGGTTTCTTCTTGGCCGGTTTGACAGGCACATCCGAATCGGACAACTCGACATCCGAAATCAGGTCGGATTTGCGCTTCCTCGTGGACCGAGTTGTCCGCCCATGAGGCTCGATGATAGCGTCGGGAAAGTCGTCGTCTGAAGGGGCCGCTATGGAGGTATCAGAGGTAGGAAAGTCAAGTGGTTGCTCGGCGGAAGGCGCTGTGGAGAGTGGGGAAGTTACAAGTTCTAGCTCTTCATCAGTCTGACGCTGTTCAGCTACGACGGATCTCCGCCGAGATCTAGCGGCGGCTAGGCTTGTCGTGTTAGCCATCCACGTCTTGAGCGGGAATGCGACGTACGCGCGTCGACGGAGTGATCGCGTCTGTGATGTGATCGCGGTAACTTGATGATGGCCGATAATAGACGCGACGCGCCCTAATTAGTGTTTCGGACACGCGTCTGTGGCAGATTCTGCCCTGTAGGAGTGTGAAGGGGTACAGTAGGTCCCCTTGGGTTGTTTCCGTGGCAGATTTGGTTCAGGGGTCGGGTAGCTACAGCCTGTTCAACATTTCCTTGCTAGAATATGTTCGAGACTACTAGGAAATGCCCCAGAGTAAATATCCATATTTCTGGCTCTATGACATTACTTATAATGTATGTAAGTACTATATCCCAAAACTCCAGCCTAATCGGCTCTGGGCTGGGCTTGCTAGACACGATTTCTGCCCCGAAAGGCTGCCTCGGCCGGCCCATCCAAAATGTGATATTTTCGCTGTTTTTTTTCTATGACTAATTGCGCTTGAATTATTCCAGAAGATCTAGCTAGGTTAGAAGTTGATCCGTTAAGTTCTCACCGAGATATGGCGAATTCTTTCGCGAGGATCAAAATCTTCCCAAAACGGTAATTTTTCGTTCGCGCCTTGGGTACTGACGTTAGCTGTAACACATCTTCTGTCTGGAACCATAGAACACTTCATTTACGCCAACTACATCTGTAATTTATATGCAAACCAACCATCTTTGCTTTGACAACTGCTTGACAGGATGAACACAGCAATTGTGATGGTTCATCAAATGGTTATACATGCAAGACAAGGGCTTGTATGAGTCTTCAACAATGTTTAAACTCACAAGATGACATGGAAGCATCCCCATCAGCCCATTGGTGGCTACTAAACCCCTGAATTGTCAATGTATTCATTGAATATTCATATTCACGAATATTCGCGAATATTGCTGACTAAGCAACGAATATTCGCCATCAATATTCGTACGAATGCGAATATCACTTCCTGAGTTTCGGCGAATATTCATATTCGCGAATATATATTCGTGCTACACTCTAGGTGGGATACCTGGGTTGAAGCCTGATGTAAGCCTTGAACTCTTTGCATGTCTCCATGCTTTACATAGTATGCCATTCACGAGTATAACATGCGAAGCCAGTCAAAAAGTGCACCACCTATCCCAAGTCAGAATAATTTCAACCATAGAGTGGAGACCGAACCCACGCCGGGAACTTGTGATGCACGCGATCATCACACGTCACATTTGCGCTGGGGGGAACACCGTTCCCCCCAGACCCCCCTCCTCTTGCCTGACAGCATTTCTGAGTTAATCGGAACTTATTAGATACAGATTTCTGCACTTCAAAATTTTTCCGTGATTCAATGTCATGTATCTTGCACTCATTTGCCTTGTAAATGGGATGTTGTGGGTGCCGGCCCGGACAGCTGGGGCTTTCTGCCCCAGACCGCTGCGTGGAGCTGTCCGCCGGGGGCCCGCTGCGCAGAGCTAACCCCTCGCTGGGGAGGCCCACTGCGTAGGGCTTTTCTGCTTGCAGCAGCTGGCGATATATTTTAGCAAAAATGGACACTGAGGAGTTCGAACCCGGGAGCGCGTTGCACAAAACAAATGTAAAGACATGTTAACCACACCTTCAATGAAGCCTTTAAAAGGAGTGAACTGGGAGCAATCTCATCCACCACCAGCGGCCGCCATCACGTGCTGAAAAAGTTCCCGGCTTGAGTTTGAATTCCCCATAGAGTTGGTTGATCCGTTGACAGGAAGATATTGAATCAGCACGGTACGTACTTTCAGGAAGCAGGTTTGAAGAGCAATTATTCTGTAGCTATCCAGATCATCATGCGGCTTCAGATGTTTAAGGATCCCGATCAACGCTGTCATGAACCATACCATCGGCACATCATTCGGGGTGACACATGCATTGCACAGGTATGCAATATCTTTGCCTGGGATTTCCAGGAGTTCCACATAGGATGTGTGATCTTCCCCAGCTGAACTGTCTAGTGAGTTCTTGTGGAGATGATCTTTGAGACACCCCATATCCTCTTCAGACCATTTCTGGGAGAAGAAACATTCCGGCGTTGAGTCTTCGGTCTTCTCGGGGATCAGACTAGCCAAAAATTTATTAATTTTGTGTTGGTCAGAGTCAAACTGCAGTGGGAGCACCTTTGATGGATTCAGTCTTTGACAAAAGATATCTTGGAAATCTGCCGCAGTAACCAAGATTTGGGCCCGTTTGGGATCAGTGACTCATCAGACAAAAGACACAGACACATTGTGAGGTACTGACCTCAATCTTGCTGTTGACTCACCAGTGAGCCATGGAAATTCTGTGTTACGTTGACCATGCATATCAACTCGTACCTCAGCTTGAATGACTTTGTAAGACTGAGATTGAACCCCCGGAGCATGCTTTAATCATCTGCAAGTCACTCAGCAAGCCGGTTGAACTCCTATCTAAATTCCTCGGTCACCTATGCTCAATTTCTCCAGACCTTGAAAACTGCATGGTGGAACTCTCCAATACAGAGTTCCTCAAGGCCATGATATACTCTGGCCTGAATATTGTTTTGGTTGCTAAATATGTGCATGAAGACCTTGAATTGTTTTATACTATGCCTGTGTTTTGATTAAAAACTTGACTACACGGCTATCCCAGGAAACCTTGGAATTTTGTCGGATTGATGGAACGTCGGAATCCAATGATTTTGTTCTTGTCATCTTGAGGGTCAGCCGTAGAATACAAGTCAATAGGCAGATCTTCGGATTCCGATGGTGCGTTGATTGATTTTTTGTGTTCTGCCCATGACACCATTTTTCGACGCTTGAAATCCAAGGTACTACCTCACGTAACATGATTCGGCGCATCAAATATGATCAATTGACGGACGTCGTCGTAACCGCCCGTCGTGCACGGACTAGGCCATTACCCACCAGACCCGCGCCCAGATACACATTCATACTGTTCAATTTACCCCTTGTACTCCTCATTTGGAGCTGTGTTTCACAGAGATGGGTGCCAGATAATGCTGCTCCGAATTGATCAACCACTAGTTTTTCTTGAAAAACTTATTGATTCATACCACTTCATAGCGTGGATCCACTGATATATGCAATGCACTCAATCGGAAGGCCACGGATTCAATTTTGAGTGGCACTTCAATTGAACAAAAACAAAAAATTTCGAAAACTTGGAAGTCATTCAAACTCCGCCGCGCACGTGGCATCAATATGGCGTGATTTGATGGTCAACCATTGCCACGTCTCATCTTTTCCCCCCATGTCGTCCCTCCCAGTTTTCAATGCGCACTCTGCTTCCTGTCAGCATCTTCAAGCCTTGTTCAACCATCTTCAAGTCCTTTCAAGCATCCTTGACCTATCTTCAAACAGCCTGGAGCTCTGTATGTTTCGCGGACCCAGTATTCAAGGTGCGATAATTGTCCATTATCTGGCGTTGATATCTGTACGCACTCCTACGTCGAGTCGAGCGGCGGTGCGCGTACCCTGTGGAGGCGGCATCGGCGTCGGCATCGATGTCGATGTCGGATCGGCACGTGAGTCGCATGTCGCGTGCCGTATGTCTTGGGGAGGGCGTTTGTGCGTACGATGGGCGGCACGGAGGGAGTGTGCACACCCCCCTTCTTGCATTCCAGGAGACGGCACTGGGCGGGTGTGCGTGGGCGCGCAGGCGTCGGTGTCGGCGTTGGGGAGTGCGGGGGTGTATTCGGGAAGGAATGAGCTAATTGTCCCTATCATTGAGCCTCAATTCATGTAGTAAGTAGTAGTAGGCTATCCAATGCATACGTTTGTTTAATTCACTGTGTATCTTTCTGAGTGTGCCCCGAATCTGGTGAGCTGGTGGAGCTGGCATCGCCGACACCATTTTCCTGATATTTTTTCCTAATATCGATGCTCCGTGAGATGCTGGCTGCCCAGGGAGTGCCCTTGAAATTAGGATGCCTGAACCATTGGAATCCGAAGATCTGCCTATTTACTGGGATTCATTGATCTGCCCATTGAAATCCGATGGGCATCAAACCCATCGAATTCCAAGGTCTGCCGGGATAGCCGTGTAAGGTACCCATCTTCATATAACTTTACATTTCATGTTCTTTCAGCTCTACTGTGGCGAGATGTCACGGTGGAGACGTGCAATCTGGCCACGCCAGGCTGCAGCCCAGACAGAGGACGCGATGTGGTCAAGAGCAAGCAATGTGATGTCTGCCTATGGCCTCGGGCCCAAACAACAGTCTACACTACGACACAGCACAACCAGATGCACTAGTGCAACGGGTTGTGCACAAGATCTCTGCTTCTTTCAATGTTCAGAATGGCACAGTTGGAAGTAGTGTTAGTGACTATATGGGGTATAAGTGGTCCTTGGTTCGATCTGAGTAGGATGCATTTTTAGTGAATTTCCGTGGCAGTTCAAACACTGATTATTTCAACAGGGTCCCAGTTCAACAGCGTTCAAACACCTCATTTAAACGAGTGTTCAAAGGCAGTTGGCTCACACTGTTCTGACAGCCTCTCGTGTTGGGCAGTCAGTCCTGTTGTTGATCAGAACAATACTTAAACACGGTTTCACATTGAGATGCTCATTGTTTAAACAATTCTAATATAGATTTACAGATTGATTCAAGTGTAACTAGGTTACACCAATATTAATTCTCTACATGTAGTTATTGAGTAAATATAATATGATCTCTAACAGTCTGAATCAAAGACCATAGAAGCCAAGTAGGAATCATGAAGTTTTTACAAACACCGCACATGGCACGCCACTTGTGTGAGAAGAAAGTAGCAAGTGTAACACAGGCAAGATGGCAACAGAAGGGAAGTGGTTGACATATGCGAGTGAATTGTAGCGAGATTGGGTGCTGCCAGGGTTCACTGTGGACAGAGGTCAGAGGAAGAGACAGAGAGGAGCCTGTCTATCAAGTTCATTTTTCGAGCCCACCCCCAAAAACCCACTATATACATAGCATGGATTTACCAAATAGCAAGCTCTTGCCTCCTATCAGCCTCAAAGTGAATTTGAATAATGCTCACAGGGTCAAAAAAAAAGTGGATGGAACAAGAATCTAAAGGAAAATCAGCACAAGGTGAGCACCTTTGACTTCACACCATTCAATATCTGAAATTTATAGGCTGAAGCTAAAGGTGGAATAGATAGAATTCATGGTGTTCTGCTGCCAATTGGTTGCCGAGAAATTGAAAAAAAAGTGCACACCCATGGTCAGACAATATCCGATCTCAAGCTCAACTGGTGATTGGCATGGGTCGGGTGACCCGCGGTGGGCACCGGGTACGAGTCGCTCCGGGTACGGGTACGGGTACGGGTCTGCCTCAGAATTTCCTCTGGAACCACAGTTACCCGTATAGACCCGTGTGAACCTGTGTCAAAGCATTTTGGCTGCATGCAATGCTCTACGTAGTTGACGGACCCAATTTCATGGACTGTGGACTCATCCCCACACATCTAAGGTCCATCAAAGGGTATGCTCGCCTGTATTGAACTTAACCGAGGCTGCCGGATCATCATTCCATTTTAGGCAAGACCTAATATTTCATTTAATTTCAACTCAAAAAATTGTTGGGCTCATTGGTCGCGCCCAGAGAGGCTCAGGAAAGCAGCAGGTACACCAACAATTAATCCAGGACTAAACACTTCAATCAGAAAGCACGTAGCTTCCGAAGGGTTGCGCGGGTCGCGGGTCACCCCACCGACCCGGACCAGGACCCGTACCCGCACGCGCATACAGATTTTGGCGGGTACAGGTATGGGTCAAGGCGCTGATACCCGCGGGAGACCCATGCCCATCACTAAGCTCAACCTTTGTGTGGGTGAATTGAAGGAGAAATCTGAAAAGTGTCTGAAACCTGACCCAGACTGCGGTATGTGTGTAATAATCTGCTGAATGGGTTCCACGTAAACTCTCGGGCTTTTAATCTGGAATACGAGGATAGTGAACCCCAGTCAAGAGAGAAGAGAGATACAGTGAAAGCTATGGATGTCGGATACTCAGAGTTCATGCTGAGCATTAAATCACATTTATACAACCGTTCACTACCGCAAGGAGCCAACCAGAAGTTGGTGACGAGTGGCTTCTTGCATAGGACACGAGCAATTGTAAGATGTATATGATAGTGACTGTCAGTATATCCCTCACGCTCACGATGCGCAGTATACTATGTACACATGTCAACTCAAGTGGAGTTAGACAGATGCCTGCTGGGTGTTTACAGTACAGACACGACGAAGCACAGATCTAGAACACATATCTGTTCAAGACGCTACCTGAAATAATTTTATTCCTAAGACTTAGGATGACCCACGCATACGAAACAGATCACTTTATGTGTACGCTCACCGTCCGCGGCTCCAACAAGAGCTGGCTAGCCGTGCGAGAATAGTGCGTGGCCCCACACGGACCAACACCACGCGAGCACCTCTACGCCACTCCTCGTCTCACAGGTACCATCGAATTCAAGAGGGGCAGCAAGAGCTGATTGGTCCGATGCAGGAGGAACTGCGGGGGCTGTTTGCGTTGACACCGAGCAAACTGGCATATCCCTGTTCGGACGCCTGCGAGTCAGCACCGCAGGGAATGGATTGTCAATCTTCCTGCTGTCGAACTGAATCACTGCTCGAGATCCATCCTTCTCAATGGCGTGTGCGTCTCTGGGCCGAAGAAACCGGGAGGTGAATCGCAGATGAGGCACAGCGGCGGCGCCCAGCATGCTGCACTCCCTGCCGAGGACGTACAACGCGTCGCGTATCCCGTACATTCCCTGTCCATGCTTCGTTCGAATCCTCCCCCCGAGATGCGCACGACGGGTGCGGTCGTTAGTGACCACTCCAGTTGTCTGTCCTGCTTGCAGCCGAATCCGCAGCCAGCATGCGCAAGCGCACGTAGGACGGCGCCCGCGCTCATCCCCGCCCCATGCCCACCCTCCATCTCGTGGAGCAGCGCGCCTACGGGCGCCGAAAGAACAAGTATGTATCTAAATTCCCGCGCCTGCCCTCTTCCAGTCCTAGGAGAGCACTCGAATCAACAGGATATCGATGGGAAGGGAAAGGACATACTGTGAGCGGTGGGGCATACACTCAGAGCCCGCACTCATCCCACCCTCCGTGCTGCCGTTTCACCTCCACTCCCATCCCTACACTGCACTCGCCCCCTTTCCCCTCCCTTCCGCCTCCCACCCATATCTCCCGCTCCTCCCCATCCGACATGTCCATCACCACAACCTCCAGCCCCATCCAAGGAGCCAGGACACGAATACGCGGTGCTGGTCGGATCCAGACCCGGTGCGTATGAGATCGCATCGTCGACCAACAGGTGGTCCCTACCAAGCGTACACGTAAGTCGTCGCAATCGCAAAACACGCGGGGAGGACGCACAGTGCGTAGATTTGGACTTCCCGTGTCCATGTCAGCGCCGTACGCGGAGATGCACAGATGTGCCCGACAAAGACCGCGCGGTGGATAGCCAGCGTGTGCTACTACAATGCCGAAGAGTAAGTACGTCGTCGCAATAAGAAACACAGGAGGAGATACATACTACGGTGCGTCGATTTTACGTCCTCGAGGTGAGTGGTATCCTGCCGATGTTGATATCTTGCCGATGATGTCTCGTGGAGTCCGGCCGGGCGTATCTAGACTGTCTCTTCTCGAGGACGAGACATCGGCGGAGCTTCGGGGCACACGCGCGAGAGTCGAAGGAAGCGGGAATCCTCTCCTGTGGCCGCGTGAGATGGGAGCAGCAAAACAAGCAGGAGTCGGAGGATATGCTGCGGAGAGCCTTACAAAGAGCGCCAGCAGTCGGAATGAACTGTGCTGTAGATCCTGGCATGCGTGCGGAGGGAGGCGTCGAAGAGTGTCGAAGTCGCGCACATCGTCCGCGGCGTGCGCGAATACGCGGAGAATGAGTGCTAGACAAAACGGTGAGCACAGGATACGGAAGTCGCAGGAGCGACATACTTATTCGAGACTGAATACCCAGTGCGGCTTTCTACCCGCCCCTCGAACGGATTGTATCCCGCTGAGTGCGAGCGCGAGGGAGACGAGCTTGGCACTAGAATCGGAATCGGAAGACGAGATTCGCATCACGGACACCATCTCTCTCGCATCCATACCCCACTCCACCCCTCTCCCTCTCCACCGCTAAACCCTCACCCACCGCATCTCCGCTCCCCGCTCCCAGCTCAACGTCTATCATCCGTGCGTCTGCCGTGGCCTGGGACGCCGTTGGGGAATCGCAGACAACGCGCAACCGATGTGTTGGGCGGAGACGCTACGTAGTACCTGAAACGTGTGCTGCACGAAGTAATTAGCCTAAGGCAAGAGACGGGAAGAATGGAAGCTATCGACATACCCGGGGTATCCGGATGACATTTTGTGCGATGCGCGGGCAGCTCAGGTATGTAGGACGAGTACATGGTGTCCGGGCGGCGCCATAAACGGAAGCGGAAGACGAGACTGCACCGCAGACACCAGCTCTCGCACCCTCACATCCACATCCATCTCCACATCCACCCCCTCCACCGCCTTTGCCAAACCCATCGCATCCCCGCTCCCCGCCCCCGGCTCGCCGTCTCGTCATCCACGCCCCCTCGACGCCAGCAGGGGAGTCGCAGACGACGCGCGGCGGATGTGCTGTACGGGGCGGGGACGGCGCACATCGCATGTGCTGTGCGGGGCCACAGCGTGTAGCAACGGACACCGGCTCTTGCAGGCACGCACACCCCCACCTCCACCTCCTTCTCCGCCTCCCTCTCCAAACTCACCGCACCCCCGCCCCGGCTCGCCCGTTTGCCTTCTTTTATAGCATCCACACCCCCGCGACGTGGTCCAAAACGCCGCTAGGGAATCACAGACAACGCGCAGTGATGTACGGGGCCGGCGTTTAGCGGATGCGATGTCCGTCGGGGGACGGCGCATAGTAGATGCGGTCGGGCGCTGGGAACGCGGGCTGCATGAAGTACATAGTTAGCGCAAGAGATGGAAAGAGTGAGGCGGGGGACGAACCTGTTCTAGTATTCGGGTGGATGGTGATCTGCACGTAGGGACAGTCTGCGCCGCAGGTTCGAGTCGCGAGTCTGCCGTGTAGAAGGAACGAACGCCAGATGACTCCGCGCGCGCTCGCCTCCGATCTGCGAGGACTCAGCAACGATCTCGGGAAGTCGAAACGAGACAAACCTCGTCCAGCTTCACGACAAGCAAGCGGCCGTACGCCGGTAGGTAGAAGACGCGAGAGTCGACGCGTAAGATATCCTGGCCTGCGAGAAGATGAGCACCGATGTGAGGAGAGGTGCCCAATTCTTACCGATCAATCCGTGTGGGCGACAAACGCTTGCCTCCCGAAGGCGTCGCAGACCGGGGGCGCGAAAGCGTCCTACGTAGTTGCGTGGCTGCGTCGGGTGTCCGCGATCGAGAGGCGATAAGTGTGAGGTGGATACCGAGATAAGCCCGACATGGAAGGAAGCGTCAGATTTATGTTCCTACAGGTAGAAAATAAGTTCGTTGGAGGCATAGACTCTTGAGCCACACACGCACCCTGTGTATTCCTTCGCCGAAACAAAGCACCGGTCGAGAAAGACCCCGCGTGCTGGGAAGCAGCGGATGCCCGGGTGGCGATTCTCCATGTATTCGTGTCCGTGCCCGGGGAGTTGGCGGGATGCGAGCAGACTCGAGACTTGACGAAAATCCCGGTGCGCATGCGAAGTAGGACGCCGAGTCGAGATAACTACTGAGTAAACGAAGTAATGATCGTCAGGCCAGGATATAGCGAAAATGAGGAGAACGACGTACTTGCCGTTAATCAGTTACTTGACGCACATGTCCCTCCTCCGCTTACGTTCGTCGCTTTTCCACCCTGATCCCCATCTCCACCTCCATCTCCGACTCGATCCCCATCCGCGTAAATCGCGCTCGGGCTTGGCCTGCTCCACGTCCACGCTTGATGCGTCCCAATTCTTGGGGGACGGACGTCTCGGACCGAGCCTCGCCTTCCGAAGGCACCGCAGGCCGAGGTGCGAAGGTGGCCTGCGTCGGGGTGTCCGCGCGATTGGGAGGCGATAAGTGTCTGCGTAGTCGTCGGAAGTCAGTTCCTATACAGTAGAGTCTTGGCCACAAACGCACTCAAAACTTGGCTACATATCCGGGAGTAGAGCCCTGCGCATTGACAAGGGCGCGGACTCCACATAATACTGATTCCCTTCGAATTCGTGTCCGTTCCCGGGGCCGTGCGCGGGGAGTTGGGAGGGTGCGAAGAGACGCATTGCACGGCTACGGACAAAGGCGCAACGAATCCCGCGCCCTCTGCTCGCTGACGAGACTTGACGAAGGTCCCGGTGCGATGCGAAAGGGCCCGCCCAGGGGTGTCGAGTCGACGTGCGTGTCGCGCCGAGAATAAGTGCTACACGAATCAATGATGGTGAGCACAGGATATAGCAGAAGTGAGGAGAACGACGTACCTGCCCGGAAATCAGATACCTCTCGCGCACAGCTCTCCCTCCGCCCACGTTCGTCACTTCTCCGCCCCAGTCCCCGGTTGCCATACCCGCCTCGATCCCCATCCTCGACAAGCCGCGCTCGGGCTCGACCTTCACGATGCGCCCGTGACAACGCATCCGTGATAGCACCCTCGACGCTGGCGGGGTGTTGATCGCTACGCGTGCACCCGTTGGCTTTCTGGCGCAGGACGCGTCGAGAGTTGCAGCAGCCTTGCCAGCGTTGCAACGCGCCGACGAGAGCAACGCGCCGACGAGGTACTCAAGGTGGGAGATATGCGAGCGGTACGCACGCCCTACGAAAACGCTGGGGTCAACATGAAAACAGAGAATAATGTACAGATCAACATACCTATACCTGTACATGTACCGCGTGCCCGCCCCGCCTCGAAAAACATATTCGCCATCCGAAGTCGCGAGAGTCCAAAGGTAACGCTGCGATCCAAAGGAAATGCATGGACCGGATTTAGAGGAATGGGCCATCCAGCGAGTAGGTGAGATAGAAGACGCCAACGAGATAGCGTAAAACGCCACGCTGAGGGAGCATTGGCAAGTTCGGCGCGACGAGATGGGGGTTTGAGCGAGGATGGCGATACGATGACATAAGCTCGGAGATCGGCAAAACTCGGCCCGATGTTATGTGCCTCTTCCACTCTTGCGCTATCTTAGTATCTAGTCCGCAGACTGTATGAAGCCTCTCTGGTTTGTCTCGATCCAGCTAGCACCACTACATTTCCAAAATCTTTCTCACTGCGGGGTTCCGGAGGAACGGCTGAACGTCAACTTGACCTCCATTCAAACGCGATTTGTTCTTCGACCCTTGGATCCCTCTACTTTGATTCCCTAAAAACGATAGCCTCGGACCTATTTCTGGGTGTCTAACACTCTATGGCCCAGATTTTTCCGTTTCTGTTAGGTGGACTCGGGAGTCGGCGCACTCCACAAACACTTCACGAGAACTAGTATTTTACCTCAAATGCATCTCGACGACCCTCTGCGCATCTTCTCGGGCATAGCCGTTCTCAAAGCGAACTGAATACCCGTTTCAAAATTAATTTGGCCGGTTCGTAGTTCCCGCCGTCTCGCTCATGATCACTGAAGTTTCCCTCCGGTGATTTAGGCACCCACTGCGCAGTCAACCATAGGTGCATCCATCCCAAATTTATTCACCTCCCCTACTCATTCCATCTTTCGCCAATCTCTAGCCGCTCATCCACTGACTGTTGTTGCGACGCAGGTTCAGAGACACTTTATCTGGCTTCAAAACTCATTACCCGGTCTCTCTCCCTCCAAAGAATGCCCCGACGCCGCTGGGGACTGTACGCCGCACCCGAAGTAACCGCCTGGACTCCATACCATATACTCCCTTGAATTACATGTAAATGTTCCAACCATTTGTCTCGCGAACGCCAATCCATCTTACGATGTGCTCGATTTCGATTCAGGCACTTTTTCGAGTTGCAGAGGCCGCTTAAAATGGCGCAGGTTTTTCCCGAGGACCTCGATGTACATACAGATGCTCGTTGCATCGTATGTCTCACCTCCGATGCCGCAACCTGGCTCGGATCTGCCAATACTCCTCTGAGGCCGCAAGGGCAGCTCCCTTTTATGACTCTATTTACTGTTTCAACATTACGCTGAAACAGCAGGATTCCGTACCTCATTCTCTGAATAATTCCCCTTGCGATGTTCTCAATAAAGCGGGGAACGTGCATTATGGAAGGACAATGGTAGATTAATGCAAGGGCTTGAAACCGGTATATAGTCAAGGAAGAACATCTCACTACGCCGTCTCGTCATTGGCGCGCCTCTGCTTCTTCCGAGGACTACCGTCCCCCTCGTCTTCAGCCCCTCGTTTGAACTCGCTGCGGCGCCCGGGGTACCTATGCACCGCGTCATCCAGCGCCGAGGTGAATCCAACGCGTTGCAATCCCAGACACGCGACTTCGATCCGGCCGCCAGCGAGGAACTGCTCTATCAGCCGCTTCTGGTGATTTCTCTTTCGAATGCACGGCAACGCAGCCTCCCTAATACTATTGCTCCAACTTGAGGCCTGCTGCACCTGCTGATTCAAAATCCTGAACCAGCGTAGGTAACAGAAAACGCTCACGCTTTCCAGCTGCCGCGACACCCGTCGTTGCCCAGGGTACAACTTATCCAGATCGATACACTTGTACAGACCTGCGTAGAAGACCTTTGGACTGCCTTCCGTCTTGATGAATAACTCCCGTGTAGTTCCGTCGAGGCCGTCGAGATCCGACCCTGGCATCCATTTCTGCCCCTCGAGGTGGTATATATGTGTTGGACCAAACGCAATAAAGTTCCCATTCGCCACCGGGACGGTGCGGTTTGGGAGAAACGACACCGGATGCGCGAGGCTGGAAAGACGGAAAAACGAGAAAACATCAAGTGTGCACTGACATACAGTTTGCAAGTACGTACATATCTGGGTCCAAATTCTGCGGTAATAGATTCATGAGAAAGTATCCATTCTACGGATTCACTCTGCGTACCTCAACGAGAGTCTGGGCGTTCAGGTTTCCAGTATACTCGCATATGGGCCTGAGCTGAGTAATCGGGGGGTGTCTCCCGTGTAGCGGAAGAGCGTCCATATGAGCGCGGTAGACAGACAACTTTCCAAAACATTAGCGAGAGAGATCAGTGGGAAAAACCATGAGGAAAGCATCACCTCCTCCTCCAGCGTCAACGAAATCTGTGGTTCGCGGTTCAGATTTGTTGCCGCCAAGAATTTAAAGGTGGACTTACCTCAGCCTGAGATCCACCTAGGGCCGAAGCGCTAGTACCATCCACTGCCGGGGGATTTTCCGGCTCGCGACTCGGGGCCGTCTGACTCTATTCATGGGGTGTTTACATCAAGGTGAGAGCCGAACGCGTCAGAAAACTTACGGCGTCGGTTTCCGGGTCGTCGTCCTGCGTCAAATCAACTGTTTCCGGCGGCTTCTGATTCTGGTTCTGTTGGTCCTGGCAAGGTGTTCGAATAATCATTCCAGTATCAACCAAGACTCACAGATTTCATGCGCGCATCGGTCGCGCGGAGGCGTTCCACCAGCTGCACGACATTCCCGCAAGCCTGTTGAAAGAACGGGGGTTAATACCGCCGGCGAGTCTCAAATGGAAAGCAACGCCAAATACCTCTTGTAGTCGACTCTTCTCCGCCCTCATGAATTCATACGCCGCGCGGAGTGAGTTGAGGTCCGCGTTGAGAGCATCACACCTCTGCAGCATGTGAATCTATATTTTTTGCACTTGAAAAACAATGAGCGCGTACGGATTTTAAAGTTGAGTTGTGCGCCCTGGCTTCGTCAAGGTTCTTCGAAGTCTGCCGTGTTCCTGGTGAGTACCAATTCAGCCGATGAATGAATGTTACTTACCGTCCGATGTACGTGGAGAAGAGTGGCCATCTCAGAGTCAACCCTGGAAATCTTCTCGGCCTGTTTCTTGTGGTCTTCGCGCAGGAGTTGAAATTGACGGAGAGTCTGGCAAACAGTCAGTGAGGAAAGGGAATGTTGGAGGATATCGCACTTCTTCCCGGGACTTCTCCTGCGATGAGAATTAACGAGGGATCATTGAGTATAGTGAGTTAAACTTACGGCGTTGGACGCGGCGTCCGTGCTTTGCTTAACATGCGCCTCAAGCTCGCCACATCTCTGAAAAGGGTGAGCCTGCTGATCGGAGTAAGGAATCATGGTGACACACCGCGCTCAAAACGTCGGCTCGCGCTCGTTCCTCCTCGCACTTCTTTTCGACTTCGGCACACGTATCGCGCTCGGACTTGACCGCAGCTAGAAGATCCTGGTGAAATTTCAGGTCAGAAAATGATGAATGTGAGAAGCGACATGTACCACATCGAAAACCTCCTTCTTGATTCGGAGAGTGCGTTGGAGACATTCCATCTCCTTGCGTATCGACTCGATCTCGATAGAGTTTAAAATAATTGTATCACCGGCCGCTTTGGAATCCTCACGTCCGACGTTCATTAGCGTGATGCGGGGAACGGGACGTTAAGCAAGACTCACCAATTCCATGCGCTCCTTTTTGACCTTGATGCTATCTTGGAGCGATGATATTTTAGTCGAGAAAGTCGAATTTGCGGACTCGAGTTCCCCAATGCGGGTCGCAGCATTAAAATCCTGCGGACTGTAAGCTCACCTCACAAGAGCGAACCGGCGGGGGCGACTCACTAAATCAATCCGTTCCTTCTTGATCTTCACCGCGTTCCGCAGGGACTCGTTCTCCTCCTGCAAAGAATCATTCGCAGCCTTCAGCTGGTTGATGCGTTTGGGGGAGGGAATCGGAATCTTCCGGAGGGTCGTGTTCTCCTGGCGCTGTTTCCAGTATATGACTGCGTGAACGGACTCATAAAAAAAAACACGACAGACCGTTTGCCGAAGTTCCCGCTCGAGCTCAGCGATACGGTCGCGGGCTGCTCGAAAATCCGCGAATATTTCTCGAAGTTGTACAATCACCTCTTGCGTTTCCATTGGGAGTCCGGCCGACTCGAAGGTGAGAGAGAGAAAGCAAAGGACCGCGGAGCAAATCCAGGCCCTGACGACACACGGAGATGAAGCTAAATCTAGACCATGTTTCCATCAAATGTACATGTAAAAGCTGTGGGTGGGCTTCGGTTGATGGTGAGAAGTCTTATGTCCTCCGTTGGATGTCCGATACCCTTTATTGGAGTAGAGGGTGGCGTGGAGGGAAGCGAAAAGTTACGGCAGATTTCTCACTGGCATGATCGATCTCTTTATGCAGTGTCTCAGATTACAACATGCAGCACTGACAAACTCGCTCACAAATGATTGGCAGCGTCCAAAGTTTAGCCCATCGAAAAAAGGCTCACTTCCCCGGACCCGAATTCCGAGTGGCTCCAAGAATGCCGACTAATTATCTAAGAACAGGGATTATACCAACGCAGGATGAGTATATTAATATTTTCCTCGACCTTTCAGATGACGTGACATAGTGGTGGTGTACATTCAGAGATCGCAAGCTGATTTCGGTGGATCAACCAATTTTTGCGGGATATTGGGCCAGGAATGAGGAACCAATATGGAACGAGACGAAATATGATCTCACAATAACACCGGCTTCTTTGCGACTTGTCGTGCCGACGGATTTAATGAGTAACGACTGGGGGAGCCACGAGTGCGCGGGGGCATCCTCCACGGTTCCGCTCGTACTTGGTGACGGCGGCGTTGCGCTGGACCTTGTTTCTCGGCAGATCACAACAAGTGGGAGAGAAAACTTGGACTCGGAGGTCGGAGGAGACCATAGCCAAGTCCGACTGAAACCGAATCCAGACACCAAATCCCTGGTACCAAGGGTCGAGGGTCGAGGGTCGGATATTGAATGATAGAACGAAAAAAATGTCCGTTAAACTTTTCAGCTTCTCACGGTTCGGCAACGCGAAGTTAGCCCTACCGTGATGTTAAATGGGCATCGATCACCATGTCGATTTCGGAATTTTCGGACTGCAGGCACGACGTTCATCCGTCCAATGATTTTATCTGGATGCTGGTTCTTTTAGAAACCAGACAACGCGAGAGGTACTAGAGTAGATTGAGCGGGTATTGAAAAAAGTACGAGAAGAAATGTCTGTAGGAGGTGTGAGCTTGTGCGTCAGTGACGAATTTATTCCGACTCAAAAGACGGGTACCTGTCGCTTCTTCGGGGACTTGGGGCCCTCATCAACCTCGTAGTCCCCCTTTTTACGCCACCCCGAGATCTACAACAAGAGTCAGCGAACAGCTTCCACAAAGGAAGGTAAGACGTGCCGCGAAATCCGCCTTCTTGAGTTCCTACAGAGCCGCCTGCGCCACGTTCCCCATTCGAAGTAGCACCGCTTCGTCGACACTCCGCGTATACCGCCCACACGCGGTCTGAACGCCACTTGTCCGTCCCAGTCCCCGGTCCCCACCCCGCCTGCATCTCCGACTCGATCCCCAGCCCCGACAAGCCGCGTACGCGCTCGTCCTGCTCCACGTCACGTCCACCTCCAATGCGTCCGCGACGAGTCATATTGCGCGGGTATGGGCAAACGCGCAACGACCCCGTGTGTCGCCTGCTCGCGCGGTCATGTCGAGAATCGATGGAAGTCCCGGTGCGATGCGCGAGGCGGGCGTCGATTCGAGCCAAAAGGAAGACTCTAAACGCAAAATCAGTACAGGGTATGAGAAAGGCGCAGAGAAACGTACTTGCCGTGGATCAGTTACTTGACGCACACGGCCCTCCCTCCGCCCACATTCGCCACTCGTCCGTCCCGATCCCCATCCCTGCCTCCATCTCCGACTCGATCCCCATCCCATCCCCGTGAAGTCGCGCTCGGGCTCGGCCCGCACGATGCGCGACACGCTCGCAATCCAGGGGAGCACGCATCCGCCGCCTGGATGTAACACGTGTCTTTCTCGAGAAAGATTCTTGCGCAGCGCGATTCGACCGCGCCGCGGCGGGTACGCGCGCGGCCGTCATCGCCGGCTCGGCAGTCGCTAACGAGAGCAATACGCATATTTCCCGCTCTACGAAAACCCTGGGATCAACAAGAAACCAGGAAATAATGTAAGGAACGACGACATACCGCTATCCGCCCGCGCGAGGTCCCCCACGAGATGCACACGCGAAGTAGCCCGCTGAAGGGCGTCGACTCGGCGTGCGTGTCGCGCGGAGAATAAGTGCTAAACGAATCAATGCCCATCAGCGCAGGATATAAAAGAGGCGTAAAGAGCGACGTACGTGGTGGAAATCGGATACCTCTCGCACACGACCATCCCTCAGACCGCGTTCGCCAGTTATCCGCCCCAGTCCCCCGCCTCCATCCCCACCTCGATCCCCATCCCCGTAACTGCACTCGCCCTCGCGCTCGTCCTGCTCCACGTACACGTCCGCTGCATCCGCGACGAGTCGGCACGCCCGCAATCTAGAGGGAGTGCGCATCCGCCGCCTGGATGTAGCAAGTCTCTTTCTCGAAATAGAATCTTGCGCGGCGCGATTTAACCGCGGCGTGCCGGGTACGCGCGCCCCCGTCGTCGCTCATACGCACACTTCCCGCCCACGAAAAACCCTTGGATCAGCAATAAATCAGGAAATGATGTAAGGAACGACGGCATACCGCGTGTCCGCCCGCGCGAGGTCCGCTCCGTTCCAGCGCCCTCGATGCTGAGAGGTGAATCGCGGAAGACGCCCCGCGGTACGAGTGGCGCGTAAAGATCCGACCTGCGCTGAGCAAATGCCCCTGGGATGGGTGTTGCGCGCAGTCTGCGCCACGGACGTAGCATCGGGGTGTCGGCATGCCCGTAGTCCAGAGGGAATATGTATCCGCATCCGCGGTGGTGAGTGAGGAGGCGTTGCTACGCGTTGACGATGAGATCGTGGGGGAGTAGATTCTCGAGGGACATACGTACTAAAAGAAGATGTCGAATAAGAGACTGCACTGATCGCGGCGTGGCGGGAACGCACGCCCCCGTCGGCGGCTGGGCTATCGGGCGGAGGGGACGTCACGATGTGAAGCCCGGCCGGCGCTCCAGCTCACACCGAGATCTGAGTTCCGCGGGGACACGCGCCAGCGGGGCGTGTATCCCCACGCGACGCCAGGACGTGTTACTTGGTGCCGAAGGATCTGTATACATTGGGCGCCAGGTTTCCTGTGCGATCCAATACGCAGGGAGAAGAGCACTACAGGAAAGGTGAGAACGAAGTTACGAGAACTGTATCAGTTAAATTAACGGACCTTTTCACGGTTTACTGGGGGGGCTGACATGAGATGGGTGAAGAGACAGAGATCTTCAGGCCCTGGAGAAAAGAATAAGCAGGTGGAATAGAGTGAATGAAGAGAGCTGACCGAGCTACTCATTTGGATAGCGTTTAGATGGCGTCGGCTTCAAAATAAATCGACTAGGATATCCGGCTCTGCAGATACACGGCGATCTGAGAGACCGAGGCAACTAAACGTTAGAATATTAATGATATTGCGCACACTGGACCTTCCGTACCTCGACAGAAAGTCGAAAGTCGCTATCCAAAGGTCGGACCGAAAGCATCCAACGCGCGCCGACGAGATAGCGTAAAAAGGCCGCGCTGCGGAAGCATTGGCTAGATCGTTGCGACGGGATGGCGGTTTGGGTGAGGATGTCGATATGATGACATCAGCCGGAGATCGGAGCAATTCGGCCCGATGTCGTGGTTCTCGCTCACTCTTGCGCTATCTATCCTCGGAGTCGTTTCCCATGTATGAAGACGCTTCTGTGGTCACTATGTCCTGATCCAGCTACCGCTACTATACCCTAGAATTTTTTGCTCTGCAAAAATCCGGAGGAAAGGCAGCGCCAGCGGCTGCACGTCGAGTCCTCGATTCAAGCGCGATCTCTATGCTTGGCCTGGATCTTTCGGTTTCTATAGTCTATTCGGTGGACTCGGGACTCGGCGCAATCCACGGACACTTCACGATCCATCCATCCATTCACATACTGTGCTGAACGTCGGCGCCGGTGAGAGTATTAGTGATGCACCTCTAATGCACGAATCTCTGTGGCGTCTTCTTGGCCGTGTGCACTCACCGAGCGAACTAAATATCCGTCTCACGATTGATCTAGACACCGCCGTCTGTACCTTATTTCAGTCACCGAGTCCTCCGATTTGCTACGCCGTCAACTATACGTGCATCCGTCCCGATTTTGTTCACCTCCCATGCTCATTCCCGTGTTTTCAAAGAGCTCTTTCGTTCTTCCCTCCTCTCACCGTCACAAAGTACGTGCGTCAGAGTCAACTCGACCCCACCGTGACCCAGCCGTTCTTTCACCGCCGGTCAACCAGTAATCTCATCCATGGCAACACTCTGTGGCACAGACTTTTCGGTTTTTTATTCAGTGGACTCGGGACCCACTTCACAATCCATCCATTTGCACACTGCGCGGAACGTCGGCGCCGCTGAGGAAACTCGTGTTTCACCTCGAATCCGTCTCGACGACTCTCTGTGCGCGTCATCATCTCGGCCATATTCGTTCTCCAAGCAAACTGAATATCCGTCTCAAGGTAGATCTAACCGGCTCGTAGTCCCGCTGTCTGCTGCTTATTTCACTCACCGAATCCTCCTCCGTCCTCTGGCTCGCTGCGCTGTCAAACGTATGTGCATCCGTCCCTATTCCCTTCACATGCCGTACCCATTCTTGGTTTTTCCTCAGCATACAATCGCTCTTGCGTTTTTTGATTTATCTCGACACCACCCAGCCTTCATTACACCGCCGTTCAGCCAGCAACCAACCTCATTTTCTCAAGTACCAACCCGCGTCCATCCCGGCGTTAAAACTCCTTTACCTACCCTCGCGCCCTTGCACTTGCGACTGATACCCACCCCCTCGCTGTGTACCCATCCTAACCTGGCCTCCGTACGCCTTTGCACTAACCCCAAACTATCTAGATTTATAGATAGGGATGCCGAACTCGCACTCTTCGTCCTTCGGGTTCTCGAACTCTTTTGAATTTCGGTTCAGAACTCAACGCCCTGTCTACCCCCAAATACCCGACGCCGCTGGGGACTCTACGGCGCACCCTAGTAAGTACCCGCTGGGAGTACGTACCTACACAAATTTCTCTCTTCCCCGGGAATTCGAAACCAGCTCGCGGCGTCTCGCTCCACCGACGCAATAGGTATATACATGCATGATGCGTCTGAAGATTCGCTGATCTACTGTATCTGACGTGCTCAAAGTCGTATCCGAGGCAGGCCCAGCGCCGCATGCCATGCACCAAGCTCCCCCAGGCCTTTGGATGGATCGAATCCGGGAGGCGGGAGCCGTTCGTCCGTTCGACTCGAACCTAGGCCGTATCATTTCCGGCGTTTCTTCGTTTTCTAATCCCCACCGGTTCTCTGACTCTGGATGTTTATTTCGGTTCACAATTACATGTATTTCCCTGTGCCTCCCTCCAAGTACTAAATGCCCGACGCCGCTGGGGACTGTACGCCGCACAATGCAAACTACTTCCTCCTACCGGAAATTCGACCTCAACTCCGAATCGCGACGTCTCGCTCCGCAGACGCAGGTACACCCGTGTGCCTGAAGATCCTCATTCCTAAGAGCAGTCTAATGATATACACCCCGCCGACACAAGATTAAGATTCTCTTCAATATCTCCATCCAGATCTGCCCTCGAGCTGCCGGAAACCCACTTATCGGTCTCTCGAGGCATCTGGGATCCAGCGTTCGAGTATTGAAATCGAAGAGGGCGAACCCTCTGCACTCCCAGGCTGACTACGGAGGTCCAGATACTCTTATACTGCAGCGAGGGGCTTGATCCTGACACCCGGGGCGAAGCGACGAAGCGCGGGATCTCGGGTCTCCGATTTACTATGTGGCCGCTCCGTGTACTCATGGTATGCTTGAATTTGGTCCATAATACGTCTGCCGCACGATCTTCTGAATCCTGATAAACTGAAACATCGAGTGAAGTTTCCAACGTCGACCTCGCGAGCAACATGACTCTCATAAAATCATTTCGAGAGGTAGTATGTACGCAGCAAGGGATCTTTGTGAGCGACCGCCGACGAGCTCTTCCAGTATCTCACTATAGATTCCTACAGTCGTAGTTGTTGAAATTATCCTCTCACGCTGATGGTCACTATCCGATCGCGAGACTCCGACGGAAGTTCGAAAGGTTTTGATTCAACTGGGTCCACGTATCGCCAACATGTATTCCGGCATCCCTGCTCTCTGCTCTACCGAAGGTGAATACCCTTCAATACCGAGTCAGTGACGGATGGTCCGAGCCTGTCATCGGTACCATGAAGTCATCCCGGCGCAAAATATTCATTTCAGTACATACAAATTTCTCCCTGCCGGAAATTGAAATTCGACCTCAACTCGCGACGTCTCGCGACGTACAAGAAATATCGATGGAATCCGCGCGTCGCGAGGTGTTCGTTCGATTAGAACCTGGGCTTTCTGTAATTTTCTAATTATCCGCGGCGCGAAACGGGAATTGGAACTAGTACTATGGGCCAGACGTTCTTAGTCCCAGTCTCAGCGCCAACCAAAGTTGTCTCCAAACCTTCGTCTCACCTGTATGTATGCAGCAACGTCTCCTCTGTTCCTGCCTGTGATACGATCGGCGTCGTAGTTCGTATTGAACCGTAAAATATTGTAGTGCTGCACCCGCAAGCAATCCTGCGTCTCCATAATCCAGCTCGGAGGTCCAAAGTGGTTCATGATTGGTTTGCTTCGCCCAATCCCGTCCAGCGGGATGACCACAAATTCAGTTACATCGCGTACATTGAGGGCAAGCTCTCTCTCATTCAAACCTCATCCCCCCGCGCTGCAAACCGGAGCGGAGTCGAGGGCGCAGGCATCCCCTGCATCTGCTCGCTAGTCCATCCTAACCCCACCCGGGTATGAATCAGTGCATTTACGAGTCCGACCACCGGAGGGCCCGCTTGGATCATGGTCAATTGGAGATTGGATTGGTACTCGTAACAAACACCGAAGAGAACGGCCCACAAACTGTTGATGCATTAATTAGCCAAGTGAAGCATACTAAGAAGTGTACGACGCATGATAGAATCAACTGACGCGTAGA
The DNA here is from genome assembly GCA_029289565.1 of Mycena galericulata. NCBI lineage: Eukaryota > Fungi > Basidiomycota > Agaricomycetes > Agaricales > Mycenaceae > Mycena > Mycena galericulata. The sequence goes on along the minus strand of JARKIA010000285.1, from coordinate 178,843 downwards.
AACCCGCACTTTCGACTGTGATGATGAGGAAGTGCTAATGGGAGCGTATAAGATGAGGATCTTGTACAAAAGTAGACCCTCGTACTCTGAGATTTGTTCCATCCGATGGTATGGATATCCGAGTGATAGTCCAAATCTTCCAAGCGATGAAGGCTGGCACCCGGTGAGTCGATGTTCGGTTGGATATCTGCCCACATACCTGTGCAGTATATATTCGTCCTGTTGAACCCTGATCAGAACACCCCCAATGAATGCTCGAGAGGGCAGTAACATACACCAGGGTCATAATTGTAGCAACCTTTAGCCACGGATCCCTGAAAATCTCCGAGGTGTGTGAAAGGGTGTATGTGGAGGTGAAGCTGCTAACTTGAAGTGGACGTGAGATAAATGCCAGAGGGGGATTACTTCTGTCTCACCAGTCATCGCGATGATGCTGACACTCGGGACGACCAGCACCAGTTTGCTGCGGGCCCACACAACCCATAAACGGTGGATCTTACCAAACTGTGAGAAGGACCACGGGAAGTAAAATATTGCGTACGATGAGCGAGTCCCCGACGAAGACAGCAATTCCTAGAACACTATTTTGTGCGACCGCCGTGACATCCGCCTGGTCGGCGAAGAATATCTCCGCCTCTGCTCGATTCAGAGAGACAAACCCAAAGAAGGCGCGGTACACGATTATCGTCCAATGCTAATAAACCGGATGAGATGCATGGTACGTTTTCGATATCTAGAAATTGCGTGCGTACTGCTGTGACTACCAGGAAGAGAAGGATCGCCGAAACAAAGACCGTCGATTTGAATACAGAGCCATTTTTGCGCGATTTTTGAGATGTGTGGGGCGACTGGTATTTCCGGACAAGGAGATACATCGAGATAAAAAATAGGACTGCATACATCCCGTAGAAGAGCGTCGCAATTGCCAGTGTTGCCAGGTTCACGGAGTTCAAAGAGAGAGACATGGATGTTGGGTGGGAGCGGTGGCGACAGACGGTGTTCTCTTATGCATCTCTGCTGGGAAGCTGGAAGTCTGATAGAAAGATGCGGCTTGGATGCGGCAGAAGACATGATATGTATATATCTGTGGCTAGACAGTCACAGGTTGTCCGTCTAATCTTGAGCCCACGGATGGGTAGGGAGCGAATCTGCGGGTCTTGAGACGTCAACGATCACGACAGAGTCAGGTGTGTCGGATACGCCGTCCTGTGCCTGGTACTAGTAGTAGATGGTTCCCAGCAGTCGTGGGTGCAAAGGAAGCCAAAGACACGATGTCAACTTGATGTGATGGTCGGTCTTGATTGCTATTTCTGATCCAAGGGAAGACTCGGGGGAATCGCTGCATGAACTCGCAGATCTGTGTAGGTACAATATATTTGGCGAATACTAGTCAGCTTGGTTCTGCTCGTCGATCTTTGCGAGGGAGCTCGAGGATATGGTCCATGCGACTCAGTAAGTCGCAGCCATTCGTTTCATTATGTATTCTTGTGCCTAGATGCCGAATTGTTAGACATTAACGCACCGAATGATGTACACACGGACCGAGATTGGCTCATATTTCTTCGGTCGCTCCTCGCCCCACGTCCCGGGGATGCAGTCGACGACTGTACCAAAGTCCTATTAATTTGGCATGATTTTGGATGGTTGGTGGCCCGCCAATAGGTCGACTCACCGCGCAACAAAACTGCGGGTGCATGTCACTAAGGAAAGAAGCTGATCAAGGCAAGCACCATACGCACGTAAGGAATAGAGTACCGTTCCGGGGTCATCCCGCCGGTTGGTTTGACCTGAGGCGGGGCGCGTACGCGGTGGATCGTGCTTCGAATAGTATCGTTTGACCCTGATGATTCAAACTAGAATACTTTTTTTTGGTTCAGTGTGAGGGGGCGTACATCGCATCATGAAATCGCCCGCGTTTACCATCAAGGCGCCGGGCACGGGCGGGGCTGGCTACACAATTCAGAGAGACATATGTATCATCACCGACGAAACATAGTGAACGAGGTCAAGCTCACCCGGAAACTACCGGCCACATGCAGGTCCTCAACCTCTAACCCTCCAACATCGTCTTGCAACAATAACGTAATCGAGCCGAAGTCTGAATGTTGACCAATCCGCGCGATTTTTTCAGATTCCAGGGCCTCCGTTGGAACGCTGGCGAAGAAATAAGCACATCACTCACGGCGAATTATAATGAGCGCACCTGGGATAATGCAGCAGCCGCAGCTGGTTATCCGGGGCCGTATGATATTTGACGAAATACTCTTCCGGGAGCTGCAAGCCCAATGCAAGCGCTCGCAGAATATTCAGCTCGATTTTATAGCAGAGCTGGAGGCGTCAGTTTCCTGGGATCGCGAAAAGCAAGCAGAACAGAACGGACCCAGAAAAACTCTAAGCATGTTTCTTTGAAGCCTGGAAGCACGCCCTCCGGGAGCCAAATGTTCGGCATGACTTCGTCACCCTCACGCCCGCACTCGAAGCTCTCCTTGACATCGGGCGCTTGTGCGCGCTGCTCGGCGATTGAGTCGGAGTCGTACACATGCTGAACGACCTTCTCTTGTCCTGGGGAAGAGTAACCTGACACGGAGAGTTTAAACGCTGTCACTTCACCCAGAGTACAGAGATAATGGTACCTCGATGGTGCGTGCCAGAAGGCGGGTGTGGAGCGAGCATTTTCACCTCCGTGGGCTGTGCGAAGAACTCTTTAGACTGATGGCGTTCGACAAAAATTTAAACGCACCAAATAAATAGACTCACCAGGGAAAACATCCGAGCAATCCACTCCGGTGGAATTCCGTGATTCAGAAGGTAGACGAAACCGATATCCTTGAAAGAGGCCAGTATCTTGTCAGCGACAGCTTGCTTGTCGGAACCATCAAGAAAGGCGGCGAAATCGACGGTTGCGATCCTGTTGTCGTCGACGACTTCTGGGTTCATGGTGGCTGATTCAGAGAGGCGTTTAGCGGCTGGTGAACGGTCCGAGAGAATTCCGGGAGTCGGGCCGATCAACTTGAAGATTACGGTCTGAGAAATCTCGGAGGTTGCAAGGAACGTTCGTTCTCGATACTTTTTTGTCACTCAGCTATTATTTCAGCAGTATTTGCCCCAGTATTTTGGTCGCGTGTCGACGTCTTACTCACATGAGGGCCGAAACCGGAAGCTCCAAAATAATTCCAAGCCTTGAGATTTTCACACTAAAGCGCCGATTGCTAACCAAATCTTCTCCGCAGTTAATAAATCGGCTTACGCGCTGCAACTCCTTTTCGTGCTCCTCGTCGACAGCGACGTGGGCTGCCATAGCTTCCTGGTGAAAAAAATGTGAGCTGAGCCCACGAATCACAATTTGATTGTAGATTGCGGTGAACGGCAAATTTTGTAAGCGTCTCCTGTGTTCTCGGTCACGCACTGCTGCTCTCGCGGTCCACTTTTCCAATCACGATATATGAGTGATGCTAATGGGACAAGGCCAGATGTTCCGCGCGTGTTTTCGGACTGTTCTGCAAGAGATCATGCCAAATAACGGATGCGGAGAATGAAATACGGCCCAAAACAACGAACGCACCGGGATGAAGGGCTGGATTTACTCAAGCAAATTCACATCGGCAACGGCAACGGCGGAGCAGGTGAGGGAATCGGTCCTGCGGTCCACAGGGACGACTACGTATCGGAGCAAAGCCTCGAGGAAAATTCGAAGGCCTAGTGCAGAAGGTGAGGCCAGGCTCGAGTGACTTCAAAATTGAACACGCACTTAACGAGGGCGAGAAAAAACAATGGGCGAACAGTTACGACCCGACCCCGAGTCGAACGGGAATATTCTACACGGTTGTTACCGTCTTATAGGTAGCAGCTGCTGACGTCTGCCATCAGGTTTTATTTGAGCTGCATCGAAGCAGGATGCGAGATGTTTCAGTTGGCGGTGAAAGGAGGATGGCGAGACTCAGTTATTTACATCGCAGCGACCAAAGCCGTAGGGACAAAGAGAGAAGGAAATACATTAACGTACCATGCATTCCTGCGGTGATCCAGATAGACGCGGAGTATAATGAACACTAATTGCCCAACACCAAGTCGAACGGGGGTTTCTGACTCACAGATGCGATGCGGCGGTCCGCTATGGGCTTGTATTTTCGTGAAGGCCTTTCGAGGCGAGAGGAAGAGATCAAAGTCGAAACTGAGCGAGTAGGAAACCAGAAAAGGACCCCATGCAGTCGAATTTCAATTGAACACCTGAATTCCGGAAGTGAGCGAAGTGATATGTGATGAAGAAAAATTAACCTCGCAGACAATGTCCCAGTTCCGAGTCGAACGGAAAAGGGGGCGATGCGGCTGGCACGTCATATTGTACATACCGGCGTTGGGTACTCCTTAAGAGTGGGTTATTTATGTGGCATGAAGCGAAGTAGCTTCGAGGTACGTACCTGCACAACGAAGACTAGCTCGAGATGCAAATGCTAGCGAAGGATATTCGGAGGCGGCCGGATGATAATAAAAGGAACATGCGCACCGCATCCGCGGGGTGACATAAAAACTGACCAGACCGCTTTTTGCCTTGTGCCTCAGTAATTGTGAGCTACAGGAGCCACACAGGGATACGCACTGGGAGGAATCAATTCAGCGGGTAGGGGCCGATTTTTGGATCCACAGACGGAAGCGGATCGCGATTTTCAAGACCAAGGTGCTAGACTGATAGCTCCAAGATTGTACATGCGTACAGGATAAATTCACAGCGGGGAGTCCGGGATCTCGGGTCGGAAGTTCCCTCCGAGACCGTTTGTACCAGTAGCAGCGACAATGAATTTCACGGTCACGGTGAGTATAGTAGACGAGTTACGCAGTAGCTACGCTTGACAAGTTGAGCGGATCTTGCTGAGAAGTGACGCCGATTGTGTGGTAGCCCAGTTTTTAACTAGAGATGAATCGATGACAAGGAGACTGAGACGTCGTCAAGCACAGATGAACGTCGAGAGCAAGCAGCGCGGGACTGCGGCCCGGCCGGCAATCAGCCTCGGAGATCGGTATCATACGACTTTTTCGCTCTTTTCCGCTCCTCCCAACTCCTCACTCCGAGTCTTTACCTTCTTATGTCCTGCTCTGGCTTGCCTTTGGAAATTCACTGTTTTAGCTCCACTGCCCACAAGCTTTGCCACAACCTTCTGGCTAAAGGCCTGACTCCTTCGAATGATCGAATCGAATATCCTGATTCTCCTCTCAGACTCGGAGTCTCGGTTTCTTGGCTTGGTCCATTTTCGGTCAATATCTTGATTTCTGGCTCGACCGCGAGCTTACTGGAAATGCACAGCGACTGCAAGTTATCCTCCTATACAGGCTGCAGAACTAAATCGATATACCGTTGCGGGTGGTGTCGGAAAATCGTAAGACTAATTCTAATGAGTAATAATGACTTGAAAGGCCTTAAGATTATGTGACCTTGAAAGTGACTTGGCAACCGAGAGTCGTCTTGGAAGGCCTTGCCAGATCCGGTGATGTCGCAAGATTGAAATCCATTGTAATGACTTAAAAGGCTTGAAGGGTTGTAAGGCATTCAAAGGCAAGTATTAAGTTGAAATGGATAGCAAAGTTCAGTAGGTGAAAAAAGGCATTAATTGATAACATAATTCAATGGCTCCTGCGAGGATTGAACCCAAGACCACTTGTAAGCGACAAGGCAAACGATAATAGAGCACAAACCAACTGAGTGACTGATCCGTTGGGATTATAGGGTTCTCAACCCATACTATGGTGCCTGTGCCAGTTTCCCTTATAACCAACAGTTAATCACCGCGCGAGTGCAGCCAAAATAACCAAGTACGAGTAGTTATAGTACGACTAATTTAAAGCCTTCCGTTTCCCCTTGCTTCCATGCTCTGCCTGCCGGCTACTGCGCCTACGGCCTGGTCCAGGTTCTTCCGGCTGTTGTTCTTCCTCAATTTGAAACACCTGTACTTCGGGGGGGGCATTGGCGAATTGAACAGTACGATGCTGTCGGCTGGGACCTGTGGCAGGTGGTATCTCACGATCACCACTGGGACCAGGAATCTGGTCATCGCCGGCACTGCCTTCGTCTTGATCTGATGGGATGTCATCGAAATCCCCAAACGCGAGACGCTCCATGGCAGCGTTGATTTCGTCCTCGACATCAACATCCCCATCATCCTCCGTGTTCCCAACTGTCTTCGGGACACCAGCAAATACATGTTTGTTGACTGTCTTGAAGATGTGTCGGATGAAGGGAGCATCCGGATTAGATGCAAGTAGCTTTCGATATGTGCGATAGTCGTTCTCCCAGTTGATCTTTGTGACCCCGCCAGAGGAAGCCCAGGTTTTATCCGGCGAGATAAGGAATCGAGCCTAAGATTTGTCAATAATACTGTAGTGTTTGGTATCATAAGCCCAAAAGGTACCAGGATTCCGGCCAGTGCGATGGAGTGATCTGTTGCTTCATACACACCAAATTTGGTACCGTTAGCTTTCGGATCGGGCTTCGAATTTTTGACAAGACTTGATGGCCCGTGAATCATGACGCGATGAACCTTGGAGCAACATGAGCAGGCAAGACTACAACTTAAAGAAGGCCCACTTACATCAAGTACGATCCGATTTGTGAAGATGTACTCCATTTTCTTCTCGCCCTTGGGAAACAAAATCGGTGCAAATACCTTCGGTGTCTTGTCCTGTGGGAAGCGGAGGAGGCCGGCGAGGACCTTATCTTGACTGCGATCTGCAGAGGCAGCGCCCAACACAGTGCTATCCACAACATGTCCGGCTGAGGTCAAAATTGACGCTATGACACCCCGAAGCGTATTGATCAAACTCGAGCGTGCAGATCCATGCTCTGCGATGAACTTTTCGGGTATCAGGAGTTGTATTAATGGGGAAGGGGCCGAACTCACATCTTTGGCCAGATGTTTATAATCCTTGTAATTCAAAAGTGGGTGGTACTTTTCGGGAATGACATCGAAAAGTGCCGCCGTCACACCACGAGAGTAGAGGTCGTTGGTTTCAAAACGAGCTTGAGGATTTGCCGGCAACTCTGGGCAGTCCTTCTGAAAGTCCCCCGTGCGGACCCAGGCTTCTTTAGTTAACAGAAAAGCCCGAGACCAGTTACCAACGTGGGTTTCATAGTTGAGTTGATTGTCCCCCTTTTCGCGTCGCCGGCGTTTAGCGGAACTTGCGGCCTCAAACTCGCTATTTTTCTGGCGGAGCTGTCGGTTCTCGGCGAGAACTCGCCCGAGAGCTAGCTGACATTGCTCAAGAGCCTACCAAAAACCGATAAATTCAATGATAGAGATATTGACAAAATAGAAATTTGATAAATGACCTTACGGATGTCCTCCTTACTTGCGTACATGTCAATAGGTTGAAGATGCTCTTGCTCTGCATCACTCAAATCTTGATCACCGAAGACCTCCTCGTCGGAGTCAGTGCGGGTTACAGGCATGATGGTGGTAACTGAAAGAAAGGTGACAGTTACCTGTCAGGATGCACGGACACGTTTGCCGATGTCCAAGTAAGTGTCAATGAATTAAACGCAAATCAAATAGATCTTAAAACAGTTATCATTGCCATTGAAAATATGGAGAGGAACTGCAGAGAAATGTTTTGTGCATTAGACGACAAATCATGGGAGGGGAAGTTGCAGTTTGCCGGACGGCAGCTTTGGTAATTGATGTGATGCCGGTGATGGCCCGTGTTTAAACAGCATTGTTGGCTGTCCCTGCGGCTCCCGACACTGTCTAGCCTCCTGCCTCAATCAGTAGACACAAAACCAGGTTATTTTGTGTAGTCCATTAGGTATAATCTGTGTTTCCAACCAATTATTATAGGTGACTATCAATATCTGATTGGCTTCTGACTGATTGAACGCGTCAAATATTTATTTGGTTAGTTGAAGGTTAGGGCGCCCAATTAACACATCTCTTTTAGCTTGAATATGTGTTGCTTGTGTAGAATGTTCAACGGTGTGACTTGAATTTCCTTTAAATGATCATTTCGCCATAAATGAACATTAATTGAATTGATAATGGTAGCCTACAGTCCACATAGTGACACACAGAGGCTGCTTCCTATAGGATCAGCATAGGATCAGCATGTCAGGGAAATGTTACATAGTTTGAACTGCCCCTAACCACAGTCCCCATGTTCTGGCTGAGTAGTATTCAAAGACTCTCATCATCTGACCTATGGGATTGTCAAATCGAATTCCCGAGTTGTATCGAAGAGATCACTCGCCCTGATTTAATGTGGACAGTATATACCTCCTTCCATGCTCTGACCATTTAACAGGCAGGTTTACCTTTAGAATTAAGTCTCCATAACTCTCGCAAGCCCCAAGTTCCTGTTCAACATGACACACCAATCAAGTACACCTAGCACCGGATCACTGGTCAAGTTTGACATCTCCTCACAGTTGTGAGTACTAGGACATGCATTCAGTGTATGTGAATTTTTCCAGAACTATTCAATGGGACCCCCCATGTTTGGCGACATATTCAATTCGACGGCTTCAACCAAAAAGGAAATCAATGTTCGAGGCACTACCACAACCGAAAATTATATCCCGGTGGGGCTCTGAAGAAGTATAGAACTGCTATGGAGCGTCAGAATACACAATTAGTAGGGCATCGGCCACCAGCATCACTGATGATGTGTTGTTGATGGCCGTCGCAAGTCTGAGTTGGGAGGCAATTTTGTTAAGTTTCTCAGTCAGTTTAACCAGACCTTGGGCCCAGTACATGGATAAAATTCAAGATAAATTTGGGAAAAATCAAGTTGTATTTGTGTACATCAACACGGAAGAAGCAATTGAGAGCAAATTTATAACGGTAAATATTCTAGGTAACTGACTTTGATTAGCGGTGGAAATGAACAAGAAGAAATGAACATACATATATATTGAAACTTGACCTGGACGGCAGAGCACGAATTGCTGTGCTGTGATGACCACCTCATTGAATTTAAAATTCGGCATTATCCTGATTCCTGACAGCATGCCCTGTGCCCCATGTGGACCACTGACTTACCAATGCCAGTGCTTGTTCTCACAAAGGGCAATTCAGATGGGTGAACAATAAAGGACACAGGTGTGGCAGCACAGACAGCAAGACCTTAAATTGGCGGTGGGTAAGAGAGGAGTTGAGTCAGGTGACTATTCTTCGGAATTATCGGCCCAAGGATGTTCGCAAACAGGCAAACACGTGTTTGGACACATCTCTCCTCGCACTTCCAATGCCTCCTCCATCTGAGGATTCGACTGCGCCATGTGAGGTCTGCGGAAAGAGATTCAACATCCGGGGCATTAGCAACCACCGAGCAGCCTGCAAGTCCAAAGCAGAGAATGCACAGAGTGACAGGAAATTTGCTGCCAATCTAAAAGCACAAAAGCGTATGGGATGATTTTTTTCCTTGTGAAAGAGTCACTAAGCTCTAATTTCTAGAAAAAGCTGCTTATGCACGCATGATGAAGTCCAAAGCTCCCAAAGAATCAGGTAAAACCTCAGTTCCAACCCGACCCACTATATTTCATTCTGGCATAAATACTCACTCGAAAATTCACAGCATTGACAAGAAGTTTGGTTTCTTCTTCGCGCCCACTGGATCCCCAGGTCCAATTAGAAGAAGATTTTCCAGGTGAAGTGTCTCCCAGTCATCATTCGGATTATATTTACCTGAGCCAACAGAGCTGCCTCCATCTCCAGATTTTAGCTCCTCACACAGCCCTACAAGTGAGCACAGTGACGAAGAACCTCATCTTCCTCCAAGAGGTTCTGTTGAAATCAAACGCGTGTTCCATCCACACACTCGACGATCTCCGATATTCCAGTCCTTTTCAGATTATGTCACTTCCAACGTATCTGAGCATACAGTTCCAATGGATCAGGCTCCCTGGAAACCGTTCCGGACTAGACTTGATTTTGAGGTTGCAGAGTTTTGCGAGCTGGCTATGTTGAACAAGGAGATGACAGAAACCTTGATCAACCTTATCCGGCGCTGTGGCAACAACATGAAGGATTTCACTCTTCTTGATCATTCTGAACTTAATAGGATGTGGGAATTGGCCTCTCACAAATGTACAGAGGTGAATTCCTTGTATTCTTGCACAGTGATATGCTCTCAACCTTTAATTTAGTTTGTGGAAGATACAATCACTATTCCATACAAAACCGAGAACCATCAATTCAAGACTTATACACGCCCACTGTGGGACTGGGTTCTAAGCCTTGTTCAAGATCCAAATCTAGCGTCTTGCTTTGTGTGGGATGCTGAAAAGGTGTACAAATATAATGGTGACACCTATGTTCGTTTCTATCACGAGCCGTGGACCGCCGATGCATTCTGGAGTGGACAGGTCAGTCACGGTCACCTATATTTACCAAGGACTAAGAAATTTAATCTATTTTCTTAGTCGGCTATTCCAGATCACCCAGCAGCAAAGCCTCTCGGCCTCATTCTTTACGCGGATAAATCAAAACTCTCCACATTTGGCACTGAGAAGGGTTATCCTGTCATTGCCCGCATTGCAAATATTCGGGTTCACATCCGTAATAGCACTCAATTCGGTGGTGGCCAGGTAGTTGGCCACCAACCTGTGGTAATCTTCTTTTTGAATTCTGTGTGGATAATATTAATCCAAATTGTCAACAGGTCAAAGACGATGCAAAGGAGAACCATAAGCCAGCATTCAGCAACTTTAAGAATGTTGTATGGCATGCTGCTTTCTGGAAACTGATCGAGTCCTTGGTACACCATTCCAAGGTTGGCAGTTGGACAGAATGTGGGGACAAGATACTTCGTTGGCTATGGCCCATGATCCTCATCTTAGCTTCGGACTACGAGGAGGCGTAAGTGGTTTCAGAATTTTAAACTTGATATTCTGCTCAATGCAGCTCACAGATGTGTAATGACTCTCATCCGTGGCTTAAAGGCCTTATATCCCTGCCCCATTTGTTTTGTTCCATGGAATGAGCAGTCAGATCTCTCTACTGAACATCCCCGACGCACTGCAGAAGACTCGAAACAGAAATTACAAGAAGCCAGAGCCTGTCAGACTCTTGCACAGCGAGAGGAAATTCTAAAAGAAAACTCGCTGCGGGATGTTGAGGTGGGAGCTCATATTTTTTTTACCAGAAAATTATTTCTGAATTTTTGCGTAGAATGTCTTCTGGGGCATAAGTAATTCGGATCCACACAATGCCATCTCTTTCGATCGTCTGCATGCTTATGGCGGACTTTGGACAGATCATATCTTTGCCCAAATGAAGCTCCGTATCACAGAGAAAGGGCGAGCTGCAAGTGTCAAGATTGATGCGCAGTGCGTAAATTTTCTGGTTACAAATGTCTTTTCAATCTTGACATGATCTTCAGGATGTCTGCTATGCCACGCTGGAGAGGCTTAAACCATTTCGACGCCATCATGAATATTACGTTCAATGATGGGAAGAAAAATGAAGACATGGCCAAAATGATGCTATTCGCAGCTCACAATGTTCTCGTTGACAAACCAGGAATTCTACTCCTTAGAATTCTCAGAAGTTTCCTCGAGCTCAACATGTATGTCTCACTCGAGGTTCACACATCTGAGACAATTGTGGCTGGTCTGGACGAACTACTCATTTTTGATGCGGTAGTACAGGTATCTCCTGTTCCTTTTATGAAATGGAATAGAAGTGACAGCAGCATAACTCTAGGAATATATTGAGGCCTGTTATGGCACCGATTATGCCGAGAAGAGTTGGAATTTCCCCAAGATGCACTCACATCGGCATGTGTTCGATGACATTGAGAAGAAAGGCGCGAGTCGAAACTTTGGAACAAAAATGAACGAATCCATGCATGGCCCAATCAGACAGATGTATCACAGATTGACAAACTTCAAGAATGTCACTCCTCAGGTATGTGTGAATATCTTGCAACTCTGCAGCCTTTTTGATTCCATTAATTGTTCAATAGCTTGTTAAGCATGACCATCGGAGGGCAGTTGCCCTTTTTATTCGGGAGCAAGTGGATATTCTGGATGCACCTGAAGATGCATCTCAGGAGTTGGATGATGAGGTCCTCTCAAATATCTCTATTGGCTCAAAATTAGGGGCCATCACATTTGCCGCCATAGAAGACGCAATGTCGGCAGACACAGCATTTCAAAGATTCCGTATCCGGTTTGGAGAGTTTTTGTCTGAATTCCTTCCAGTATATGGACACCAGTTACCAAATGGTAAAAGAGTACGGTTTGACCCAAGTGATAAGGTACGTCCTTCTCAGTTGCTTGGGGCTAATGTTCATGACACATATCCAAATTTCATAGATCACGCCATTCCAATTTGTTAAAGTCCATTATGAACATTTAGGCAACTGGACATCAACTGCCGACTACCTGCGATGTAACCCCAATTTCCATGGCCAAAAACGTTACGATGGAGCCCTCGTCAAGACTGCAGATGGGCATATTTTCGTGCAATTGATATACATGTTTTCCTGGACAGCCGAAAAGAAGTCACATCCATTTGCCTTGGTCTTGCCCCTGGCCACCCATGCTACAGTTTCAAGGAAGGACAGGGCTTTGAGACTGCACCGTCTCCATACTCAACCGCGCAGAAACAGCGAGTTTATATCTGCACATTCAATTGTGCGAGGAGTGGCTCTAGCACCCGACTTTGATAATGCGGGTGAATTTTTCATTGTGGATATTGTGGACACAGATATATCACTTCGATTGAAGGAAATGTACCCTTCTCGCTATTTGTAATATGGATGTATCATCTTCTACTCAAATACTTATCTTGGTCAACAGTCTTGTCCTTCAAAGTTCGAAGTAATAATCAACTCTAGGCATGCAGCTGAATTACTATCAAAGGTTGAAGCTATTACAGTGTCCCATGAATGTTCAGATTAGCTAAAAAGAAGAGAGAATCAAAAGCGACTCGGAGCGTGAGGCGGGACTCGGGAGAGTCGGCTGTAATGGCAAACATTGATTGGTTTGATGGCCGCTGTGATCATGTTCACGAGAACAATAACTTCAATACTTACAGGCCAACTTGAATGAGTTGAGTAGAGGGAAGACAGGTCAACAAGTAATATACCAAGTCAGGCCAAAGGAGGTTCCAAGCGCTAGGAATGCTGGCGGCATATCGGCAGGCATATTGGCACGCTTCCGTAATACTTTGCCGAGAATTGGAAGCCGGCCGCGGCCTTAGAAGCATCTTACAAGGTCATGCCGGCCCTGCCGGTTGCCTTATTATGTCATTGGAACGCTCTAGCCTTGGAAGGCTGCTTACGTTTTTCCGACAGGCGCCCAAGGCACTAGACATTCTGCATGCCGCCGGTGAGTAATGCGGCTCATTTCCAAGCCCATATCCACTCTTATTCAAGCGGCAACGTGCTAAGGCCTATCAGCTCATCCCCTCTGTCCGAATCTAGCTTGGACAGCTGCGTCGTACGTGTCACTTTTTCCCGTTTTCCTTTACTTTCTGGGCAGACTTGCCTCCTCAGAATGCGTACAAATCTGAGATTCCAGGTAAGGTAAGACAGGGAGCCTGTGGAATCCGGCGAGCATCTTCCTAGCATGTCGGACATCTCAAACCTCCAGATCCGTTCTGCCCGTTCGACTTGGCGCACTGTTGTGAATCTTTTTATATAACATCTTTCCAGCTGGATTATCGCCCACTCACGATATCAGCATATCCTGGAATCCAAGTTCTAGGTCATCCGTCATAAATCGGCTCAGTGGCGCCCAGCGCTTGACGCACTTTTCCGTTCAACTCGGGGCTGGGTCATTCGTAACTTTTCTCGCATCCCTTTTATTCCACTAAGTCACTGTGTCAAATCCAGTCAACAGATGCTATTTGATCTTGCAGCATCTCCTGGAAGCAAAGTTACAACAAACGGCTCAGTGGCACCCAGATCACCTCACCCCATATCAAGACCCTGCAGCACCTTGCCGCCGGTTTCCCCGTTCGACTCGAGCGGGGTCATGGGGATAGATTCGGCCTTAATTCCTTTTTGCTTCCTTAGTATACGTACTGATTGTCCTTTTCAGCTCGGTGTTCAAAATATTTTTCGGATCCCCTCGGCTGCAGGTCCTATCTATCTTGCTGCCTTAAGGCTTGAAGATGGACTCCGTATCCCGAATGACTGACGCGGGCGGGGAATGTGTTCAACATACCCTGGAACCAAAGAACGGGCTCAGTAACGCTCGACACACATACACACCACGTACGTCGAAATTCAGTGCCAGACTGCGGATTTTCCCGTTCGACTCGGGACTGGGCCATACAGTGGAGTCAAACAATCTTTTTGTCCCTCCGGATCCAACTTACTTTCAATCTCAACCCACCTTTCAAATGTCGTACTGATCATCCCTCGGCCGCGGGACGGGGTTCGATTATTCTCATTCCCCGATTGATTCGGGGGCGGGCCGTGGAATTATTCCCTCACCTAACTTGTTGTCCTATTCAACTCGGAGTTCAGATCACGTCTTCCGGATCCCCCCGAGGTCCTGGCACGATTCCTGTCCTTATTGAAAGCGCTGAAAATCAATTCTGACTTAGAATGCCCCACGGGCAGGGATTCGGCTTCAAGCACGGCTTCTCAGGAACCAACATTGCTCATTAACGTTCGGCGCGTATCCATTGGGTAGATTGTGTTACACTACAGATGTTCACGTTCAACTGGGGAGTGGCCCACTACGGACTTTTATCGGAATCCTGGTGTATATATATCCAAACCGCATTTGAATTAATTCTCCCGACCGCTTGTCTCACGAACGCAAAATCCATCTTGCCTTTTCCGAGTTGCAGAGACCGTTCAAAAGTGGTGCAGGTTTTTTCCGGGGACCTCCATGTACATAGCATACTGGGCTCGAATCCCCGAATATTCCCTAAAGCCCAAAGGCACCTCCCGTCTCTTACGAAGTAAGTTCAAAACACGGAGGATCGGGAAGTGGCGCGCGACCCGCGCCATTTTGAGCGTCGCAAATTCCTCTACGCGCTCGTCTAGGGCCGCGCGTGTTTGCAACAACTCCTTCGAGAAGCCGTCAGAGGACGTACGCGCACGAATATAATGAAAAAGCAAGACACGCACCGCCGTCGTTTCCTCGACCCACCGTTTTGCCTCCGCCTCCCGCTCTCCAAGGCGGGCTTGAGTCTCCTGCACAGAATCAGCTGAGGAAAGCGCGGGAGGTGTTATTCAAGATAACGCACCAACGCACGATCTTTCTGTATGTATGAACGAGTCAAATCAGGAAACGTGCCATCGGGGAAAGACGCACCTTCTCGAGGTCCGCGCGCAGCATCTCGTTCTCAGTTAAAAGCGCCTGGTACCGCTCTCCGGACTCGTTGAGGGAGGCCTGCAGGGCGACGACGAGCTCTGCGACGCGTTTGTTCGGACTTGAAATAAGATTGAAGACAACGCAGCAGGCACCCGCGCCATGCCCTTCCTCGCCGCTCGCTCCTGCGCAATCCCGCGCCGCGCCACCTCCAGCGCCGTTTTCACCACCCACGCCATCCCCGCGCCCTCGCCCTCGTCCGTCTTGGCATACTTGCGCGCGTCCTGTACATGTGTCACACAAGTCTCAGCAAGTCCTGCAGTAGTACATAACGAATGGCGACGCACCTGGGCAATGGCCGCGAGTTGGGCGGGAAGGAGAGCGAGTTCTTGGATGAGATTTTTGGTGATTTCCGCCACGCCTTTCTCCGTCGCGTTCTGCACCGACGAGTGGATGTGAGCGAGTGAGTCTCTGACACGAAGCTCGGAGTACGCACCTGTGTCAGAGCTTCGAGCCGGAGGTTGAGTTCCTGCAGAAGGTTCTCAGTCACGCCCGTCGCCCCGTCGAGGAAATCGCGGTTCATCGGGATGGGTGGACGTAGGGAGCAAGGCGCGGTGCGGCGCGACGGGTATTACGTGTACATAACGCCATCCCAATGATCAATCGGGGAGCAGTTGAACTAGAAACTTGAAGCTGCTTTGAAGTTCAGTTGAATTTCAGCTCAATCTTGTCTATACTGGAAGTACCTGGAATTTCACGGAGATGCTTGAATCTTGGCTACGATGACGCGTCGAATTGACAAGATCTGTTGCACTTATTCCAGTGTCACTCGGTATATTCCAAGGAAATAGAACCTCCACATACAGGAATATGGATCGCTCTTCTCTTCATCTGCACTCCGCGCGATGGACGAGGAATCGAGGACAGACGCCGGAAGCAAGCGGGAATCGTGGGAAGATCAGATCCAAGCCAAATTTTGCCGTAATCCCGGATCCGATCCTTCATGCTCTCATGCTCTCACCGCTCCCGGCTTTCGATTGTCAACGGCTTACTATCTGAACTCTATTCTCGCGGATCTCTTGGGTTTCTGTTCACTACATCTTAGTTTTACCCGCTCCACGGCCGCCGGGTGTGCGGGCATCGAGGCCAATGCCGGAAAAGTCCCGTTGTCCTCTCGAGCCCGCAAAGAGAACTCTACGAGAACAATACAAGAACCTAAGGCATTACAATCGGTCTCCAACAAGTTCACTCCCGTATATAGTACCTGGTTCCTCGCTCTATATCTGGGTTCGTTCCGAGCCATCAAATTTTCGGGATTTCGTGGACTACCAACTGAATCTGCAATTGACTCTGCCTTGAATCGGGTCTGTCAATAACACCGTTTTACCCGTCTATTATTCCGCCGGGAGCTTCTTTCACATCACTTTTTGAATCTCTCATGACTGAATGAAACTCTCGTTCCGGTCCGGCTTCATTGAAACTCTGACTCTCAGCGCACTTCATATTTCTACCTTCGTGGGCATTCAACTAGATGTGTTTCAAAGATCTCCCAAATAACCCGCCAGGTATTCGTCGTTCGGTACGTCGCGAGCTTTGTCCCCATCTAACTCCGAGTCTCACCAAAGTCCAGATTCTCATCCATCCCACGGATATCCACACTATCTGGTTCCTATCTTCGATTCCCGGATTTTCTCCCCCCCCCTCCCTCGTTTCACCGTTCATCCACACTGATCATTCTCCTAGATATTCCGCCCTCCATCTCTGCCTCCACATCAGACGTAGTGCACAGCGCACTCCTGCTTTCAACGTCCCAGACATTGTTCGCAGGTGCTGGGTTCGATTCCCGGCGTCTAAATTCGAACTTACTGAGCTCTTATTTTTGAGTTCAGCTCTAGCTCTTCGTTTTTCACAGTGAGTTGCCTGTCCTAAAATATCCAAAACCCCCCAAAAAATCGAATCAGGTTTGCTCTTCGCCCAAATTGCTGACTGATATTCCGCCGGGCGTGTTTAGAGTAAACCTACTTTGTCTGTCGGTCGTTTTATGGCCTGATTTACGCTTCTTTCCGCTAACACGTATCGAACAGGAAATCAAACGTGGTGCGCAAGTCATCTTCGGCCTACTCTCTCTCAGGTGCGTGGGTCGGGACGGGAATTTTCCACAGGCGATCCGGGTTCAATTCCATGCGATATATTCCCTCTAATGCGAGCACTTTACATTGCTAGATACGATGACACCCCGACGCGTTATCGCCACCTTCTCAGCCCATTCTTCTCAATTCACTTTGTTCGTTCTCCTCTCTTCCCCTCCAAGCCCTGCCCTTGATAAGTCTCCCTCCTCAGATCTTTGGATGTACCTCGTGATTAGTACCTCAGCTCTCTCCATGTTCTGGTTGCCGGGTAGGCGGGAGCCCGATACGAAACCATCTAATAATTTTTGTTGGATTTTATTCCTTTAGCTCCGGGGATTCTTCGCAAGCGCTGCATCGGTAGTAAGTAGCAAAACATTATAGTATGTACTCCGCCGCGCATCGGGCCCAGTAATTCGGACGTGGCGTACAGCGCACTTGGCTAGCTATCTGAAGTTTCTCTGGCAATGCAGCTAATTGCGGATAGCCTGTTCTGGGTTCGACCCCTAGCGTCTAATTGGAGAGGCGAATATAACGCGTTTTATTTTTTAACACTGCTGAATGACTATATTGGGCAGGGCCAGTTATCACCAACTTTCACTCGGCTGCCCAGTTTCTTTTGCCAAGGAATACCCATCCTTCGTGCGGTGGGTGATTCCCATTCCGACCACCTGTATTCCACTCACCTGCTTACTAGTTTAGATCTGCTCGGGGAGCGCGAACGCATCCCCACTCCTGCGTAATTTCCAAGGCTGGGTTCAAATCCTGCGTCTCCATATAGCTCCCCACTCGGTCGGATGGGCATGAGTTCGGGAACGCTCATTGGATATGAGCCGCATATATTTCTCGTTCCGATTTGTGTTTCATTTCTCCCTCTCACGCATCGTTCTCTTACAGATATTCGAGCGCATTCTCAGTGGTGGCTACCGACCAATTTCTTTCCAACACAGATAATTCGTTGCTCCCCGGATCTGGGGACTCGGACGTGGTGGATGGACCACCCCTGCTCGCAATTGTCCGAAGCGATGATCTGCAGGCAGGTAACCTGGGTTCGATCCCCAGCCTCCGAATAGGGTTGCATGGACAGCTTTTTTTTTTCTCTTCACTTGTTTCGGCTACTCTGTAGGCGGGATGCGCCGATGGAGTCCATCCAGTGTTTGTTCAATTCCACCGACTTGTCGACCGCCTCGCTGATCTCCTTTTGACCGCGATCGTGGGTCTGAGTCGAACAGACCTCTTTCTCATGATACCCAGTCTAGAGACGTGATACGATGCGAGTGCGTACCGCGCGCCGCCGGGTATCAAGACCCTCCTCGGCTCGTTCCGTGCAGTATGCAAAATTCACAAGATTGACCCCATCCTGGCGCTGCATTGCCTTTCGAGATCGAGCGTCGATGTATTGAATTATTCACCACTTGAATTGGACTGGGTTTAGCGCTAGGTCCAGGGGGTAAGTATATCTCACAGCCGTCGTAAAAGTTCTCGCGTAGGACTGAATGTAACAGTGGTAGGCCCTCATCAGGGTGGTTCAAACGACGCATCCGAGATTCCACAAGAATCGTGTTCGGGTCTTGGAGCGATTCCTTATCCGACTGTTTACTCAATCCAAGTTGTATGTACCGCACCCAGTTGTCAAATTATACATATAATTCGAGATGTATATAAAATGAGAACACAGAATCAATCGATATTTGAACAAGAGATGAAGGAGAAGCAGATAGCATATCGATACTAGAATCCAAGGGTAAGACTTCTTAGAAGGCTCCTCTGTCTTCCTTGGCTTCTCTTCTTCTCCCCTCACCAGCCACTCGGGGAGTGCTGCCTTCTCCTCGATCACCGGCTCACGCCTCTTGAATTTACGGCTGACGTGAGCCGGCTTATGTCGATGTGCAAGTGTTCGTCGAACTCGTAGTGTGCGATTCCTAGCTATAGTATTATATACGTTTTCTTGGATGCGACGATCTCGACGTATCTGGTCAGAGCCGGACGCAATAGAGCGGAGTTATTAAATAAGTCGAAGCAGGTTGGATGCACGCACCTTCGGGGAGGGCGACGTGGTGCGGACGTGGCGCGGACGTGGACGTCGAGTGCCTGTAAGAAATGAGATGATAAGACTGAAGCGAAATCGAAGTCAAAGGGATTGCACATGCCTTACGCAGGCAGGGGTTGGGGATGAGGTCAAGAGCGCTGAAAGAAATCAGGTGAGACTAATGAAACCAAGCCGAGGTCAAAGTAGGGTGAGATTTATATACCTCCGACCCGGGTAGCGCGGCGGCGGCGGACGCGGGGGTGGTGGGAGTGGCGAGAAGCGTCTGAACGAATCATGACCAAAAAAATCAGTGGTGAGGAGAAAGTGACGCACCCACGGCGGCGGGCGCCTCTAGAATAGGGGTGGCCAGAGCACTGGGATATAAAGGGCTGGGGGTGTGAAATGGTGATGAAATATGGAGAATGTAGCCGTGAGCAGAGTCGGACGAAAGGAGTGTAAGTCGCGGCGATATCTGGACAGCCGTTACTCGGGGGATGGGCTGAAGCGCAAAGTGAGCGTCGTATCAACCAAGGTTTAAGTCCAAACCGAGGGAGGAACTCACTGATGTACAGACTAGCGCGCGCTGAAAAACCGGGTATAGGCAGCAGGCGGCACAGAATGGAATGCTCGGTCAGTCGCCACCGCGTGCGTCGCCCTCATACAAAAATTTGGCAGGGTCGGGGACCGTTACAAGCCTTGAAGTGAAACGCATTTCTGCGCGAAGGCGAGTCGACGTACGGTGTGCGAATGCTTCGACGGCCTGTCCATGTCGCGTCGGCGTCGGACGTGCTCGGATGTGACCCAGATCGCAGAGCCGGTGAATGCCGCGAATTGGAAAATGGCTGGAAATGGAGGGAGAAGAGGTAGATAGAGAGATTTGGAAACACTGGTGGGTGGTGAAGGAAAGAATCGAGTTTGCTCTCCTAAATGGGGCGCATGGAAACTTGAGCATGAAAGTATTCATACTTCCACTCTCCGGCGTCATGTACACGGTACACACCTTCACCATCGCATAGAGTCGTTCTTGAATATTTTGAGGACCTTTGAGACTAGCAATCCATCCAGAGGCGGAAGAGTCGACAAGCAGACTTTAAGGAAGATCTTTGCCAGTTTTCGACCAGAGAAACTACCGAATGAATGATAATGACAAGCATGTGTGTCGCGCACTTGGAGAGAACTATACCAGCAAGCGAAGTCCAGCATGGGAGAGACAGACCAGAGTCATCGAGGCAGAAGCAAGGAGGAAGGGCACGGGAAATGCCGAGTCTAGACCGCTCGGATACCACGGGCCGAGCTTGCTGCTTCCTTTGCGCATCCATCTCGTTTCCAGTGTCTTCTTCGTCCGTCCTCCTGGTGGACTCTACTAGCTATGTTTTCCTTTGATCTCTGTGCATTGAACGCCACGAAACTCTGACCTGTGGATCTCTATCACACCCTTAAGGATTTTATGCGGACTCGGACCATCGATGAATATTGCGAACCGCAGACTGTCCACTGAGAATGGTTTGTTTCAATTCCGGTACGTAAATCAGATGACTGAAGGGAAAGTCGTAGACGCCGAAAACACGTTCTGGCACCCCGAAGTTCGATCGACGCAATCATGATGGAGCCGAGGGTTGGTTCAGTAAGTGAAGACGACAAGATTACCACTTTCCTGTTCAGATCTTGCTCCTTCCTCACATGAGGCTTACTCACAGGCTCGATGGCGGGGGGCCGCCCTTGCACCCTAACATTCTTGATGGACAATACATGAGCCCGTTGGATTCGAGCGCGAGCCATAAGGCACTGGAGTTCTTTTTTTCCTCCAGTCCCGGTAAAGTTCGGAGGCGTCAGCATAAACAAAGCCGAACACTGACTTTGATCCTTAGGATGAGGCATGAAACTCAATCCATTCTTCTCTCGACGGCAAACTTTCAAGGGACCGCTACCAATTAGTGCAATTAAACCAGAAGTCTAGTAAGTTTGAACCCCTCGCTAGCAGTGGTCATTACAGGCCAGGAGTAGTGAGTACATACAATACACGCAGGGCCGTTCGATTCAGGTACGAGGCATGTTTGCAAACCAGAGCACTTTTATTCCTTTTAGCTCCGGGGATTCTTCTCAAGTACTGTACCAAAACATTATGCTACCTACTTCGGTGCGCATCGGGACCAGTAATTTGAATGTGGTGTACGGCGCACTCTTACCAGCTATCGCAAGTTTCTTTGGCAATTCAACTATGTGCAGATAGTCTAGTCTGGGTCGACCCCCAGCATCGAATTTGAGGCGAACATTACGTGTTTTCTTTATTTTTCAACACTACTGAATGACTGTATTAGGCAGAGCTATTTAGAATCAACTTTCCTTCAGCCACCCATTTCTGTTTTGAAAGGAGTTCCCGAATTCTTGAATTCTTCCTGCGGTGGGTGATTCCCATACCGACCTGTATTCTACTTGGCACCTGTAGACGCGTTTAGATCTGATCGGGGAGCGCGAACGCATCCCCACTCCCGCGTAATTCCAAGGCTGGGTTCAAATCCCAGCTTCTCCAAGTATTATCCCCGTCAGTCCGATGGACACGAGTTCGGGAGAGCTCATTGGATATGAGCCGCGATATCTGTATATCGTTCCTCGTTCTGACTTGTATTTCATTCCTCAGGCTCCCTCTCATGTCCCTCCGCGTTCTCTTACAGATTCGGGCGCATTCTCAGTGGTGGCTACCGACCAGACTTTTTTAACCACAGATAATTCGTTGGTCACCGGATCTGGGGAGTCGGACGTGGTGGATGGACCACCCCTGCTCGCAATTATCCGGAGTGATTATCGGTAGGCAGGTAACCTGGGTTCGATTCCCAGCTTCCGAATAGCAGTGGAAAGTGGTTCTAGCTTTTATTGTTGCAGCTCTCTGTAGCCGGGATGCCCCAATAGAGTTGATCCCCGCTAGAGTTGATCAAATGCCGTTCAATTTCCTTTCAAATCCATCTCTTGCTCACCACATCTAGGGACTCGGATGTGGTTGATGGATCACCCCTGCTTGCAATTGGACAGAGCGATTATCGGCAGGCAGATAACCTGGGTTCGATTCCCAGCTGCCGAATAGGGATGAGGGGTGCTTTTTTTTTTGGTTCTATCTTATATTCTTTCAGCTTCTCTGTATGTAGGCACCCCGATGGAGTCTTTGACAGGGATCGTCGTGCACATTATAGCCGATACACCAGGCGTACATTGTGCACGCGCCCTGCTCTCTGTTTTCGGAACGAGTCTATGTATTTATGTCTTTCCTTTTCACTTATAGATAGGACACCATGTGATCCGCCTCTCCTCAAATGTAGGCCGTCCATTCTCGTTCCTCTTCTCCCAAGCCCGGTCTTTTCCACCGCTGAGCATTCTTCTTCCTCAGATGCTTGAGCACAGACTTTCTCTGTTATCTCGGACGAGGTGTGCGGTGCACACGCCCCTCTCCATTTACCCACCGACACCTCTCGAATGCAGTCAGAACATCCGGATTCGACTCCTGTCGTCTGAGCTTCCAATGTGTTGCGGAGCTGTATTTTTTTAAAAGAATTTTTCCGCCTTCTGTTCGGTGGTACAAGATTTGGCGCGACTTCGGCGGCCATGAGCGTGAATCAAATCTAGCGCGTTTTCTTCGGTCTGCGAGTGTCCTGGTCCAGGAGACGACCAGACCATTCGCGCGGCTGGCCTTTTGCCGTCGTAACGAAACTTAGTTGCCCACTTCATTTATTTTGCGTTGCTCGCAATGGATTGGGTCTCAATCCGTGACGTCTATTTGCAATGAATTTTACAGCGAAAAACTGATCCTGATTCATTCTTGTCGACACATCCTAAATTCTGTTCGCGCAGACGCAATGTTGTTTAATTACCTTGCTCTCCACCGTTTTCTTACACCCTTGAAGTAAGATTCGAATGAACTATTGAGCGCGGTATCCGCGATAAGCTCTGGTTCAAGTTGAAATTTAGGAAAGCCGAAACCCCGAAGGTTGACGTCCGATGACCGGCCGTGAGAATCCCGAGGATTCGGCAACATTCGGCATCACCGTTTGCATCATCCCACCAGCCTGAGTATCCCACCTCGTTCTGGCTTCTCCTCGGTTTTCCGTCCCTTCTGGCATGCTGTGTCTGGAGTTTCATCGAGGCTGGCTATCCCCGACCTCTCTTGATCACCGGGATGTTGCCCCGCAGGGAGAAACTCAGGGCCCGACTTCGAGGGTACGTTATCGGATTTCCCGCCGCAATTGCTCAAGAATGGCAAGTTGATCTCCTCTTTGAATCCGCAGACAACCATCACGACCAGATCCCGGGCTGTATTTGGGCTCGCGGAAGAACCTCTTTTCCCGCCCTGAACGTGTCTCGTCACCGTCGCTGCTATTTTACAATTCTTCCACCGCCTTCACCTGCGACATGCCCAAGGGTAGTCCAGACAAGCACGGAGACTACCGCAACGTCAGGTATATTCCTGTCCTTCTGTAAATTGTGAGTAGGCTGATACAATCGTTGTCTCAGATTCACCAGCGAGGAGGACCGCCGCCTTGTCGCGTTTATCGCAACGCACGACTCGCCGGCAATCTCTCGTATCAGCAAACGTCTTTACGCGCCCCTTGGACCCCAGGCAATCCTCGCGTCTGTGTAATCTTGCTGGGTCTAATTTGTTTTCTCGCAGGCGCCCGACTCGTACGCTTGGAGTCGCCACCGCACCTCCGAATCCTGGCGGATCCGATATAAGAACAATTGGCCCTCGTTCGACTTTAACATCAAACAATACAAGGCCCGCCAGAGTGAATCCCTCGTAGAAAACCGCCTGTCTGAGGTTCGTGCACTTCCGCTACGATCCCATGTTGACGATGCACAATCCCCCGCAGTTACTGACTACGCCGCGTGCGGTGAAGACTGTCGGAGTCATGAAAACCAGCACGCCCACCCGAACTTATACTGTATACTTTTTCTCTTTATTGTGTACTCTGCGCTTACAGCGATATAGAACTTGCATCTCAAATCTCGTTCCCCTGCCCGCGAACTTGCGTCATCCGAGTCCCTCATCAGATCTTTTACCACTAAGGTTCGTGCGCCTGGATGCTCTCAGGAGCTAACTTCTCATCGAATTCAGGATCTCGCCCTCATGGATTTGAAATCGCGGCTGGCGGCAGACAGGATCACCTCTGCTTCCCGAGCGGCGTCGTCTTCGGTCCGAGACTGATCCCTTTGATTTTCTTGAATTCTCATCTTTCCGGCGCAGATTCACTATCGCGGCGAGTTAGCGCATCCCAGCTACCCAGCCATGAACCGCGCCATCGCGGCACTCAGCCGCACCTCACGTCCCGGTTCCACTGACTCAAGTGTAGATCATACCGCCAACGCGAAGCCCATAGCCCTACCCGCGATGCGTACAATCCAGGTTCGTCGGATCGTCATATCATTCGTACTCCAGCTCATGTCTATTTATCTGCGTTGAAGCCCGATAATATGCGTCCAGAAACGCCTAGCATTCCCTCGGTACGCCGTCTCCATCTCGGTATTCCGCTCCACTCACCCTCCTCGACGATAGGTTACCCCGCTACCACCCCCACCCCCAGCGGTTGATCACGTCGCGGCTCATGCGCAGGCCAAAGTGCACCGCAAGCTCTCGCGCATGGCACGTCGGACCAAGACCGCCTCTGTCGACCGCGCGTGGGCCGTGTATTCAGAGACCGGCGACATCGATCGGACGCGGCAGATCCTCGAAGAGGAGGCGGCAGCGAATGCGGATACATTGGCCGCGCGGGCTAGCACTGTAGAACAAGGTGCGGTTTCTGTTGTGAAATTGGATACCCGCCGTTGACTCGCTGATTCCACTACAGCCCACCCCGACGAGCAGGTGCACAAGCAGCTCGCGAAGCTGGCGCGGAAGACGGAGGTGTTTTCTTCGGACCGTGCGTGGGCGGTATACGTGTAGACGGGGAGCGTCGCGCCGACAATACCGGTGCTATATCGAATGCGGGACGCGGCAAAGGCGGCCACAGATGCCCTTCTTGTACTACCTTGGAATATATTTGTCACTGAAACGCGTACGCCCCGCCCGCCGATAGCTTCGACCTACTGACCCTACGGGCTGCCTCACATTATGTTGCAATATTTTTTGATACGCCCTCCTTGTATAACTGGTACTTGTCGTGTTGTCCAGTTTTTAGAAGAATCAGCATGTCAAGATATGATAATTGTTATATGAACGTGGTACCTGCACTGCTAAGCCAATCCGAAAATTCCGGACTCAACATGGCGACGTGGATGATCCATTCCCGCGGAAACTTCGCCACCGGAGCGGCGACAGATTTAACATGACGGTCAGGGTAACTTCGCGTTGCCGAACCGTGAGAAGTTGCAAAGTTTAAAGGACACCTTTTCACCCCATCATTCGGAATCCTCGACCCTCGATCCTCGGTACCAGGGCCTGGCCCCTCCACGCGTGGGAGAAGATCTGGTTTCTATAGATTCGGTTTCACGAGTTCCAGCCGGACTTCTCTGTGTTCTCCTCTGACGTTCGAGTCCTTTTCTCTCCCACTTTGCGATATGCTGAGAAACAAAATTCAGCGCAAGGCTGCCGTCGCAAAGTACGAACCGAACCGTATAGGACGCTCGGTGCACTCACCGCTCCCCCTGACATTAGATCCGTTGGCAAAACAAGTCGCAAAGAAGCCGGTGTTGTTGTTGTTGTGAGATTCATTTTTTTCGGTTCGTTTCCATACTGGTTCCTCACTCTTTGCCCAATCCCTCCAGCTCGCGCATCCGATCGGGAAGGATCCCGCGGATCCCTTCAGCGAGGTACACAGAGATTTCGCTTTGATTCTGGGCCTCTGCTTATTACAGCCCCAGGGCACGTCGGAAAATGACTCAGTCGGAGTGAGATTTAACCCCCTCATTCATGGCTGAGCTCTACCCCACCGCCGTCAGCTACTGATAGATGGTATTCAGACCGCATCTTCCAGGGAGGTACGTGATCTTAATTCTGCAACCTTTCGTCCGTTAAGCTTTTACTCCAACTTAATTCTCAGCTATCGTCCTCCCCGCCCCCCACGCCCACGCCCACGCCCGCACCCAAGCGTGCGGCACACTCCGAATCCCCCCAGACCGTCGCCATCCAGCTTGGCCTGGGACTCGCGAGCACCCCCGTGCGCACACCAAGTTTTACATGTTTGGCTCGCTATCTAATCTACAGAGTGTTTCAGGCCGACGCGTATGAAGTATACAAGGCACTCGCAAGGCTCGCGCGCAAAACGATGTTCCCCATCGGCTACGCGTGGTCCGTGTACTTGCAGCTGGGGAGCATCCAGGAGACTAAGACGGCGCTGCGCAAGATGGCGCATGCGGCGGATGCGGCGCTGGCGGAGAGGGATGTTAAGGATCGTGTGGGAGCCGGGAGTGGTATGTCTTTCATGCTCGTTGCTTGGCAGTTGACTGATTTGATTTGACTACAGAGGTTGCGGCGGACACGAGAAAGCGTAAGCGGAGCGTTATTGACGAGGAGAGTCAAAGTTCCGAAAGGGAGTAAATCCAAAGGTTTATTTCTCTTTGAGGATGGATATTCGTCTGGCTCATGTCTGCCCAGTAACAGGCTGTTAGTCCCGCAAATGATTGCTCCAAAATCATCCCTTACATCTCGTGTTCCTTTTTTCCATGCCCTCTCAGGCGTACTTGTTATAACAGAACATTATCCAGTAGAATGAGCCGAGTCGCCGAAATTCAAGTAGATCGCGATCTTTGAAGGTAAAGTAACACAGTTGCGTTCAAGTAGATTGGAAAGGTAATAAGGGATGGATCATCACCTCGCGTTCCTAGTCATATATTGTCCGCTCTTGGGTATGTATTATTCTGTCGGTGTTGTCGGCCCAGCGACACACTAGCGAGACTCGGAATTCAGATGTCTCGGGGTGCGCCTTTTTCCAACCGTTTGGGATTGTCGGTGATGCGTGTCGTAAACTGTCTTCGATGTCTGCATATTATAATTCAGGGAAGATTGTCGTGTAGCGTAAAGAGATCGATCGTGAGAAAATCTGAAGTCTGCCCGGGCCGTAACTTTTCACTTCCCTCCACACGACCCTCCCTCCCTCTACTTCTGCTGTCCGCGTCGCAGATGAGCCATATGTCGCTGGAGAAAGCCTGCATTAAAATGCGAATCGTTGTTCGATGGGCAGGTGCTCAAATACTAAAGGGTCCCGGACATCCAACCGACTCACCGTCAACCGAAGCTCACCGGTCACCACTTGCCAGCTCATCCACAACTTTTACATGTACACTTGATGGAAAACGTTGTCTAATTTTAGGTTCATCTCCGTGTGTCGTCAGGGCCTGGACCAGTTTGTAAACCCGCGGTCCTTTGCTTCTCTTCTCTTGTCTTCGAGTCGCAGGGCCGCCCGCATTCCAATGGAAACGCAAGAGGTGGTTGTCCAACTTCGAGAAATATTCGCGGATTTTCGAGCAGCCCGCGACCGTATCGTTGAGCTCGAGCGGGAACTTCAACAAACGGTCCGTCGTGTAATTTCTTTTTTTGAATCAGTTCACGCACTCATATAATGGCAACAGCGCCAGGAGAACGCGACCCTCCGGAAGATTCCGATTCCCGCCCCCAAGCGTATCGGCCAGCTAACGGCTGCGAATGATTCTTTGCGGGAGGAGAACGATTCGCTGCGGGACGCGGTGAAGATAAAGAGGGAGCGTATAGATTTGGTGAGTCGCCCCCGCCATCTCGTTCTTGTGAGCTGAGTTCATGGCCTGCAGGATTTCAATGCTGCAACCCGCATTGAGGAACTGGAGTCTGCGAATACGACGTTATTCAGTCAGATCTCCTTGCTCCAAGATAGCGTCAAGGTCAAAAAGGAGCGTATGGAGTTAGTGAGTCTTGCTCAACGTCCCGTTCCTCGCATCACGCTAATGAACATGGCACGCGAGGATTCCACAGCGGCCAGTAATACGATTCAGTTGAGCGCCATTGAGACCGAGTCGATACGCAAGGAGATAGAGTGTCTCCAACGCACTCTCCGAATCAAGAAGGAGTTTTTCGATGTGGTACGTGTCGCTTCTCGCATTCCTCATTCTCTGACCTGCGATTTCACCAGGATCTCCGAGTCGCGGTCAAGTCCGAACGCGATATGTGTGCCGAAATCGAAAAGAAGTACGAGGAGGAACGAGCGCGAGCCGACGTTTTGAGTGCGGTGTGTCTCTATAATTCCTTACTCCGATCAGCAAGCTCACCCTTTTCAGAAATGTAGCGAGCTTGAGGCCCGGGTTAAGCAAAGCACGGACGCCGCGTTCAACGCCGTAAGTTTGACTCGCCCTACTCGCTATGATCCCTCATTAATTCGACTCACAGGAGAAGTCGCTGGAAGAAGTACGATATCTTCCAGCATTCCCTTTCCTCAATGACTCTCTGCCAGACTCTACGCCAATTTCAAGTCCAGCGCGAAGGCCACAAGGAACAGGCGGAGAAGCTTTCCCGGGTCAACGGCGAGTTGGCTACTCTTCTCCACATGCATCGGACGGTAAGTTAGATTCATTCATCGGCTGAATTTGTACTCACTAGGAACACGGCAGACTTTGAAGAGCCTTGACGAAGCCAGGGCGCACAATTCGACTCTAAAATCCGTACGCGTTATACGTTTTTCAAGCGCAGATAATATAGATTCACATTCTGCAGAGGTGTGATGCTCTCGATGCGGACCTCACCTCACTCCGTGCGGCGTATGGATTCATGAGGGCCGAGAAGAGTCGGCTACAAGAGGTATTTCGCAGTGCTTTCCATTTGAGACTCGCCGGCTGTATTAACCCTCGTTCTTTCAACAGGCTTGTGGGAAAGTTGTTCAGTTGGTAGAACACATTCGCGCGACCGACGCGCGCAAGAAAACAGTGAGTCTCGTTTATACTCGAATGTGCCTGTTGAACACATTTCCAGGATGGACGGAACCCGAGTCAAAAACCAGAAACGGTAGATTTGACACAGGACGATGACCCGGAAACCGACGCTGTGAGATTTACTTAATACGTGTCTGGTTCTCGCCCCTTGATCTCAACGCCCATGGACAGAGTCAAACGGCCCCGAGTCGCGAGCCGGAGAATTCCCCGCCAACGGATGGTGCCAGCTCGTCGGCCCAAGATGAATGTGATGTACGTCTCCTTGAAATTCTTGGCGGCAACAAATCTGAACTGCGAACCCTAGATTTTGTCAACGCTGAAGGAGGAGGTGATTCTATCCCGACGTTTGTCCCGCTACTCGCCCTCGTTAATTTTCTCGCAAGATGTCTGTCTACTGCGCTCACATGGACACTCTTCCGCAACATGGGAGACAGCCCCGGATTACTCAGCTCAGGCCCATTTGCGAGTATACTAGAAATTTAAACGCCCAGGCTCTCGTTCAGGTACGCGTACTGAATCTTCAAGAATGGAAGTTTTCTCATTGATTTGTTACCGCAGAACCTGGACCTGAATATGTACGTACTTGCAAACTGTATGCCGATGCACTCTTGATGTTTTCTCGTTTTCCCGTCTTCCAGCCTCGCGCATCCGGTGTTGTTTCTCCCAAACCGAACCGTCCCGATGACGAATGGGAACGTTATCGCGTTTGGTCCATCACATATATACGACCTCGACGAGCAGAAATGGACGCCAGGCTCGGATCTCGACGGCCTCGATGGAACTACACAGGAATTATTCGTCAAGCCGCAAGGCAGTCCTGAGGTCTTCTACGCAGGTATGTACAAGTGTATCGACTTGTATAAGCTGTACCCGGGGCAGCAGCGAGTATCACTGCCGCCGGAAATAGTGAGCGCTTTTCCGTCACCTACATTTATCGCGATTTTTAATTGGCAGGCGCAGCAAGATTTGAGCAATAGTATTACGAAGGCTGCGTTACCCTGCATTCGAAGCAAGAAACACCGGAAGCGGCTGATGGAGGAGTTCCTTGCCGGCGGCCGGATGGAAGTCGCGTGTCTGGGGTTGCGACGCGTTGGATTCAATTCGGCGCTGGACAGCGCGTTGCATGGGGACTTAGGTTGTAGCGGGTTGAAACGGGAGGCAGAGGGCGAGGGGGGTGGTAGTCTTCGGAAGAAGCAGAGGCGCGCAAACGACGAGATGGCGTAGGGTTATCTTCTTACTTCACGATATAGGAGTTTCGAGTTCCTCCAGTAGTCTACCGTCATCCGTAATACAGACTCTCCGGTTTACTGAGGCAATTTGGTTGATTGAAGCCTGAGCTAGTCGATTACCAATGCCTCGCCTTACCCAGCCGTTTCCCATCCGCGACGCTGGGCTTCTTTTACCCTCATTTGACTCGGGGTCGAGTGATATATTCACAGATAAACAATTATTTCTCTTCTTCCTTTTTATCATCAGGCTGTATTTCTCCATTTTCATCGGCTGCAAAGGGACGAGCTGAGGCAAAAGAGGAACCTTCATCGACAGATGTTTGCGTATTCGTCACCCCAAGCATTCCAATCTTAATTTACACTTGCAATTGAAATGAAATTTGACTAGTCTTGTTTGCATACAGTTTGATACCCACCCACCTACCTTACACCCAAATTTCTCTAGGAATACCCGGTAGCATACGGTGTGCGTCTGCATTATGTACACGGTTCGGTCTTTGTATTTCCGCAGAAGGCCCCTTTTCGACTCGGGGTCGGGTGTTGTTTCGGGGCTTAGGAAGCAATTTTTCTTCGAATCCAGGGCTGTTTTCAATTTTAATGCTGGCGTGACCCCGACGAATACACTCCGGGGAGTCATAAATGGGCATAGAAGCAAAGGGAGAAAGACTACTGAAGGAGTGTGAAATAAATGCAGGGAGTGAGAAAGGAGCGGGATAACAAGAATATCATGCGGACGATGCAATTTATATCGGGAGTCTCTTCCACGCGATCATCCAGCGTCTCACTCGGCGTCATCGACGGAGCTGACTCTCTTCGGCTTGATTTATATTTTCCGGGAACTATGGTTGCGCGACACTCGAGGCAAGATCTTGGGCAGAACATGAGCGAGGTAAATTTGCGAACGAACCGTGACCCTGGGCTCAATTGCTGACCGCGCGCTCCTTGGGGTGTTACAGGGAGTCGGGTGACTGGCGACTGATATACCGGGCGGGAATGAGGATTAAATGTGAATTTAAATGAAATCTAGATATCTTTGATGGCGCAGCGATAGCCGAGCCAGAACGGACAGGAGACTGCAGCCAAGGCGGGAAAAGTGAAAAGAATATAGACGAGGATGGGTAAGAGTTGGTGAAAATGAAAAAGCATTGGACGTGGCGGCCGATGACTGGTTGTAAATTTCGGCTTGCTGAGCGCGAGTATGTACGAATGGTCGGGAGGAGTGAGAATGTGCATGTATGATACGGAGTCGTAGAAAGGTTTGGCGGGGCAGAGGGTGTGGTATAAGTCGCGTAGACGGGAACGGCAAAATCGGGTTTGCAGCGCGTCGGACCGACACGGAGTCCTAGTTCGCGTGCAGGCCGTTACTTAGAGTTAGATACGTGTAGAAAGAAATACGCACATATCAAAGGTATCGAGTTGGACGGACAGATGCTGACGAGAGGTTCAGGTACATACAGGTGAAGCGAAGACTAGACTGGGTTTGGGTTTTCCGACCTCCGAGTTTCGCGCGAATATGCGACGTACAGGCACCGTAGGGTGGGAGGAGGAAAGAACAGAACAATGCCTGAAGACTGAGGATATGAAGGGAATGGGGACAGATGCATGTGCGTTTGACGGGGTGTAGCGAGCCTGAGGACGGAGGAAGATTTGGCGACTGAAATAACAATGCAGATGTCGAACTACTTAGATCAATCTTGGGACGGATATCAAGTTCGCTTGGAATAGACACGGCCGAGATGAGGCGCATATTTCAGGGCCATCCCAATTTCCCAGCTGTTCCACGACGATGGATGATGGTGATATCTCGGCGGCGTCAAGAGAAGGATCGGTCTTACTGGTGTTTATCTGCTCAGCATCCGATCTCGCGTACTAAGAACGCTGTGTGGACGCACCGTCCTTTCGTCGAGATTCTCATCACCAAGCCTGGGGTGGCTAGTGCTTTCGTATTCAGTTCCCGCATCAGAATGTTGAATTAAGGGAGAATGAATCACTTTACTGGGCTCACCATAGGCAAGTCGCTGCCATATGGCTCGTAACGGGGGTCTGCGGCTGCGGCTGCAGCTCCCTGAAACGTCACGGTAAATGGAAAGGAACTTGGCTGAAAATCAGACACATCACCGCGAGATCCATCCCAGAAATCCACCCCGGCTCAGATCCTCAGCACACACCCGGATATGCGTTCCAAACGTTCGTGCGACAAGGGTGGTTCTAGGTGCTAGACGGGAATATGTTTTTGCCATTCGATGCAGTCGTGTTCAACGTTTATGATTGCGACTGATCGGCGAGCGGGACGAGACCATCCGCTGGAAGCTGACAAAGAGGATATT
This sequence comes from Mycena galericulata, assembly GCA_029289565.1. Lineage (NCBI taxonomy): Eukaryota > Fungi > Basidiomycota > Agaricomycetes > Agaricales > Mycenaceae > Mycena > Mycena galericulata. Next base: position 146,000 of record JARKIA010000285.1, on the reverse strand, counting down.
AAGGATAATCGGGTATGTACGGCGAGCCGAAGCCAGAGATGCGTGAAGATTCCGGGATACTGCACGGAAGAAAATCTGGATAAAGTTTAAGGAGATGTTCTTGACTCGAAGCGTAAATCTTTTAAATCGAGAATTCAAGGGCCCAGGAGTTTAAGGCGGCGCGAGGGAAAATGCGGAGGCTTGCAAAAAAAATGCAGAAGATGAGCAGAAGAACCAAATGATGCATATCCTATTACGAAGGCGGGCATACAGGTCAGGTAATAGATGATTCCGAGTTGAATCAGACTTGAGACCCAGCCGATCTTTGAGACGTGTGCAGAGTAGCGGACCCCAATTCAAAGGCACAGATCCAGAGGCGGATAAGGGAGCTTCTCGCACTTGAATTCCATTGAGACAGGCCCAGGGGATACAGTGTTAATCCTGAGAGTTGGCTGAAGATGTAGAGGCGACATCCGTAGAACTTCTTTGAGATACGGCTGATTTTCCCGATATGAAGAGTTTGGCCGGATTAACCCCAAGAGACACGGTCAAGCATGCGGGTAGAGATCCATAAGGAAGAGATGTAAAGCCAGCCGCACGCAGCAACGAAAGGATTTGGAGAAGATCGCGGTTCGGGTTTGAAAGGAGATTACGAGAGAGACTCGGCAAACAATCGTTTAGTTCCCACGTTCCCCTTTTGCTTCCTGCATCCACCAACCTCCGCCAACTCGTCACCAACGATTGCCAAAAAGCAAGGTATACGGCGTGTACCACTGAAATTCCGGAATGAAATATAATCCCAACGTTGCAGCCAGATTGGAGCCCACGATTTCCACTGATCAAGCAACGTGGTGCAAAGTTACTTCCAGGTTTGCGGCTCGGGGTTTCTGCGAGGACACATTTGAAGAATTCTAGTTCAACTGGCGCTATTCGAACACCCGACACGGCGATACACTATCATCTTCACCTCCTCGATGAGTCCCTCCGTCGTCGACAACGAATCCACCGAATACTGGCCGGTACCAGCCGGATACCCAGGATCCCCACTCCAATTAGCCTACCTTGATGCGCTACATGCAGCATCCGTTGGGGCGAAACTAGTGTGAAGACGGGGGCGCGGCTGAAGAGGGTGCTGGCAACTCCGATATGTTCGCGGCCCTCTCTGTGGCTCTGGACAAGCTGTGTTCTTGACAGTGTACTTTTTCTCGATTTAACATCTATTTTGTCAGGCGCGCGGTTATGTCCAGAACAACCTTTAACCTCTCCCTCGTGCGTTTCCTCTCGCCGAGTGCTGTTCGTCTTCCTCTGATCCTATTACCCGTAGGAATTACAAGACACATGCACGACCGCGTGGCTGAGCGAGACGCGGAGCTCGCGCAGATGCATCTCCGAGTCAGCGATTCCGACGCGGGGATCCAGCACCGTGAGGAGGAAAACGCGTCGCTGAAAGTGGTGCGGCACATCAATCCTTATACTCATGTGATCTAACATTTTTCAGGTCCGCGAATGCATCCAACAGGCCTGCGTATAGCGCCGCTCTTCCCCGATATTTCTCGTATAGGAGCTAGCGGAGACTCGCGGCAGCGTGGCCAAGCGCGAACGGAACTGAAGCTCAGTCGCGAGGGGAACGCGGAGCTTCGAGCAGTGCGTCCTCCTCCCTTTTCCAGTTTATCATCGTTTCTATCATCTTAGCGCGTTGCATATGTAGGAATCGGGAGACATGCCGTGCGCAACGAGGATATCCGGCGCCCTGGGGAACAAAATGCGTCCTTACAGCGGGGTGGCCCATTTTCCCCTACCCTCAATTATTCTGAATCTTCCTGTGCAGAAGCTCGCTGACGGGAACGCACGAGGTGAAGTACTCAATGCACAATTGCATGCCAAAATTGAAGGGAACGCCGCCCTCTTTCCGGTGCGAATGACTTTACATGTGACTTGTAATTTTATGATCATACGATGTTGCACAAGTGTAAAAGCAGGCACTGAACATCTCATGGGTTCACCTCGTCCCTCTCCCGTCCATATACGTCGCTCAAATTTATCTCTCAGACCGAGAAAGTTGCGTACGCGAGCAAAAATGTCGCACCGAGCAGGCCGGACACGCCTACAAGGTCCGCCCTCCCCTCACAAAGCTCTGAGTGTATGAAGATAACAAAATGAAGTCGCGGCGCAGGGAGTAAAATGCGCGGATGGTGGTACGCTCAGTTCTGCAAGCTGAACCAATGGCGCTGCAGGTGGTAAGTCTTCACATTTGCGGCGCCCCACATCAACTGAATGTCTGTCTGTTTGAACACAGACCTTCCACGAGCTTGGCGAGCGATTGGAGAGTCTCGTGGCTGCCGCGGTCTTCGGGAACGTGAGTACACATATTGCAGTCTCGCTTATTTGAACGCACTGCTAATTCGGGATGAATCCAGACCTTTTTCGCGAATTGCATACCCCCATTGGTACGTTCTGAACAAGTGATCGTTTGTTCCTGAAAGCCTGTTAATTGGTTGGCTTACTTGTTGTCCAAAAATTGGCGGCGGCCCAAGCCGAGAAAGATACCTATATATGTTACCAATGTGGGCGGTAATACTGGTGTGGGCACGGATCATGAGGAGGTGGGCTCGCGGAAGCGCACAGCGGATGTGGAGCCCGAGACGACAAAGAGTAGTTATTAAGCTAGAGTTGAGGCGGGTGGGAAGTGGAAGAGGTGCCGCGTAAAAAGAAAAATCGTCGTACAGTGGACGTGTTGGTTCGGAAATGGAGGCGTGAATGGCGGCTCCGGTAAGATCTTGTAAATGTAAACTAACACATATCGTCGCCAGATAGCACACCGGAATAACTAGCGACGGTTTTCAGGAAAGACTACGGAGTATGTGTGGTCTTCATCGAACCGAGACTTCGCATTGCAAGATTGCCGGTGAGAGGAGAAATTCTTTAAAGAACGGTACTCAGCATTGCAGCGGCATGAGTGAAACATACTAGAAGCCAAGTGGCGTACAAATGAATATGCTGAGCGTAGCAATAATGGTCAAGATAGGGGCAGCAGTCTGAGATTGTCGAGCCGGGCCGTTGTACGGTACTGTACCCCTAACTTAGCATGGGCCGTGCCCGGGCCGGGCCGCAAATCTTGTCTCTGCGACTGCATGGGATTCGACTTCTGAGCTGGTAACGGGCTCGGCTTGATATCCAAGTGATCTCTATACAACCTGATTGTTCCTGGTTCTCTTTCGTTCTCATTTCCGCTATGTTACATGTATCTCCGCTGGCCGACTGTCTGGCAATACACTATCCTCCAAATACTGTATCCTTTGATCATGAGTCCAACTAGTTCCATGTGTCGGAGCTCGATCCAAGGCTCAGCTATGCAGGGACTTCAACCAACTGATTTGACCGACTATGAACTCTTATCAATCTTATCGTTCCATCCCATCGAAGCGCCTAATTTCTCGACAACAACTTGATTCTCTGGAGAGCCACTGATCACACCGTTGAACTCTTACGTCTATCGAACTCGTTTCCCACCGTCTCTTTCAAGCCAACTCCGCGATGCGGTGTTGATGCGGTATTGAGGCCAAGGTCAGACGCCACACCTCCGCTCCGCATCCTTCCCTGCTCTCTTCCCTCTTTCACGACCACGGAGTTTACACTCAACTCTTTCCTCAATAATTCTCATGTCGGGCAGGGAAATTGGGTGTATCTGCGGTGTTTCGGACCACCAACACTCCGGGACCAACGCCCAGCCCGAGCGGACTCCTGGTGCGGATAACATACCCATTTCGGTGAGTGTCTCTCTCCATCCTTGCCAGACTACGAGGAGTTTCATCGATCCCTGTCCAGATGGCTGCACGAACTATGATCACACGAGGCACCGATGACCATCCACGGCTTCGAACTCGGCCGTATCGCTCGTACCACCGCTCAGGCCCATCCATTTTATCGGAAAGCTTTGATAGGGGAGGCTACGATCGGCTGGACATTATCCCTCGCTACCATGAAAATTCGCTACGTGCTGCACTCGAAGGTAGATGGCTCGACTTGGCGAATGTGAGTGCCAAATTATCCTCTTGCTTCAGAGATTCCTCATACTGCGCCCTCAGACGTGCGTGATATACCCAGGAAAACACGCCCGCAGCGCAAGAATCGCTAGCAGTAAAGTAGCCAATCATCTGGGAAAATATTCCGGCAAGGTAAATGCGCACAAATCCAACTGTTGATTTACATGAATCTCATTTCATTACTTTCTTCGAGCGACGCACAATAAATCCACGCATCCGTTCTTCAAATTCCGCTGCCCCTGACAGTACCGCATCATGGTACGCAACGTGCAGCGTTCCCCTTGACCCACTCACGGGATGGATGGCTCCATCGGGTGCGAAGCGCACTCATTCAAGCTACTCAGTGGAACGCGAGCCGCCAAAGAAAGCGCGGCTCGCACTGGAATCATCCCTGGTCGATACCCCCGCTTCAGTGCCCCCTTCGCTTTCCCCCGCCGACTGGAGGGCGTTCCCCGAGATCGAAGAATGGGCAAAGGTCGGCGAAAACCTTGGTGCCCACGACGCATCCGAGGCGGATGTCGTATACGTAGGTTTTCTTGTTCGGCGACGGATCGAGTCGTAGGATTGATGAAATTCATTTACAGATGAAGATGCTTGATGTGTTTGCTACACCCTCTGCTGCCAGCAAAGCGTTAGGAGGCCAGGCGAGTTCACAGAGTTTAAAGTAGCGGCACAGGGCATTTAATCATCAATAATCCTTGACCAGAATATGATTCACACTGTTCAGAACGCGTGAAATCCTTGGTGAGTCCGATTTGTGTTGAGCCACACGTATATCTAAACGATTAGTAATCCTCACAGGATGTAGTGCGGCCGCATGGAATGAATACATACATATATTTTGAACCACAATTATGACGTTCTCTTCATTATGCTTGACCCGCTAACCATCCTGTCTCCTGTGGGTTGGTTTCGTTTTGGTCACGCTCCGACCTCCGCCGTCTCCAGAACCATGCTTGATGCTCGCTCTTGGCTCACTTTAACCTTAAAAAAAAGTTTGAAGCGTTTCAAACTCAATTGCCCAAGGGGATGGCACTCCGGTCCGAGGCTGCTTGGTAACGTGCAATCGTTTCATCGGTGTCTGTAGAAGTCTTCTTCCATCCTCGGCGGTTTGTTCCCTCGGTTGCCCTTTATGCGATTTAAACTTGACCGAATGAAACCTGTGTTGGAGTGGCGGCTCGTTGGGGAATACTTGAAATGCCCGAGGACTTCAGGTACGTCCTCCGTCTCTCGTAATCTCCGCAACGATCCTCTTCCGTAGTAGGCCATTTTTCCCTTGGAGGATCTTTACTTGTGGTCACAACCAACCCTGCGAACCTGCTGGTATTCAATCACAGCACGTCCGTCAAATGAAACAACAAGATATCACAAACGGAATATCCAGGCTCGACGCCTCTCTGTATCAAACTACATGTCCCGTCTACACTGATCCGTCAAATCTCAGTCTAGGTTCGTCACATCAAGGGACCCTTACCTGTGAGAGCGGTCTGCGTCAAGGTCTAGATGATCAACTCCCGAGGACATCTTATGCAAGATCTGCACAGGATGGGCACGAAGCCAAGTATATATTTTCGGCCCGCAAATATCTTTCTTTCCCTTCCCTTCCCAAATCCCTACCTCCGAGTCGTCTTGTCTCCTGTGCGCAGCCTCCGATGGTTGCGCCGAGGTGTGATGCCTCCGTCGACATTTCGCGCTCGTTCATATCTGACCTGCAGATTTGATGATGAGGACGACGACAACCTCATACGCTTTTTCGCACACCCAACACGCCTTCTGCAAGATCGGAATCCGGGATTTAAGCTGCTAGGACCAGAGGTTAATGATTCAAATAGAGGTATACCATAACTAATTGTATGGTAGGGCCATTTCCCGTGGAGTTTTCACCACAACTCTGCGGCCTGGAAGAGGCGAAGCGGCTTGATCCCCGACTTCGACAGCCGAATTTTGTCGGCAGCCAGACAACGACAAAAAGCCGCGTGCGCTATGGTTACATCTAATACCTCCGCAATTCTCACCCTTTCTCAGTGACCTGGGGCCTGAATCGTCGTCGTCGTCGTCGGAGGAGGAGGAGCAGGCTGAAGGTACCCGTTCTCCCAGAGCTCGACAGCGCACTGATTCCTTTTCCTTTCAACCCTAGAGGAACGCACACCAACTCCCCCGCTGAAACCTCGCAAACTTTCCCTCGCGGCGCCCAAGGTACGTATAAGAACTTGTTGTGGCAATTTATGGGGAGACCAACATTAATCGCGATGCGTAGAAAACCCCCAGGACTGTTGTAGCGAAGCAAGACGACGTTTTAGATGTTAGTGTCTTCCTAATCATGTTCGTGTACCTGACTGGGAGCTATCAAGAACTTGCTCCTTGCTCTGACCAGCGTCGTCGAATCCGCGGGGATCCTAAGACAACGCATGGAAGAAGAGAGTTCGGAAGGGGAACAGGAGGAGGAGGAGGAGGAGGAGGCGCAGCTCAAACCCAAGCTGATCAAAGGTATGTTCCCTCCACATTATACTTTACAATACTTCTTGACGCTCGCATAACCTGTTCGTAGTCAAGCCTGCCGCAAGTGAGATAATAAACTTACTGTGGTCTCTCCGCACGAAACTCACATTCTTCAGAAAAAAAATACGCGGCAAGGACACCACCGGAATACGAGGAGGACGACGAGGAAGAGCCCGTCCCGTCCACCAAGGTCAAGGGTGAACACCTGACGTCCAAGTCGGATCACTCGCACCTCTAATCTCTTTTTCGATTTCTTCGCAGCCGTCGTCAAGGCTCCCAGTGAGCATACCTCACTACATCCCCGCTACCTCCCGTCACTCATCTTTCGCAGGGAAAGCGCCCGTAGGGAAACCAGCATCCAAAGGTTGGTACTTAACTCTCTCGCCGTCCCCACCCGCAACATGGACTATAGCTCTGATCATTTCTTAACAGCTACGAAGCCGACAACGACTGAGTACATGTTATTTGTCTCTCCACCGGCCCATTTACGCACGCCAACGGCCGCCATCCAGCCGCCAAGTTGGCCAAGCCCAAATCAAGAGGTCGGTGCCCATCTTTTGCTGAGATGAACAGTAGCGCTAATCTGACCCTCGTAGCCATTACCCCTGCCCCTCCGAAGCCTCCGCGTGAGTCCACCCTATTCATCTGCCTCACTTCATTGAATCGTCGCAGAGAAAGCGGCCGCGAAGCCGGTGTTCAAGCCAGTTGTGGAGGTAGTGATGAAAAAAAGGAAGAAAAATTTTGAAGACTCGCCGGACGACGAGGTTCGGCCCAAAAAAAAGCGCAGTGCGTATCACCCTCATGTTGCCCTCACGCCTGAGCCTGACGAGGGAGATCTTCAGCCCTTGCCGCACGCTAACCCGGGAGTGAGTGAAGCCGCGATCCCAGTGCAGGTTTTCTACGGCGCGCGGTCTGCGCTGGAGCCTAGCGCTTGAAGTTTTTCCACCATTATTCTTGGACGTTTGCGTCTTCGTTTTGGATCCCGGATTTCGTGGACTTTTGTATATTGAATTGACTCAGTACTCCCCGGCCTAGACGATAGATGCTTATAGATCAGCTTTTTTCAATCGTACTATCTGTTCAGTGGTTTACCGTAAATCTACTGTGGGATTGATCTATGCCGTGTAAAGATTAGCTGCCGTAGAGGGGTAAGTCAAATAAATCCAGCGCATGTCCAAATTCCCAAAGACGAACCGCTGCCTGCAGAACCAGGCGTCGGCCTGGACAGTCCTTCTGTGAAAGGGAGCAACAAAGGTCCCCCGGCTTTCATTCGCCGGCAAGTAGATTTCCTATTTCTCAGTGTGACCCCAGCAAGAGAAAATTTATACACACAACTTGTTCGATGTTCGCTGGAAGTCATCCATCCAACATCCACTCACCAGCCTTCTTTGAAATATTGAAACACACATCATCGTTCCCTAGTCAATACCGTGAGCAGTATGACGACGGGGTTCGACTCCCCGCATCTTGATAGCAACGACTCGGTTCGGATTTCCCCCCCTCCTATCGCACAATGTAGCACCCCCTTGGTTTCTACGCTATTTCCCTTGTTCAAAAAATTCCTCTCCGCCACCACACGGAAAGTATTCAGCTGCATGTCTGATGGGGATGAAGTCGGTAACAGGTTCTCGAGAGAAGAAGATATGATGCATGAGACATCTGTGTACTGAATGGTCAGGCCAGCACACACGAGGGAGAAATTACCTCAGTCGATAAAGTGGGCGGAATCAAGCAGAGATATTTGATACTATGAACTACCATTGAATGGTTGAGAAAATGCAAAGGGCCTGAGCAATGAGATGTTTCATTTCCGGCGCATTCGGATAGAAAAAGGAATTGGACACCATTGGTAATTCAGACGCCGGGAGTCGAATCCAGCTCACCTGCTGAAGCTGTTTTAGACGCCGTAGCGTTAGCAGGGGTGCACCGTACACCACGTCCGAGTTCTGGGTTGAGGTACACCACAGATTACATGTGATGGAAGGCCGGTGAGCTTGAGCAGAAATGAAATCCACTGCGTTCAAGCGGCCCCGCGGCAGACCCTGTCGGAGTTGCGTCGCTACACGACGGAGGTGCGCCGAGGATCTCGGCATGGTCCCGTCATCACTCGGCACAAGCGGCAACGCAGCTCGGCAGGGCTCTTTCATCTGTGCCGCCGAGCCGGCTAAACGCAGTGATTATAATTACGAACCACAGGCTGAGAATATCAAAGGCGCTTGTTGTTGCTCCTAGAAGTTCCGGTACATCAGACTCCGCGAGAGTGGGGGAAAAAACGATGACCGGGAGCGGTTCAGGAAGTCCAACTCAAACGCTCGAGGTTGATCTCCCGATTGCTGTTTGATTTGACAGCTAGAACAGAACGAACGGAACACTGCCCAAGAAACCAAAAAGATGGAGCCCTGGCTCATATCACTGATTCAGCGGCCGGGAGTCGAACCCAGTCAGCCTTACTCCTGCATACCGTTGCCGCTAACAGTTGACGAATTTGCAAGCAACCCTCCACCGTGAATGACGTCCGAGGTGCTAGCACCAGTTGGGAATCCTTATATCGGTGCAAAGAGGGTCAGCATGAGCTGAGCAAGAGTTCAAGAAATAAGTCCAGACCTCAAGAAAGGTCAAGAATAAGCAAGCACCATGTGGGACTCGCGTGCTACCTGTATTCGAAGTCACCGAAGCAAAAGGGACAAAACAGCTTTGGTTATCAGCAGTGGGAGTCGACTTAACTCAGCGCATCTGATGATTGCACTGTGAAAACACCACATCGGCAGGGCAAGGAAAGCACCATGCACTACACCTCTCGCTGGGGGAGAAGGTGATCTGTGGCAATGGATCAGCGGGGACTAAAGAGAAAATACTTAGAAGCAAAGAAGTGAATCACCCACTGAATTGTGGAGGATGGACAGAAGGTCAGCCGCCGAAGCCTTCACACGAAAATTTATTGTCGCGAGCTGGGAATGGATGTACTTCGCACTCACTTGGATGCAGAAAAAAAAAGGATCTGGGAGTCTGGCTCACCCAGACGCCGGGAGTCGAACCAAAGTCACACGCCTACCGCACGTGAAGTTAGCTGTCGGTAGCAGGAGTGCGGCGTGCACCACGTCCGAGGTTCCCATAATTATGGGCAGCCGGATATCTGAGCAAGGAAATGATCGGGATTCAGCGGCAGCGGCAAAGTCATGAGGAAAGAGTAAGAGTTCCGTACTTACACTCGACGAGAAGACGGAGCAGAGCGCGAGGAGAGGTGAGTCGGGAGCTGGGGGATCGGAAATCCGGCATCGCATTAGTAAAAGGAAAAGGACGAGAAAAAGGCACTACAGACATACAGACGTCGGGAGTCCAACGCAGGTACCTGCTGGCACTTTTCAAGCCGCGCAACAGGGAGATGGGATACAGCGTGCACGACGTCCGAATTGGAAACATTGACGTGTATCTGGATGTGTATACGTTTGCGCGGAATGGGTGGGTGAAATGAAATGGACCTAAAAAATGAATCACGGCCCGGGAGGTATGTTTGGAGATATGGGGGCACATCTGTGAGTATGGGGAAACCGATAAAAGGAGGAGAAAGGACTCACGCCGCAGATCCTCAGGGAACCGTGGATGCGAGGGGTCGGATTGGGGTACTATCCACAGAAAAAAATGGATCTCGAATCATATACGGCGTACTTAGACACTGGGATTCGAACCCAGATCCTGCTACTTCAAAGGACGAGTTGCAGTGGGGTGCACCATGCACCACGTCCGACGTGCAAGGAATAATATGGACCCAGATATCTGTCGGAGAACGATGGACGTGCAATTAGATGCGTTTTTCTTGCTCCTAGAAGTTCCAGTACGACTCTGCCGAGTATCCGTGCGGCGTGGTAAACAAGAGGGCCGAACGCAATTGATCACTGTTTGAGATCGGACAGTTAGAAGCGGGGAGGTACACTGCCCAAGTTCCAACAAACCAAAAAGATTATGGAGCCCTGGAATTCAGCGGCCGGGAGTCGAACCCGGTTGTTCCTGCCTACCATTGGCGCTGACAGTCGACGAGTTGCAAGTAAGCTGAACCGTGCAGGACGTCCGAGGTGGTAGTGCCAGTTAGGAATCCTTATATCGGCGTAAGGAGGGTCCGCATTAGCTGTGTAAGAAGAGTTTATGTAAGTAACGAAGGCGAAGCCTCAAGAAAGGGCGAGGATAAACACGCACCATTATGGCAGTATTTATCACTGAACATTACGTACTACCTGTGGTGTACATAGTAGCAACTGAAAATACACGAAATCGAGCAGTGTGAACCCTTCACGTGCTCAAATACGTGGGGTCAGTTCGTAGTTTGTGGTGATGACCTCGGGTCCCCAACAGTACTTGGGGAGTAATTTACATCCAACATTTTATTATTTGCACTGAACCCTGCTGAAGGTGTGGTTCCTACACCAAAATTGTGTTCAAATCCCACAGTGAGGATATTCCCAAACCATCACCGATCCCACTTCTCTTCGTCCCAGTTCGTCCCCGTCTCATATCATCAACTTTGGGTGTAGGTCCACTGCGTCACATGGCAAAAACTTTGTAAATCTATATACTACAAGCTTTAGGACCCTGCCTTCGGCACGGACGCTCGCAACCCCGGTGGATTCTCAGTTCGCCAACGCACGGCGGATTCCGAGTCCCGGGGTTCGCCGTCCACGGGTGGATTCCGAGTCCCGTGTTTGTCAGGTGATTATATCAGGTGACTTTTTGTGTGGCAGTGTTCGTTGTCTCTTAATATATAGGACTACTGGGCCCAAGTGTGGTGCCCTGGGGCACATGATCGCCCGATTTGGGCATGGCTATGTCTCCAAGTCTTGTTTTACCACTTCGTCAATCTCTCGCTATCTCAGTGCAAGGCTCACAACGGCGACCTCCAAGAACTTGCACTGCAGTCCAGCCATGCGCAAGGATGGCCACATTGACCACCTCGACGCCTACTTCAACACGGAAAACGGAACTCCGAGTCGTAACACGACCGCCTATAAGAGACGAGCAAATTATGTGCTGTACCCTAGGCTGCCGCGCACGAGATTTCTACTTAGATACTCAGATACTCACCCAGACAAGCTGCTGAGCTGCGTCATCATGCGCAGACTAGAACACATATACTAAGCTCTGCCTGATTACGACACTGCACGCCCCCTCCGAGGAAGACGTCCTCCGTGCGCGTGCAAAGAGCACCGCGATCATCGAGACACGGTTTTTCATGGGCGATTTATCGTATGTCATTTCTCTTCTCTTCCCTTCCTCTCTTTTTGTCGCTGACTTCGAGATCGGCGGCCAGTGCTCTGAGCGCAAAAAGTGGATCCGCTGTTTCGAGAGGTGCGTTTGTCTGTCTCCCTGTGCCTCCCTCCCTCCTTTTCTTTCTTCCCTCATTCGTCATCTTGTTCTTCACCTGTACTTATCTCCCCTCCCCTCCCTCGGCTCCCCTGACTTGGCGCCGCGGCTTTCTGCATTCTCTGAAGGAACACAGGGATGAATGCTTGAGGGGAGGGGGGTGCGGGGATGTGTGTGTGCGCCATGCCTCCCGATTCCGATTCCGATTCCGATTCGTGCTCCTCGATTTCGTGAGGTGGCGACGGTGTACCTCCGCCTGCCGCCTGCCGCCGTGTACGCTACGCGTTCCTGGGATACACCGGTTACATGGGTATGCATGTAGCTGTGGGCGGGATGCCTATGTCCAGCGGAAGGCGGCTCCGCACTCGGGCACGCCGTCGCTCCCTGCTCCCTTTCCGTCGACCGCGACAGACAGTCTGACGCTGGCACGCGGAGAGAACGGCACGGGCATTGGGTACCGTGGTGGGGTGCCCTGTGTGCGGCGCTGGTGGTGTGCTGTACCGGCGGCATGGGCTTCATCTCAGCGGGGGACGCTGCGCCGCTTCTGTCTCGCGTGCCTGGCACTGGCGTTTGGTATGTAGTGTGGTGTCTTATCGTGTCGTGGATGTCGCGGGAGTGGAGGGTGGGAGTGCGGTGTGGTGCAGTGGCGTGGCCATGGACAATTGCATCGGCGGCGGCGGCGGCATTGGCACGATGTGACCCACGCGTTAATTTGAGCCACTCACCACCGTTTCTCTACTAACCTCAAATATCAGGGAGAACTGCAGAGGACGAGATTCCCGCAGACTTTCTTCGGTCCAGCGGGCGCCGCAGTCAGAGATAAAAACAATGAATTTCTCAAAACGGCAGGTGAGCACACATTCATTCGATAATTCATGGGGGCTGGCTCTTAGCTGACAAACTTCTTCAGGACTGAAAGCTTTCTATTCTTCACTTTTTTCTCATTCCAGTAGCCATAGTCAAATATGCGTTGAATCAACACTATGACATTTCCCAAAGTTCTGAAAGCAAACACACTGTTATTATACTTACTGTTGCCAGAACTTGACTCCGGACTTACACATGTAATACAGGACACATTAAGTGGGACATCGGGAAACCGAGTTAGCATGGGAGGCGAGATATGTAGACCATAAAACAAGAAAAAAAAAGACCAACTGAAAGGGGTTCGAACCGACACGAACCAAAACTATTTGATGATCTTACAATACGCACCACATCCACTTGGTCAACAAAGACTTTATGTGGAGTGGCTCCTCACTATACCCATCCCTGTGGCACTGAATATTTGAAAAAAAAAGTTTTCAAATAATTCCCAGGACATAGCACCTGGGCCGACTACTGTACCATTTCGACCAAGTCTTCAGGTCATGTCACGCGTCACCTAAGGTCTTCAGTTTATCAGGTCTTCATTCTGACTAATACGATCAGAAATTGCCTTAAATGGAAGGCCGGCAGATGCCGGCAAGACTTTTTTAGCGGTTTTTAAGCCTATTTGGGCCGAAAAAGTTCAATGTCACTGTCACCACGACCAAAAGTCTTCAGTTCAGAGGGCCGCGTCACGCGTCACCTGAAGACTTGGTCGAAATGGTACAGTAGAGTAAGCCCGTCAAAAATTGACGGTCAGAGGAAGACTCTATTAGATCTGTCCCTCTCCCTTTTCTTTCAGTTCTGTTATCATCCTTGCCTGCCGGCCCCCCTTTTTTTGCTTATCCCTCCTTTGTTCTTTTATCCTAAGCCGATCCCGTTGGCCATTCTGAATGTCAGTATGAGCATGGCGAAGACTCACAATATGTTCCTCTTGCTAAGTACTATCCTATACAGCGTAAGCCCGTCATTTTATTGACAGGAAGTAGCTTTATTTTACAATGTAGGTCCTTCTTTGTTCTCATCCCAGCGTGCTTCCCAGCATGCACCCGAGTTGTACCTTGCGTGCCGAGTTCTGCCAAGCCCCCATGGAGGTCTCGGCGTACGTCTCGGCTAGCACAAGTTTTTGAGCTCTCGACCCGTACCCGAGTCTTGCCAAGCTCTCTTCGCCCGGGGCCGGGTCAGATGCCGTGCATGACACCCCGGCATGAGTCCTGCCCAGTGCCTCGGCACAAAAGGGCCCTTCTCGGTGTTCTCGGCTCGAGTCCTGCCAAGTTTCCGGGACCTGCCGAGTTTTTCGGGCATGCGTGAGAAGCCGGAGGTCTGGGCCTGCATAGTTGTCCCCCTGCTTTTTATTATAATATAGACTAGGGTAAGCCCGTCAATAAATTGACGGAAAGTAGTAAGACAAATTTATTCCAGTGCTTTACGGTATATGACATAGGTCCTTCTTTGTTCCCATCCCGGCATGCGCCCGAGCTCTACCCAGCATGCCGAGTGCTGCAGAGCTCCCGTGGAGGTCTCGGTCTAAGTCTCAGCTGGTGCAAGCTCTCGGGTTCTCGACCCATTCTTGAGCCCTGCCAAGTTCCCGAGGGTCGCGCTGCATCCGATGCCGTGTGTTACCGTGAGATATAGAGTTCTGCCGAGCTCCCGTGGAGAATCCGTCCTAACTTTCGGCCGGTGCGTGCCCCCGAGTCCTGCCAAGCTCTCAATTGACGGTCAGAGGAAGATTATATCACATCTGTCCCCAATCTGTTCCTCTCCCTTTCCCTTTCAGCCCTGGAATCATCATCACCTGTCAGCCCCATTTTTGTTTTGCTTATCCCCTCCTTTTTTGTCTCTAAGCCAATCCCTTTGGACATTTGTTAGTATGAATATGGCGAAGACTTACAATATGTTTCCCTTGCTATGATCCTATATAGTGCAAGCCTGCCAATACATTGACGGGGAGCAAGATGAATTTATTCTTGTATGTAGGTCCTTTGTTCTCATCCCACCGGTGTGCTCCTGAGTTGTACCTTATGTGCCAAGTCCTGCCAAGATCCCGAGGCGTGCGCCGGGGCAGTTGCTGTGCATGACACCCCGGCACGAGTCCTGCCCACGAAAGGGCCCTTTTTTTGCGTATCTCCTCTTTTTTTCTTTCTTTTGTTCTGGGCCGGTCCCATTGGACATTCGTTAGTATGAGCAGGGTGAAGACTTACAATATGTTCCCCTTGCTACTATCCTATAGTGTAAGCCCATCAAAAAATTGACCGGGAAGTAGTACTAAGGTTCTACCCAGGTGTGCCAAGTCCTGCCAAGCTCCCGTGTTCGGCGTAAGAAGCCCCGTACTTGATGCCAAGATCACGAGGCCGGTCCGGGCCAGATGCCGTGTATGACACCCCGGCACGAGTCCTGTCCGCAGCCTCGGCACAAAAAGGCCCTTCTCAGCTCACCCGGCTCGAGTCCTACCGAGTTTCCGGGTCCTGCCGAGTTTTTCGGGCATCCGTGAGATGCCGGAGGTCTGGCCCATCATAGTTGTGTACTGCTCGATATTATTATATAGATTGTCTCATAAAAATTTCACCTTTTCTTTCCAAAAAAAATGCTCGGCACGCACTGATAAGTCATAAATTGTATCAACTGTGCTGGCAATGAGTCCACTGCACTTAAGCTCAACCATGTCGATTTAAGCCATTGTGAAATGGCCCCTGCACAAGGATGACAGGAATAAACCAAAATCATGTGTCAGGTCGTCACGGAACTTCCTGGGTTGGTTCAGATGGGTAAAAAGAAATAAATATTGAGACCCTTAGGTCTACCACTCCGGAAAAGCGTGTCATCCTTGTGCAGGGGCCATGCTACTTGACAGGGCTCATCACTACCCTTCAGTAAGTCAAATGAAAGCAAAGAAAAGAAAAATGGAAAAATATTGTTCTCTGCTGGGATCGAACGCGTGACACTGTGGCAGTCACACGCTTCGTAGGTCGTGTCTTGCGAAAAATTGGAATTGCCAATTCTATCCTATCCTCCGGCGACATGCGAAAAATTGACATCTGGTGGAAGTGATCGAAGCGAAAGAAAAAACAACAACAATGGTTGTGCCATGCAATGGTGATAACAGCAGCTACATATAGGCTAGCAAAACACCTTGAAAGCAATTTTGTAAGCTTTCGGAATGCAGTACGAAACATTAGAAATTAGTTTGGGCGACATGCGAAAAATTAGCAACTGCGAAGCACCAAGAAAAGAAAAAGGCATAGACAATGGTAATACATTATGTATTGTACATTACAAACCGGCTTGATGCGAAAAAATTGCAAGTGTCCCAAAAAGGCAAGCGACGTGCAAAAAATTGATCGGCTCAAGAAAAAACAACTTCTCTGTATCGTTCCAATTTTTCGTATGACACCCCGAAGGGGTCAAAGAGACAGGTGAAAGTCGTATACTGGTCATCAGATCAATGTACCTCGTTCGGGATACCAAGTTCACACGTGACACACACACTAACCACCTATACCAATTACCTCCCTATTGCCCTCCCCCTCTCTGTCTCGCTAGTTTACTTCCATGTACCTCCGGGGCCCACGTGCAGTTTAATGGAAACATAATTGAATTGAATTGAAAACCCGCACCTCCCATGCAGACTTATTTTAATATATATCTTATTGTGTTGCCCTCTACACATCCTGCCAGTGCTTAAAGCTGCTCAAAGTTTACTTGGTTCGCGATCATTCCAGGGGTTGGTGTCTCTACCATAACCTTGATGGTATTTCTCTGGCCAGTCTGTGGTTCGATGGTCTACTTGAAGCGAGTAAAAGATGGGAGTGATTGTTGAGTTTTACTGACATCCTAGGTATTCTCTGGGGGATAACGAGACCAAACGTACAGTACCGTACGGCATACACAAGGACATTTCAGTGCACGGACACTTTGAACAACGACCAACGTGTAAGCTTACATTGAGTACGGATACCGTGCACGAATCTGAGTGCGAGAGCACAGGGTACGAATTCGAGTACGAACACGTAGCACCATGCGACTA
Source organism: Mycena galericulata (assembly GCA_029289565.1). Lineage (NCBI taxonomy): Eukaryota > Fungi > Basidiomycota > Agaricomycetes > Agaricales > Mycenaceae > Mycena > Mycena galericulata. The sequence goes on along the minus strand of JARKIA010000285.1, from coordinate 129,236 downwards.
ACCTCGTCCATCGGTGCACGCAATTTTCGGTGAAAAATGCTTTTATACACCATGTTGGACTCGCGTCGATTGTTGTGCGGCACATCGCGTGCTACCTGTATTCGAAGTCACTGAAGCAAAAGGGTACAAGGAAATTTGTGAATCAGAGAGTGGGAGTCGAACCCAGCTCATCTGATGAATTGCACTGCGTAAAGCACAGCACTGCCGCAGGACAAGGAAAGTACAGTGCACTACACCTCTCGCTGGGGGACAAGTGTGCAGCAGTATCAAAGAGAAAACTAGAATCGAAAAGGAGCGAGAAGAATGGAAATTATACATAACCTCTGGAGGATGGACGGAAATTCAGACGCCGAAAATGAACCCGGATCACGCGCCTCCGCATATGAGTCGCGAGTTGAGATGCGCCGGGCACGAAGTCGAGATCTGAGATATCAATTGAGTTTCAGATGTAGCATGGCATGCGTGCGTTAGGGAGTATACTTCGCGCTCACCCAGAAGTTGAAAAAAAGGGTTGTTGGTCTAGTTCACCCAGACGCCGGGAGTCGAACCCAGGTCGAACGCGTACCGCACGTAATATTAGGAGTTGGCGGCAGGAGTGCGGCGTGTACCACGTCCTGGGTACTTATGACGATGTGCACCCGGGTATCTGAGCGAGGAAATGATCAGGATTCAGCGGTAGCGCAACAGTCGAAGGCCAAGAAGAGAGTTGCGTGCTTACACTCAACGAGAAGACGGATCAGAACGCAATAAAAACGGGCGTCGGTGAGCGTGGGACAGGGAATCCTGTGTAGTGTAAAAGGAAAAGGACGAGAAAAAATCATCGAAAACACCATATACAGACGCCGGGAGTTGAACCCGGCCTGCCTGGCACTTTTCAAGCCGCACAACTGGGAGCTGGGATACAGCGTGCACCACGTCCGAATTGCATCTGGATGTGAATACGCTGGGTTGAATGAGTGGGTGAAACGAAATGGACTCAATAAAATAAATGAATCACAGGGAGGCGCTTTCGGAGATCTGTGAGTATGGACAAAATAGATTCGAGGAGGAGAAAGGACTCGCGCTCCTCCGGGAACCGTGGATGCGAGGAGCCGGATTGGGGTACCTGTCCGAAGAAAAAATGGATTTAAATCGTATACGGGGCACTTAGACACTGGGATTCGAACCCAGATCCCGCTCCTCCAACCGGGAAGTTACAGTGGGTGCACCATGCACCACGTCCAATTGTCTTGCTCGAGTCTGAACTGGGATGTGTGTGTGTGAGTGCGATGGATCCATGGATGGACGAACAGTGAGCGATACGTACCTTTATGGAAAGCCAGAGCACCACGCTCGTTTGATGGCCGGTGATTGCCCGATACGGCAGTCGGACTGATGACACCGAGCTGTTGCCAGACACCTCTCATTAAGTATAAGCCTAACTGCTGATGAGCAGCGCGCTGAGCACGCTCCTGCGAATTTTCCCGGCCTCAAGAGTCTGTTCATTTTATTTTCCTTTCCCTCGTCCTCTTAGCCTCGGGCTTTCCGGCTTTCGGGCGAGCTTTGATACAAATTCCACCGGCTTTTTTGAATCCGATTATTATATTCATCTCACACCACCACTCACTATAAAATGAAGCTACTTTACAGATGAAGCTACTTTACCCGCAATAAAACAAGTTTTTACCCTCAGAATCTGAATAAGTTCGCAGGAGAGTTAGGAAGCATATTTTTTCATAAAGCATAGATCATGGAGCATAGAGCATACATTTGAGCACGTTTAACTACTCTGTCTCCTCGAATGTGGGAAGTTTGAACCAACGACAGAATTGGTTGCAAATGTGCTGCTTTGGGAATGCCTCAAACGCGGCGGGTACATTGCCTTCACCAAATATTTCAACTCCATCTCCAATCGAACTTGATACCAGTTGTTAGACGGTCGGATTACAAAGGCCAAAGGACTTACGGGGCAGTCATAATCTGAGGATCCGTCAAAAGCTTAGAGGAACCTCGAATGTGACTTCAGTGATGATTCCCCGGAAAATGAAGTACTTACCTTGCAGATCTGAGAGGTAGACCATACCCTTCGTTTTGTAGTACTGGACATGTTGTGTAAATGAGAGAAAGGTGGCCAACAAGGAGAGCGAGCTGTCGGCAGTTGGGAGTTTGATGGGGACGGCGCTGGCGTTGTTGATGAACTTGTAGAAACCGTCTTTCTCCTCGTCAATGTACTCTTCAATGAGATATGAACGGCAAATGCTCGATTTGTTGTTGGACGGAGGTCCGGATGCAGCCTGATGGACGGCCGCCACACCAGCATGGATGAAGCGGACCTGTGGGATTTCAAATGGGGGGATATGAGGGGAGTTTTCGATGTAATTTTCAATGAATGCATATGTTAGAGCCATGAGGGAGCCGGCCCAGAGCAAAACATTGGCCTCCATGAGTGTCTTGCGAAATTCATCGGCAGGCATGAGGCGGGTGATCATCCAACCGGCGGGGTTGGCACCGGTCGGCTTAGCACGGGGCACATACATTCTTTTAATAGCGACGGCCTCATTGAGCTTCTGACCGAGACCTTCTGTCGCAAGATGAACGAGGGAGAGGAAACCGGGCTGCGCAGTTTTGAATGTGCCAATTCCGAGGTATTTACCATCCTCAACTCCGAGGGAACCATGGGCAGCTTCAGCTGGATCGCAGGTAAAACCCTGGAACTTGCCAGACAGGAGCTCCCCCAGTGGGGGATACGGGATTTGGAAGAACTCGACCTGTTCAGACACAATATGTGCTGAAAATTATCAGCAAGATCATAATTCCGAATAATTGAATACTACCTTGCTCCAAAACCTGTGAGTAAGAGGATCCACCTGCAAGCAAGGCCTCACACAATTTTTCACGATTCGGAGACTCGTAAACCGGGACTGCACGCCGTTTTGACTGTGGTGGGGTACGGGGTAGAGACTCAGAATCCTAAAGTGTGAAGAGTGTCAATCAGATTAATTTCGTTGCATTGAAAATTAAATATACACTGCGTCGGCGCTTAGAGACCGAATTGTCGGACATGGACTGGTTGAGGTATCCAGTGTTTTGAGAACTGTGGAAGCTAGCGGTCCTCAGACTATACTCCGAAGGACCCGGAGAAGCGGGAGGAGAGTCGCTTCCCGAAGGCGAGGCGGACCGAATGCGCCGAATGCGAGTAGCAGTGGCCTTTTTTCCATGGCGAGAGGAATGCAAGCTCTATGGTTATTGTTAGAAATCGTGAAGGAGGGCTCGAGAGTTTTACCATCTCCGTGTTGAGCTGAACACACATCAGTCAAAATCTAGCGCAAAAGAGAAATCATACCTCTGTTTGGGCCACAAACTCCGTGATTTCCTCCCACAAGTCAGGATTGATGACAAGCGCAAGTTCAAATGCCTTGGTCGGTTTTTTGAAGGTGTTTATGCCATCCTTCCCCTTGGGCTTCCCAGTGAGGCACCGCTCATAGAAATATGGCATATGCTGGTTCTCCTGCGCAAGATCAACCCAGTTCGAAATCTCACGCAGTACAACAGACTCCCATTTGATCGGATAATTCTTGAGTGCCAGCCGAGTCTTGGAATCCATTGTGTCAATTGCCATTGTCCGCAGTGCGGCCGGAGTGGATGTAGCCAGAACATTTGGTTTGCCTTCTGACAAATTCTGGGCGGCAGAGTTAATGAACCGGTGCCACGTTCAAATATCAATGATGAGGGCTCACGTGAACTTGTACGCCGTTTGGCTTTCCGCTGATCTCACGAAGCACTTTGAACCGTAAAGTTATCGTATCAGCAAGGCTGCTCTGATATGCCCTTGCTGCCCAGTCGCGCCGGGTCACACCATATTGTGCATGGGAACCCGAATATCCGTACATGCCATTCGGTGCCGGGGTGTTTGAATACTGCAGTTGGCTTGGATTCTGGCCGGCAGGTGGAATTGGCGGGTAAATATAACCCGGTTGGTAGACATTCCATGAACTAGGAATCTCAACACGAGGTTGGAGACCGGGTACAGGTGGAGGTAACATCAGCCCTAGGGAAATCGCGTCGATGAAGTATCAATAAAGACTGTTGTCGTACCATTGGAAGGCCCGGGCGTGTCTACAAGTCCAGAAACTGCAGTGACTCGACGCACAGAGGGATTTGCACCTGGAATCGCAGTCGGTTCAAACATCGTGATTAAGCACTAATGTCACATACCTTTGCGGCGTGCATCATTCACGCTCCTCCTCACATCCTGGACCTCCCCACGCTCGAATTCTTTCCCTGGTGCTCCTCAGCAAAGAATCAGGTTAATAAAATGAACCACTTACGAGACATTGTAGCCGGCTGAGCACGGTAGTAGTCAATACACTTAGTGCAGACGTGTTTCCCGTTCTGAGAATTGTAGCCACCAATGTAATGGCGTGGTTCTCCAGCGGCAATCGGTGCTTTACATTTTTCCCGCTCGCAAACAGTCGCTTTAGTAGATGGTACATCCTCAGTAAACTGAGTAACCAATCCACTGTCGAGTCGACGGTCCATTGAGTATCAGAGAGAAAGAGAGATGGAAGCAGGCAGGAATTGAATGACAATGGTATATTGTAAAAATTAGTAGATTTAAATATCCAGTCTTACACCTGCAATGGCTGTGTTTTTTATCAACAGACTGCGTCGGTTTCAGCACAGGAAACCGCAACCAAGGATTTCTCCCACACGGAAAAATCTTGCCCGTGCCTCTGCTGTGAGAGGCAATACAGTTTAAACAGCCTGGGCTGTGTTCGGAACCAAGTGGGCCGGATGACTGCACCGCTACAGACTAGATGAGACAATCCTAACCCGTAATTTGTGTAATTAAACCTGTGCATCCGCAGTGAGAGGCTGTTCCACTGCATCTTACTCTCTGCGGATAATGTAATCCAATAATCATGTTGAGAAACTTGCGGTATAAAGAGAGGCTTCATTTCTCTCTTCCAGTATCCACCCGGCAGCAGCGACTCAGGTGGCTGTTTCCCGTTTCAATTCTTGTCTCTCAACTTCCATGGCGCGAAACAATCAACATAAGCCACTTCGTAAGTAATTTTGTTTTGATTGAGGCTTTAAAACAGCTGATCATGAACGCACTGTAGCACCCTTGAGCCTTATTGGATCCCATATCATGCGATATTGGAAAATGCAGAAAAATGACAAGCAGATCTTGGAACTGTTGAGGACCAGGCATCTCAATGGCACTAGATATGGCATCGGGTTTGTGTTGACTATCTCGTGCAGACTATATCGCTGATGGGGGGAGAGACTTACTCGCTTTCGCGAAATTCGTGAAGGGATGGGTCTTTTTAGGTCTAGGAAGCAGGGCCATAATATAGAGACAATACGGGAGGCGATGCTTCGATTACGGGTGCAATATCCTAAAGCGGGCCAGCGAGAGATCAGTGGCCTCCTCTTTCACGAGGAAAATATGAGTGTGCCACGGTACATAGTAGCTTCTTTTCAATTTTGAACGCTTGAATTATCTGACATTTTACAGGAGCGTTATAAGATCTTACTTTGCCATATACGAGCCAGAGTTAGTCCGCCAACGCCGAGCAAATCGTCTGAAGCGCAAACGCTTCTGGGCAGCCGGGGGTAATGATATGTGGTGCGTAGATCAGCATGACAAGTGGAAGTACAAGTATGGCCTGGCGCTTCACTCCGGCCTCGACCCGTTCTACGGCTATATTCACTGGTTGAAAATCTGGTGGACAAACAGTAATCCTCGCCTCATCCTCAGCTACTATCTCAATGAGGTGGAGCAATCCGGATGTGAGTCCAAATCTTGACTTACCTTGATTCAATCTGAAGTTGGTAGACATGCCGCTTGTTTCTCAAAGCGATCCGGGTGTCGAAAACTTCGGACTGGCAAACGGGCACACCCTTCTACGGCACTGGCATGATCCTAGCCTTAAAGGCACACTTCAACACCGCTGGATGAATGAAAAGAAAAATGTTATGCCAGAGATCGGCTGGTCTCAACTACGACGCCGGTGGACACCTGGATTTGAAGACATCCTCGACATTGGGGTCAATAATGGCTGGTATGATCCAAGCAATCTTCTGCAGGCGTACGTTCCAAATAATTCTCCATCCCAATCATTCGCTTATTCACGGTACATGAAGTCTTGTCTTTCGATGGGTATTTATCCCATGGTTGCAGAAGGAACTCGATGCCTACAGAGAACGTGTCAACAATACCGCCAAGCGTGCTGACAAAAACAAAGTGCTCCCTCATGGTGTCCCCAGTCACATGCGTGAAGCTCCCGAGGAGTTTGGAATCTTAGATTTCAAGGTCTGTCCGACCTATTTCACTTGTCCCACTGCTCAGTGCTTGGAACTCAGGTCAAAGTTGATCCGGATTCGGTGGTCTATGTTCGGAACTTGTATGCACCTCCCGACCATGAGGTCTTTGAACTGGTCCCCCCGGATTTCGCTCAACTGGCTGCTGAATTTTACACTCAAATGGGTCAGCCCCCAGTCCTTCGAACAAATGTATGGGATATATATATGGGCATTCTAACTCGATTCCAACACCTGGACAACATGCATCGAGTTCCGGCAGAGCTAGATGAACATTGGGGGTATACATTGACAATGGCGCGAGATGATTACCAGGATGATATTGCACTGATTCCCAACTTGTCGCCTCTCCACAATGGCTCTGATGTTGTTGGGCTACAAGGTTTGAAGTATATGGGTGGCGTTAATAATGGACTAGGATTGAGTGAGTTCAATCTCTCATTTCATGGGCTGGTACTCAGTCCATATTTAAGACGAGGAACAGGCCTCCAAACTTGATGAAATGACCAACCATGACGAGCCCTTGCCTGAGGGCGAAGCTGATTTAGAGGAGGGGGATCAACTGATGGCTTGGTTCTCCGATGAAGAGGATGAACCCGAGCAGAATATGTAGTGTTCAGATAATAACAAGATGTATGTAGACACCTGCTCTATTCAGAAATCATGTAGTCACACCAGACCCTTTGAGTATTGTGCAAATTTTGATGCACTCGATGGTGCATCTTGGCGTGAGAAAAATGCTGACATTACGGTCGACTGAGCGATGGGCATGTCAGACATGTGTCCTTGCATTAAGAAAAAAAAGTCCAGGCATCCTTGGGGAAATGAGATCGGAAGGGATAGGCCCTTCCATGTGGTTCAAGCTAACTTCTAGAAGTGCTCTCATAATGTGCCGCCAAGAAAAGGAGGGTCATAAGTGGAATTCACTTTGTGCCAATTGAGGGCCCATATCCCACAGACACACTTCAGTGGAGTTCAGTGTCACTATACAGACTAATGACACGTATTGGAATATCTTAGACGCGTCAGTGAGCTGATGAAGACGCGTCGTACGCGAGTTGAACGGGAGGCATATACGATCACGTGACATCGGTCCGTGCTTCAGGCCGAGTGGTCCCGAAGAAGGTCTTGTCTTTATCCCCTGAATGTTCTAGCAAGTACTTAATACACCACTTATATCCAGTTGGACTTTCAGCGATGCTCCTACTCAGCTGATAACGGATGGGTGTCATCAGTCCGACTGCCCTGTCGGGCAAGCGCCGGCCATCAAACGAGCGTGGTGCTCTGGCTTTCCATATACCTTAGTAAATGATTATTATTATTATTAATGGCCGAATGTGAGAGGCACCGCGGGGGGTCAATACCATGGGAGTTGAACATTCGACTGTAGGAATCCAGAAGCACCCGTGGGAAAGGGGAGCATGGACGCAACTCCGACTCGCACTTGAAATGAAGAAGTTTCCAAAGTGCTGGCAACCGACCACAATAATATCGCCGCAGAACCTCTTATAGGCAAAGGCCGAGAGTGTTAGTTGTGCAAAGAAACCAAGGAAGAGGTGTTGCCACAGAGGAGCGCGTTCAGTGAGGCGGCTTGGATGTCGCTGGAAGAGAGGGTGTCGGGTGATCGGACCGGGATCGGCTTTACCGGCTTTGATGCAATGCGGATGACAAATATTTTGCTCGTGCTGTGGAACGCCCCACCTGCTCTCGCCGGTTTGGCTGCTTGTTCTCGAAGCTTGTCCTCTAATACACTCCGGTACCTGAAAGTCCTCCTGGAGCGTAAACTACGCATTGTGATTTCTGCTGGACAGCGCTACAACTCCAGCCACGTTGCTAACTAGCGGCGCCGTGAACTAACGAGGGTCGATATCAACAAGATGGACTTCAACAGTTTTATCTCCCTCAACATTGGACGCACAAAGGCACCTCCTTCGTTTTGTTACAGGTACGGCAGCTGGCTTGATGTTTCGCCTACATATTCCTCGCAGCATCGTTTCCTGGCCCATGCCTCCGCTTTCCTCTATGACCACGCGCCACCCCATCGGCCCCACAGCTGGAGCTATACACATGCGCCTCGCCTCCTCTGCAGGTGCCAACCCCCTTACCGGCGGCGACCTGCGACCTTCTTGCGCGTCCCCTGGGCGCTTCCCTTCCTCTACATCGCGGCCCTCAAGACCGATGCACCGTTGGCCGCGCAACTCCTTGCCGACGCGCTCGTTTCCTCCGTGCTGCTGGACCGCTGCCGCCACCTCACCCCGCATCTTGATCAGAGCAAGTATGCACTGCAGTAGCTATTCCCAACTCGTGGAGCAGGATGCTCGTGGTCGTTGATAGCGCCGGCGGGCTGGCGTGGCGCGTGCTCTGGCTATTTGTCAACCCCGGTGCGAACGATATAACGGTGCGCACGCCCTTCATCAGTACGTATGTATGTCTGCCTCCGCAGCCTGACCCTCAGGCTGGCCAAAACCCGTAATGATGTATTTATCTTCGAATAAGCTCCGCCCCTGTACATATATGGTTAGAACTCGTAAGCTGAACGACTTCGGACCTCGTCCTGCGTATTGTCAATGATGTCGAACCTGTGTCTGCATTGCGGATTTGCCCGCAATTCGCATCGTCGCTCGTCCCACACCTCCGTGACTCTCCCTCCTGGCATTTCTCTGCGACTCTCCCCATTCAAAACACAGGCTTCATTCGACTCATATGAGCCGTGGCGGTGGACGCGCGACGCCGCAGACGCGCAAACCACGACGGGCTGCGGCTGCTTTTCGGTGCCGATGGGCGCCCGAGAGGATATGAGCGACTTAGGTTTATCCGTGCAATTTAGACCTACGCACACCGCGCGTAAGCAGCTTTTTATGATACACCTCTATCTATCCCTTCTCCTGCCCCCTCGCGGCGAAGGCTAGAAAGCCAAATCAAATACAGCGTACCATTGAAGTTATACATGTAATCCGACTCAATACTCAGACTTTTCTGTGATGTATATAAATTGCATGAGATTGGCAAAAAAGATAGAGAAGTAAAATATGAGATGACGGAGCTATTCAGAATTCAGACGCCGGGAGTCGAACCCGGGTTTCCTGCCTCCTAATTTGTCGCATTCTTCCTGCAATTAAGGCAGGCGTGCGCCGTGCACCACATCTACTCCGGATCTTGATATCCGGGGTGGAAAGGGAAGCGTCGAACGAATCCCGGGCTGTCTGCGTGAGCTTAAGTCCGCGTCATTGACAGGATAGTATCCTGATCCAAAAGTAAGCGGCTCCTCCGAGGACAAATCAGAAAGCAGATACATGTATGAGAAAAAAAGGTGTATCGACGAGTTACCATTCAGACGCCGGGAGTCGAACCCGGGTTTCCTGCCTCCTATTTTGATCTCTCTTCCGTCGAATTAAGGCAGGCGTGCGTCGTGCACCATGTCCGAGTACTTACTCTGGATATGCACCCTGATATCCGCGGTGGAAATGGAAGGCAAGGCGAGAGGTTAGCAGGGTCGGGTGCGGGGAGAATGCGATCACTATTGAGCGGGCGACACATAAGTACGAATAACTCGAATGTAAACTGGGACCTGCTTGTGTATATTGAATCCCGAGCTTTTTGCGTGAGCTCAAGTCCGCGTCATACATTGAAGGCGGGGGAGGGAGGAGCGCATCCGAATCCAAAAATTAGCGCCGGACAACTCACTGGATATATAGGATCACCGCCCGATGAATTTGGAACGCAAATATGGAAAGAAAAAAGTCCTTCTTCCCTCATTCAGACGCCGGGAGTCGAACCCGGGTTTCATGCCTCCCTGCTTATATTCTGTCGGTATAATTAGGGCAAGCGTGCGCCGTGCACCACGTCCGAGTACTTACTCTGGATCTGCACCCCAATAGCTGGGGTGGAAATGGAAGGGTCGAACGAATCCCGAGTTGTCTGAGTGAGCTCAAGTCCGCGTCATCCATTGACAGGAGAGCATCCTAACACAAAAATCAGCGCGGGACAACTCATCGGATATACAAGATCACCACCCGATAAATTTGGAACGCAGATATGAAAAGAAAAAGGGTTCAAGTACCTGCCACATTCAGACGCCGGGAGTCGGACCCAGGGTTTCCTGCCGTCCTTAATAGCTGAGGTTATAATAAAGGGGCAGGCATGCACGGCGCACCATATCTGAGGTACCAGAAAAGATGTACACTGGAGTATATGCAGCGGTTCAGAACTTGGAACAAAGCGATAAAAAATCAAGACCAACGTCATTGTGCACCAGAATAATGACCGGCGCTGAATTGAAGGAATCAAACCGAGAAGGGAAAAAAGTGAAAGAGAAAGCACGATTCAGATATTGGGAGTCGAACCCAGGTCACCTGCTGAAACATTTTTCAGTACAACTGTCAGTATCAAGTGAGAGCAGGGGTGCACCAGCACCACGTCTGACGTGCAAGGGATGATATGCACCAAACTATCTGTCGAAGAACGATGGCCGTGAGCGAGAGAATATTCTAACTTTACGAGTGATTCAGGCGCAGACGCATATGACTGCCATTTTGACCTCCCCCAAAAAACCCGCTATAAGTAGCGGGATTCATCTGCTTTTTCCGCTACAATTGCTGTTACATAAAATTAAGCAATCGCAAGAAGGCCGCACCGTGCACGACGTCCGAGGTGTTAGCGCGAGTGGGAATCCTCAAATCGGCGCAAGAACCGTCACATGAGCCGAGTAAGAGTGTAAGAAATGAAGTCCAAGCCTCAAGAAAGGTCGAGAATAAACGAGCATCACCAGATTGGACGCCGCGTCGATTGTTGCAGCATATCGCGTGCTACCTGTATTCGAAGTCACCGAAGTAAAAGGGTAGAGGGAAACTTGGGAATCAGACGGTGAGAGTCGAACCCAGCTCATCTGATGAATTGCGCAACTTGAAAGCACAGCACTGGCAGGAAGCACTACATACGCCTCTCACTGGGGGGAGGACTATCTGTGGCAATGAATCAGCGTGCGCGAAAGGAGAAAACACTTGATAGCAAAAGGGAGCGAGAAAAAGGCAAATCATACATAACCTGTGGACGGAAGTTCAGACGCGGGACCACCCGCCTCTGCACACGTCATTTGTCGCGAGCTGGGAATGAATGTACCTCGCGTCACCAGGAAGCTGAAAAAAAAGCACTTGTTACCCTGGTCACCCAGACGCCGGGAGTCGAACCCAGGTCACACGCCTACCGTACGTGGATTCAGTTGTTGGTAGCAGGAGTGCGCGCGGCGTGCACTACGTCCGAGGTACCCATACTTATGTGCCGCCGGATATGAGCGAGGAAAATGAGCAGGATTCAGCGGTAGCGAAGTGGAAGCGCAAGAGTTCCGTACTTACACTCGACGAGAAGACGGAGCAGAACGCGAGGAGAGGTGAGTCGGGAGCTGGGGGATCGGAAATCCGGCATCGCATTAGTAAAAGGAAAAGGACGAGAAAAAGTTACTTACAGACCGAACATACAGACGTCGGGAGTCGAACCCGGGTACCTGCTGGCACTTTTCAAGCCGCACAACTGGGAGCTGGGATACAGCATGTACCACGTCCGAATTGAACACATTGACGTGCATCTGGATGTGAATATGCTTGCGCGGAAATAAACGAGTCACGGGGCGTTTGGAGATATGGGCCGCACATCTGTGAGTATGGGAAAATCAATTCGAGGAACAGACAGGACTCACGATTATCAGCGAACCAAGGATGCGAGGAGCCAGATTGGGATACTTCCGAAGAAAAAAATGGATTTATATCGGATCCGCTATACTTAGACACTGGGATTCGAACCCAGATCCTGCTACTCGAACCAAGAAGTTGCAGTGGAGTGCACCATGCACCAATTCCAATTTTCTTGCTCGAATCTTCACTGGATGGACGTTTGAGCGAGACCGTAGTAAATTAATATCAATCAATGCCGGCCTAATGGGAGAAACGACGCGGGACCATGGGAGTTGAAAATTCGAAAGGTAGACTCCAGGAATCCAGAAGTACCCGCCAGAAAGGGGAGCATAGACGCAAAATTTCGCAAGTTTTGGCAGCGGACCAAGTGCCGACACTGCCAGTGCTGAGGACTCCTGGAAGTCAAAAGGATTGCCGCAGAACATCTTATATGCAACGAATGAAAGTGATGATCGCGTAAATGAACCAAGCAAGAGAGGTGTTGCCGTAGGGGAGCGCGTTCAATGAGGCGGCTTGGATGTCGCTGGAAGAGAGGGTTTCGGGCGACCGGACCGGGATCGGGTTTACCGGCTTTAAGCGGATGACAAATACTTTGCTCTCTGATCTGGAACATCCAACTGCTCTCGCCGTTTTGGCTGTTTAAACCACGGGTTCAACGACACATTTCTCAGAATGCGCATCTCCCCTATCCTACATTCAACACCTACAAACCGTCCTGGAGCGTAAGCCACACGCTGTGATTTCCGCTCGACGGCGCTTGAACTCCAGCCACGTTAACCGGCGGCGCCTTGAACTAACGACGCTCGATATCAACAAGATGCACTTCAACAGTTATGTCTCCCTCAATAATGAAGAAATGCGCCGCCCTTGCTTTGTTGCAGGTACGGCAACTGGCTTGATGTTGCCTATTCCTCACCACATCGTTTCCCGCTCCGGTTTCTGCCAGCCCCCGTACCGGCGGCGACTTTCTTGCGCCTCCCCTGAGCGCTCTCCTCTACATCGCGGCCCTAAAGACCTATGCACCGTTGGCCGCGCAACTCCTTGCCGACGCGCTCGTTTCCTCCGTGCTGCTGGACCGCTGCCGTCACCTCACCCCGCATCTTGATCAGAGCAAGTATGCACTGCAGTAGCTATTCCCAACTCGTGGAGCAGGATGCTCGTGGTCGTTGATAGCGCCGGCGGGCTGGCGTGGCGCATGCTCTGGCGGCTATTTGTCAACCCCGGTGCGAACGATATAACGGTGCGCACGCCCTTCATCAGTACGTATGTATGTCTGCCTCCGCAGCCTGACCCTCAGGCTGGCCGAAACCCGTAATGATGTATTTATCTTCGAATAAGCTCCGCCTCCGTACATATGGTTCGAACTCGTAAGCTGAACGACCTCGGACCTCGTCCTGCGTATTGTCAAGGATGTCGAACCTGTGTCTGCGGTGCGGATTTGCACGCACTTCGCATCGTTGCTCATCCCACACCTCCGTGACTCTCCCTCCCATTCCCATGCCCGAACCTCATTCATAGCACAGGCTTCATTTGACTCATATGAGCTGTGGGGGTGGACGCGCAAACTTCGACGGGCTGCGAGTGCTATTCAATTCCGACGGGCGCCCGAGAGTGGGTGGGGGGATTTGTGTTTGTTTTCTTGTAATTCCTTGTAATTCCCTGTTACCCGAGCTCTCCAATCTCAGACGGTTGACTGAATCACAGAATTTTCTTGCAGTTTCTGCGTACGATGCGCGGAAACTGTTTATAATAGTATCCCTCCTGCTGCCAACCGCGGGAGATGAGCGATTTCTTATAATTCTCTGTTACCCAAGCTCGAGTCCAATCTTGATATCACTGAGACCGTTGACTGGATCACCGAATTTTGCTTGGTGTTTCTGCGTACGCTGTTTCCCTTTATAATATACCTCAATCTATCCCTCTTGCTGCCAATCGCGCGCGAAGGCTAGAAAGCCAAATCAAATACAGTGTACCATTGAAGTTATACGTGTAATCCGACCGAATGTTCATATACTTTTTCTGCGACGTATGCATATTGCAAAAGAGTGACTACATGTACCTGGTAAAAAAAGACAGAAGAGGTAAAATATGTGACTGTGGATAGTAGGCGCAGTTCAGACGCCGGGAGTCGAACCCGGGTTTCCTGCCTCCCAACTGTCTCTGGCGCCCAATTAAGGGCAAGCATGCGCCGTGCACCACGTCCGAGTACTACTCTGGATTTGCACCCTTATAAGTAGCCGCGGTGGAATTCCAAGGCAAATGGGGGTTGGGCTACGAACAACGCGAATGCAAACTCGCACTTGCCTATCTCAACTCCAGAGCTGTTTGCGTGAACTCAAGGCAGTGTGTGTTCCATTGACAGCGGGGGGGAGGAAGGAGAGCATCCTGATCCAAAATCAGTGGTTCGACACCGGAAGAAAGAACAGAAAAAGGTATTTTGGAATCCAGTCACATTCGGACGCCGGGAGTCGAACCCAGGTTTCCTGCCTCCTAATTTGTCGCATTCTTCCTGCAATTAAGGCAGGCGTGCGCCGTGCACTACGTCCAAATGCTTATTCTGGATATGTCCGCGGTGGAAACGGAAGGCAAGGCGAGAGGTTAGCAGGGTCGGGTGCGCGACCATTATTGAGCGGGCGACGCATAAGTACGAATAACGCGAATGTAAACTGGTGCCTGGGCGAATCCCGAGCTGTTTGCGTGAGCTCAAATCCGCGTCATACATTGACGGCGGGGGAAGGGAAACAATCTAATACAAAAATCAGTAGTTATCAGTAGTTTGACACCGGACAACTTACCGAATATTCGAGCAGGATCACCAGCAGATAGATGGATTCGGGACCCAGATACGTAAAGAAAAAGATTTTGTTGCTCGCGGCGATTCAGACGCCGGGAGTCGAACCCGGGGTTCTTGCCTCTAATCTACTCTCTTTCCTCCTTGATTTAAGGCAAGCGTGCGCCATGCACCACGTCCGAATATTTACTCTGGATCTGCTCCCTGATATCCGCGGTGGAGATGCAAGGCGAGATGGGTGGTCGAGGGTGGGGAGGCCGAATGCACCCATTATTGAGCGGGAGCATAAGTACCAAAAACAACGCGAATGTAAACTGGCACTTGCTATCCCCACTACCGAGCTGTTTGCGCGAGCTCAAGGCAGCGTCATCCGTTGACGGCGGAGAGCATCATAATCCAAAAATCAGCGGCTCGACACCGGACAACTCATCGAAAATACAGAATCACCAGCGGATGGATTCAGAACGCAGAAACATGTATGAAAAAAAGGGCTTTTCATTGGCTGTTATTCAGACGCCGGGAGTCGAACCCGGGGTTTCCTGCCGTCTAGAACTTCTTTGCCTCGTTATAAAGGGGCAGGCGTGCGCCACGCACCACGTCCGAGGTATCAGAAAAGATGTACATTGGAGTATATGCGGCGGTTCAGAACTTGGAACAAAGCGATAAAAGTTCAATACCGACTTCATTGTGCACCAGGATACTGGCCGGAGCTGATTGGATGAAAGTGAACGAATGTTGGATGAGCCAGCGGCATACCCACCCACCTATGGAGTAACCTAATCGAGAGGGGGGGAAAGTGAAAACCGAGAGGTAAAAACGGCGAAACGGAAAGCCATTCAGACGTTGGGAGTCGAACCCAGTCACCTGTGAAGTATTTTCAATATGTCTTTCAAGTGAGAATAGGGGTGCACCATGCACCACTTCCGCAGTGCAAGGAACAATAAGCACCAAAATATCTGTCGGAGAACGATGGCTGTGAGATAGGAAATATTCCACCCAAAGGAAGAAGTGGGAAATTTACGACGCGTTATCCAGTGAGATATCCGAACCCAGCAACGTGGATGCACTCGGAGTCCGTCCGCTCTGGCAAGGAGGTGACCATCTGTGATGAAGGGTTCATTCTGGCGAGTAAACGGACTGACTCGGAAGGAGAGATACAATTACATCAGTAAAACAACACGTTTGTCTTTGACGTCTTTGACGTCTTGGGCAAGACGTGAAAGACGTGAAAGACACAATTTTGCTAAAGACGATGCGTCTTTGGCAAGTAGGTTCAAAAGTCTTTCCAAGATGGGCGTCTTTGGCAAGACCTCAAAGATGCAATTAATCTTGCTCAAGAATACCTCAAAGATAGCCTCAAAGATAGCCCAAAGTCTTAAAGACACACACAATGGAGAGATAAAATATTATATTGGGGCCTTCGACAAGTACAAGTATGTAGGGAAAGATATGACACAGCACCGAGAAAGTTACCGACGCCGTATTGCCCGCGCGGACTCGGATGTCACCAGGAGGTGTCGGAGGCGTCGGGCGTGGCGCTCGGATGCCATGACTTGAAAATTCGAGTAGCGGGAAGATGGTAGGGTTGATCAGGGATTCGGGATGCAACTCAAACAGGCAACACGGTGGGCGGAAGAGCTAGAGATACGAGGCAGTTACTATCGAGATGCGTGGGATAACCATCTAGACTCACCAGCTACAAACATGCAGGCCTCTGTGCCGTGTATCGTGGGAGAAGTGCTGAGGAACGATGACCTATAGGATAAAAAAAGGAGACATTAGCAAACGACAACTCCGACGCCACAAGCGGCAAATGCGACGCAGCGCAGGAAGGAAAGCCACAGGCGGCAGAAGATGCGACGCAGCGCGGGAGGCAAGCCATAGGCACGCGACGCAGCGCGGAAGGGGTTTCCGACGTTCGACGTCGAGGAGGAGCATACGATACAGCGAGCCACAAGCAAGGAGACAGCAGGCAGCAAGAGCGTAGGGCTTGAATTAGAATCTTGAACGTCTTGAGTCTGTACTTGAAATCCTGGAGAGGAGGCGCCGCGCTAGGAGGAGGGAGGGAGGAAGGGAGACGATGGAGGGAGAGAGCAACCAACCATTTGATGCCATCAAAGCACGCAATCTGGTTACCATCATTTTGGTCAAGCACTTGGCGACGTCTCCGATTTATTCGGGCTAAGTCAATTGCAACGTAGGTAGGTAAGTAAACGAATTGAATCTCTCACTAAGTTTTCTTTTCCCTCAAAACTTCGAGTCAGGACTCTGCCTCAAATTGATTGATCCTCGTTGACTGGCCTTCGCCGGGTTTTGTCTTGATTTCAGCAAATGCGCTCCGTCCCTCCCTGTTCACAAATGGTATGTTTCATTAATCATTCCTCGACCATTGGATCCAAGTTCCTGAACATTTTGAACTTCAATCCCACCTGTGGAAATTTTATTTACAGAAAAAAAAACTGACAGTGAAAAGATAGTTGCCAAAGACAAAGATCTCAACCCCAAGACCAAAGACACCCAAAGATGTGGCTCCAAAGACTTAAGATGCCCCTCCCAAGACTAAGACGGCGAAAGACGGGTGTCAAAGACCTAAGACGTCAAAGACAAATGTGTTGTTTTACTGATGTATGAACAGTGGTTGCGGAGTGGATGGCTGGAGAATGAGACTAAGGGTATGAACCATAACGAGTGAATACACAGTTCGTGTAGAGAATCCTACCCCGGATGAGATTCAAATGCCGAGAAGAATATTTCAAGAAATATTAGAAATGAAGAGCATGCTGACAGAGGAGAGATGCACGTGGCGAAAAGGAAGGCACTGCATCAGGAAAATGTTTTCAGTCTGGCAGCCCTGGCACCAGACCTACCAGAGCCGCCAGCTCGCCAGAATCAGGTCTGGCAACATAAAAAGATAGCCGATGCCAGAACACATTCTGGAACCAGAATGTGCTCTGGGATCATAATATGCCGCCATTTCTTTTCCACTATATTACAGGTATTCAGGCCACTGCACGGATGAAAGAGGACAGTATATATATATTATCATGTACTGTATGTATAGATGTACATGAGAGTCTGAACCGCACGCATCCTGTAGCCCTTCCACGCCACCCGTATCCCGCTCTTCCTCGACGCCGTCGATCGACTGAAAGTGACATGACGGCAGGGGCCGAAGAGAAGGCGACAGACATGAGAAGCTGCTTCGAAAGTCAGCAGGATCCAAACAACAACAGAAAAGGTTAACGTACCTTATTTCTGGAAACGACGCGACAATGGTACGGGGTGGTAACTTTGAAGTAGGCGGAGTCATCTGGAGGAGGGAACCCATTAGTCTACACCACAAGTAACGAACGAATGAACAAATGTACAAACCACATGCCATGGATGTGGATGCGAAGTGCGGAGAACACCAGTCACTGCTTGAAGGGCTTGAGGGAGGGCCTGAGGGAGGACTTGAGGGAGGGCTTGAGGGAGGGCTTGAGGAAAGGCTTGAGAGGATTTGAGAGGACTGAGGAGTACTTGAGGCCGAAGAGCTGTGGCACAAAAGCCATTGAATTCAAGATCTTGCTGAAGAGGCTCAAGATCCTATCAGAGCCCGAGGAAGATGTTTGGCAACATTCTCGAGGTATTGAGCACATTGGAGGGGATTTGAGGACAGCGGGAGACGACGGGGGTGTTGCGACATGGAGGGAAAGAGGAAGCGACGTGGCAGTCACGGCGTTGGTTGACCATCAAATCACGCCATATTGATGCACGTGGCTGTCGGAGTTTGAATGCCTTGTGAGAAATTTTGACGTCTCTCGTCTCGAATTTCAAACTTTACTCACAAGCTTGAAAATGGTCAGTCATCAGTGCATTCCCAAGTGATTCCCAAGTCGGAGGCACAACACCCCAAAATCAATGTAAATCTCAAAACTGGCAAAATCTGGCAATGATTTTGGCAGTCTGGCAAATTTCCGCCAGATCCGCCAGACCCGCCAGACCCGCCAGACGGGCCAGAGTGAAAACATTTTCCTGATGTGCCAGATCGCGGTCGGATGACATGAGTAGGCTAACCCGCCTGCCGAGTAACCAGGAAAACAAAGTTCCAATGCACAGAAGAGGATGGAAGAAAATTTTCACCAGGTCTTGGCGCATTCGGATGCTGGCAGTCGAACCCAAGGTAAAGTGCAGGGAGATGACAAATTTCAAACAGGGGTGCCAAGCCGTGCACCGTGCCCGAGGTCTCCGCTCAGATCTGTACCACGATACGTGGCAACGTCCGCGGGGTCGGAAACCCGATCGATATCTGTGAGCGATGAACGCGAGGAAATAAATCCGCATGCCACCTGCGAACCCATGGTAAGGGCGGAAAGTGCGGACTGAATGCGGACTCGTGTGCACAAGAGACTTCCGGCGGGACAATCAGCAGAATCGTTTAGCAATATCGGATGGAGCGGATCGAATCTCGAACTAAGGCAGAGGGAAGAATAGTAGTTCCGGGACAAATTCTCCAGATCGGTTGCACATTCCGAAAAACGCGATCCCACACCAAGGTGTGGCCGATCGCGAGGGATTTGGCTGAGATAACACTGACAATTGAGTTTTCGAATCGGTTCGCCAGTCAGTATTGATTAAAACGAAGCGGTGAGGCAGGTGTAGGAAGAACTAGAACTAGGACGCGAACATCGGACGGCAAGCTTTCGGCTATAATTGATTTTCCCACGGTGTCTCCTTTGCTTCAAACCACCACGTCCGAATCAAACCTGAATCCCTTCGACTCGCCTACAAGTCCCAGTCATGCGGCGTTCTTTGAGATTTGGGCTCTGCAGTGTGTCGCCACCTTCCATACACTCTGTTAGCTGCACTGTCCCGGACTACGAATCGTCGTCCCTGGCTACTTTGTCTCGCGTTCCAGCTTCAGCACTCAGGAGCGCCTCTATCGCAACAATCTAACGTTCGAAATCGACCCCCTTTCCCGGCGACATCGGCCTTGGCGTTGAAATGTTTTTCCTGTAGGTGCGATTGCAACAAATTCGAGTCTTGTTGCCCATACTGCCCCTGTGGAGTTTAGCTAGGAGTTCAGGTACAGTTTAAAGTTTTGCCGGTGGGGTGGATATATCATACTCGCGTGGGCGGCTGTAACTATCCGAAAATCCCACCTCGTTCATCGTTCTCGCGCCATGGCCTACTCCATGTTCCCGACGGCAGCGTTACAGGCAGTGATCGCCTCGGTTCACTTTCTGGGTGAGGATTCTTTCTTTCGGCATGAGTACTGACTTGACTACCCTCTGTAGGAGTTACGGCCCTCACGTTCTTCTTTTCTTGGAGATTTTCGGGCGAGGGCCTAACCACAAGGGAGGCATGGGGGCGTTTAACCTGGCCACGCGTCTGTGTTCTCCTGGTTTTCTTGGACTCATACCTGTTCATGTTTTCTTGTGAGTGAGATTTTTTGTTGAGGTATGCAGTGATAACTGAACGCCTCGCCCAGCCGGCCTTCTGATCTTTGGCGTGGGTCTGCAAATGAATTCTGGCGCGTGCACTGCCGGAATCCTCCTCTGCGTTTTGTTCTACTCGTCGTCGAAACTCCTCATATATGCGTTCTTGAGTAATTTATCCTTCTCTTAAATCGTATCGGGGACTAACACGTGCTTCTAGCTGAGAAAGTGTATATTGTTTGGGACACCGGCAGCAGTCGCTGGCGCTCTCCGGCGTATCTCATTTGCATCGCAACCGTATTCCTGTACTCCGCTGTTGTTCTGGGCATGCTCTTGGGTACATCATCTTCGCATTCCGAATCCTCCTTTCAAAATATCTGACGCAGGTTCAAGGACGCATTGACGAATTCCGCCCCGGCGACGGCGCCTGTGAGTTTGTTCAGCAAAATCTTTGTACGGCACTAACTCTGCCTCAGGCGTTATCGGCCTCAAGCCCATTGCTTCGATCCCTTTGCTTTCCTATGATCTGTGAGCACAGAAATTCCGTCAATACGGCCGTCCTTGACTTCACTTTCAGATATATCAACATCCTTCTGACGGGACTGTTCTTGTGGCCGCTGTTCCGTTCCGCGCATTCAAACGCACGGTTGCGAGGCGTGGCTACCCGGACCCTAGTGTATGTTGGCTGCTGCTATCGTTCCGCGAGTTGTCGCTAACCTCCCGCAGCGCATCAGCAGCGGCGCTCACGACATCCACGGTCCGTTCAATTCCATATGCCGCTGAACAACAACTGATTATACATTCCTCCTGCTAGGTCAACATTTCCGTCCTCACTGCCTTGAAAGGACGCCAACTCGGGTGGGTCTGCCTTGCGAGCTGTGCAACGGATGTACGTGTCCCCACATGCTGCCGAATTTCCGAACCAAATTTGTACCCGCAGGTCATATTCAACGCCGCCGCGATATTCTGGGTCACAGGCGGCCCGTCGCAGCACGCTTCCGTCAGCACCTCCGGCGGCAACCGCCACCGGACTGAGAACGACAACATTCCAAATAGCCCCAATACGATTACGCTGTACACCCGCACCTTGGAAACCCCGCCCAGCACCGCCCGGAGCTTCCAGGAGAATGGCAAGCAGCCCGTGTTCGAGATGGGGAATTTGTTTCCGGCGGGAAAGGGAGTTCAGGTGCGCTCCGATGTTTTACTCCCAAGCTCTGAACTCATCGAGACGAAGATACATGTAACGACGGAGTCTCAAGTCACCACGAGCCCTCGAGCGAACGATGTCAAAACGTCTGACTTGCATACGGACGAGAAGTAACGCTGCCGAGATTGTGCGATAATTAGTGGGACTGTGTCTATAGTTATCGGTGAAACATGCTCTTTTAATTACTTGTGGCCGGCTTTGCGCTTGGCAAAACCGACACCTACACCGCGTTGCGGGTAAAATTGAATTCATTCCGACGCATGGCAGAAAAAGCAGCGATAATTTTGAGGGCCTTTGCCAGTCATGCGTATCGCAAACGAAACCATCGTAGCTGTAACAGAATCCAGCGTCTGAACATTCCAGATTGTTTCCGTGCTCGCTCATTATGCATCCGATACATACAATACACAAGTTGTAACCACTGCTCGTTGCCCGCTAAGAAACTCGCAGCGGAAAATAATACAAATCTTGCCGCCATTCTCTTGCGCATCTTGACCCACGCGCCCGCCCCGCCCGTTTCACCCAACACCGCCGTGCGCTTGGCAGCCAAAGTAAAACGTCCCACCCGCGAGACCCGCTCCATCCACACTTCCTCTAAACACTCCCCGCCGTCCTGTTTCTTTGCTGTCCGTCGAGAAGGAGGAGGAAGTCGAGTGCGCGGAGGTGCTGAGATGGCGTAGCGTGCGGCGGGAGTGCTGAACACGGATGGAGGCGCCGAATATCCTTGCTACCGAGAACGCCGGTGCCGATTCCACTGCTACATCCAGCAGCCGCTCATGAATTCCGAGGGTGCGTAACTAAGAATAAAGGTCGGATACCAAGTGATATGTCCAACCATCTGCAAGTGCCGTCAGCAGCCGCCCGCGGATGAGGAGTGTGGGTACACGTACCAGGCACGGCGCTCCAGTCACCCCCGGGACGCGAGGACTCCATCCCCCATCCTAGACGCACGAGCACGCTGCGGAGGAGGGTACCGGGAGCGCGCACGGCACCGCAGTGGCTGAGAGCACAGCGAAATCGCCCCGTCGGATCCATTCACCTCCCTCTTCCGAGTCTTCAACCTCGATTGAAGGTCCGCCATCGAGAGTCGCGCGGCCGTGCAGGAAGGGGACGGGGAGAATGAAGAATGAAGAGCGAACGGGAGGGGGGGGGGAGGTAGAGGTAGGGCGGTACCACCACTATCGCCCCCGCCCTCGGTGCCTCCACGACCACTTTTTGCGTCGGGCACGGTATCGGTGGCACCCCGCGCGTCCATGCGCAGCGAGGACAACTTGTATCATTGGCGTTCCCGCATCCAGCCTCCACCCGCAGCTTGCGTTTACGCTGCACTCCGCGACGCTATCCTGCCGCCCATACCACCACCAGCACCCGCGCCCGCGCCTTGAT
Source organism: Mycena galericulata (assembly GCA_029289565.1). Classification (NCBI taxonomy): domain Eukaryota; kingdom Fungi; phylum Basidiomycota; class Agaricomycetes; order Agaricales; family Mycenaceae; genus Mycena; species Mycena galericulata. The sequence continues at coordinate 106,442 of JARKIA010000285.1, read as the reverse complement.
CCTCCCTCCACCTCCACCAAGCATCCGCAGCCCAACCCGATGCCATCCCAATCCGCCACCAATCCGTGCTGTGTGCTGTGTTATACGCGTGGTGCGCCGTGCGTCGTGCCCGCCACCCTCCCCCCATATACACCGACGATATCGTCATCGAAGCCAAAACCTCCCAGCAGCCACGAGCTACCGCGGGCCGGTACCGATACATGCAACATGCGCGACAATCGGAATGCGGAAACCGAGGGGGGAAGGAAGTCGTGCTCCACAGAAGTCGCGATCGAGCCCGATCGCTGATACGGCGCCGGCGTGCGGATGTGGCGCAGAGGCTTCCGCAGATGGTGGAGATAGCGCTGTGGATTTCGCTCCGGAACTCGAGTCGTCGAGCGCGTCCCAGGGTCAAAGTAGCCAAGGGAGGGAGATGCCGCGGGCCTTGCCTTGTCGCGCACGCGTGGTGTCGTTTCAGCTCCTAGCCACCATCTGCGCGCATCGTTAGTCGTACGGCGCAAGCAAGAGGAATGATTCGCGTACCGTGCTTCGCCGATGACCGCGATTGGATTTGGAGCGCAATCGGCGAGACTCCGCGCGCCCTCGTACTCGTCCGATGGACCCGATAAGCGCGGCGGTGCTTCCCTCCCGCACCGCGACGTCGCAGCTTTCAATTCCGAGGCCAATCAGCCGCCCCACCGCTGACGCGCGCGAGGCCGGGACGTGAGTGACGGGCGTCAGAACCTCGCAGTATATCCTCCGCGTGGTCGGCCAACGCGCCGGTGCCGCCGAATCCACGCGATCTGCTATCCGCGCACACCGTCAGTGATATCGCACGAGCATCGGCCGCGATCTGCGTGCTTACCTTGTGCCCCAGCCGGAGCGAGCCAGCGCGACTCGTACTTGCGATCCCGTCCAATGGTCATCGGAGTCCAGACGCAATCCGCCGGATAATAGGCTGCGGAGATGGAGATGCGTGGGCATGCGTGTTGCCCGACACGGGCGCAGTCCCCTAGTTTCGTCACCAGCGCTAGTGGATGTCGGGTGCGCGTTATCGCGGATGCAGCTTGAAGGATCCGCCCGCAGATGCGTGTTGTACATGTCGGAGCTTATGTGGTCGGGAGGTCGGTGAAGTCGCGACCGTCTGGCTGACCAGTATATCAGTTTGGCTGGATGAAGGAATGGGAAGAGGGGGACGGACACAACAGAGAGTCGCCCCAACAAAAGAAAAATCTGCTGAAGGGTAACGCGTGCATTAGATGCCAGGTAAACGGAACGAGAGCAAAGACGAAAGAACCTCGGGCTACTGTATCTTCGTTGGAATCTTTCTAGTGGAGAAACGCGCTTCACGGGCTGAGGCTACTCGAAACTCGTGGCTTTGAAGATGGCCTATGCGAGATTCCAAAAGGATTCGGAAGCTGAAACGAGGGATGATATGAGAAGTCTTGAGTGATATATATATAAGAACGCGCTCGCAAAAGCCCAAGTTCTCCGCAATCCTTGCGGAATTCAATCTCGATGTCGTGCAAGTTCCGTGCAGCGCGTGGAGTTCCAAAACGTTGTGTCGTGTCGAGAGAGCATGGCGCCGGTCATTTAGACCATGTATTTGAAGGCATTTGGGCCGTAGATGCGATGGAGGGCGAGTCGAAGAAAATCGAGGTCACGGTTGAGAGCAGAGAAGTGATGTGGCTGTACCGTGTGTATGCGTCCCGATTGGGACTTTCACCGTCATCCGACGTTGCGAGTCTGCGAGCCTTCAATGCAGCGCCCGGCTTTCAAATATGCTGCGGAGAGATCTTGCTGCTTGCCCTGTATAGTCTCAAGCTGCCTTTATTGTGGGCCCGATTGACTTTATGCACTCCGTGCTAACCTCCGAGATCTCGATACTTAGTATTTCCGGGCCATCCTCTTACATTCCGAGTGGCTGGATATTCCAAGTTCTGTACTGTCTAGAGGTTCCAACTCTCAGGTTGTTCCGGCTCTTGATAAAATTAATTAGGAATCTCAGCCCTGGAAATCCAAATTTCTCCGAATACCTCTCCCGCCGGTGATCCAAGGATCTTGATGTAGCTGCACTTCATTTGACTTGTCGCGTCGGAGTCGTCAAACGACACGGCTCTGCTCTTTATTTAAGCTTGTATGCCTACCTGTGAATCTCTCGTCTCCTCTCCCACATTAATGAAGAATATTTCGGACCCTGTCCCGATAGGCCCTACGCACGCCGTCTTATGTATTTTTTGCTTTCATGAAGATGATCGATGTACACGACGCTCCTGTCAAAATCATTCTTCCGCGAGGAAGAACTTGTCCTGTTCCGTGCTCCAAGTTACGACGTCGAGTTATAAAAAGTCTTCCACCCCATACATGGCTCGCACCCGAATCGAACGAGCTCTCTGCGAATCCAGTTTGCTATGCAGGTGCGTACCACCGCTAGCGAATTCTAACGCAGTTCGAACGCGAATCTTACCCTCGAAGAGGCGACAATACACTCACAAAAAGATCTGTTGTCCATGTCCTTGATATCTCCGAGAAACACAAGCACTGATGGCGTGCGAGTCTGGCTCCGACTCCGATTTCGAACGTCCAAAAAAAACCACACTCCTTATTCCCAAAAAGTCATCCACTGTTTGCCCTATGGCTCGCGCCCGAATCGAACGGGCTGCCTGCGCATTCAGTTTGAAGCGGGCGCTATAATCGTATGCAGGAGCGGGCCACCGCTAGCGAGCCATTCTAACTTAGCTCGAACGCAACTCTTACCTTCCTCTCGAAGAGACAACAGTGAACTCGCAAGAAAAAGCCGTTCGTTCATGTCCTTTGAGGTTATCTCCCAGAAGCACAAACACTGATTGCGTGCGACGCTACGACTCCGATTGCTTCCAAAAAAAGCCACATTCCTTACTCCCAAAAAGTCTTCAGAACTCTTATCGCCCAATGGTTCGCACCCGAATCGAACGGGCTGCCTGCGTATGAGTCGACTACTAGTATCGTATGCAGGTGCGGGCCACCGCTAGCGAGTCATTCTAACGCAGCTCGAATGCACTAATTACCCTCGAAGAAGCTGCAGTGCACTCGCAAGAAAAAGCCGTGGGTTCATGTCCTTTAAGCTTATCTCCCAGAAGCACAAACAATGAGTGCCACGTGCGAGGCTCCGACCCCGAACGTCCAAAAAAGTCACACTCCTTATTCCCAAAAAATCTTCCGACCACTTATCGCCCTATGGCTCGCGCCCGAATCGAACGGGCTCCCTGCGCATTGAGATTGTGGACATTACTATCGTATGCAGGTGCGGTCCACTGCTAACGAGCTGTTCGAAAACAACTCGAATGCAACTCTTACCCTCGAAGAGGCTACCTTGAACTCGTAAGAAAAAGGTGCCCATCTGATTGACCTATGGCTCGCACCCGAATCGAACGGGATCCTTTCCATGTGTGCATGTTTTTTTCGACCGTGGGCACTAATTGCACGCGCGAGCCATCGCTATCGAGCCGTGCTGAATCCACTTGATGAGCATTTTCAAGTTGGATTTATTGAAGAACGGGCAGCAATGAGCACAAAGTGAGCCAAAATATCATTTTAAAAGTCGTCGCTACAACAATCGCAGACGCGCAGATCCAATATTTTACTCTTACGGAACACAGGTGCGGAACACCGCTAACGAGCCGCTGCAGTTTGAACCCTCTTGCGGCTTTTGCTGGAGATCGTTCCACGCTCTGGGAACCCATACACAGCGATAACCCTTACCTGTTAACTTCCACAGAGGGCATGGATTCGGACAGCTTTGACTGTCGGAGTCCCACATTAAAGAAAAACACAAAAAAGCGTGATTCAAAATTGTTGAATGAAACACTGTATGGTCCAAAAGTCTTGCACACCTTGTAATGGTTCCATGTTGTATCAGTTGTCAGTTGTTTCCCTTTGCTTCATTCGAGAAGATATTTTGTTTGACCCTTTTAAGTGGGCAATATTTGTGTGAAGTATGCTTAGGCACTGTTTTTTATTCAGTTTACATAACGAAGTATCAACACGGTTCTGATCTGTTTAACATAACACAAACACCGTCCTTCAACAACTGCAGCATAGAAATGGACTACATGTTCGTGTGATTGGCCTGCACAGCTGATTACGAGCAATGAATAAACTGGATTTTGCATTGAGACACTTGAATCGAACTCACATACGGTTACTGCTGCTCAAATCATGTTGAAAGAGGAATTGCAAAGTCTTTGAGTGAGCCTGATTGGTTGTGGTGAGATCCAGGTCTCAGTTCGAATGCTTGTTGGTGAAAAGCTGTGGATTCTTCCAAGTCTGCCGGCTGACCTGTCTGGTCAAATCGCGTCGAAAGCGCATTTGCAAGGTTGTGGAGTGAGCTGGATCGGGCAGGGTGAGATCCAGGTCTCAGCTCCAATGCTTGTCGGTAAAAAACAATGGATTCCTCCAAGTCTGCCAGCTGCCCTGTGTGCTCAAATCGCAATGAAAGCACATTTGCAAGGTTGTTGAGTGAGGTGGATCGGTTGGGGTGAGATCCAGGGAAAAGCTGCAATGCTTGTTGGTGAAAAGAAATGGATTCCTCCAAGTCTGCCAGCTGACCAGCCTGCCTAAATCGTGTTGAAAGCGCATTTGCGAGGTTGTTGAATGAGCTCGATTGGTTGGGATGAGATCCAGGTCTCAGCTCCAATGCTTGTCGGTGAAAATCAATGGATTCCCCCAGGTTTTCCAGCTGACCTGCCTGCTCAAAGCACGTCAAAAGAGCATCTGCGAGGTTGTTGAGTGAGGTGGATCGGTTGGGGTGAGATCCAGGGAAAAGCTCCAATGCTTGTCTATGAAAATCAATGGATTCCTCCAAGTCTGCCATCTGACCTGTCTGACTAAATCTTGTCGAAAGCGCATTTGCGAGGTTGTTGAGTGAGCTCGATCGGTTGGGATGAGATCCAGGTGTAAGCTCCAATGCTTGTTGGTGAAAAGCAATGGATTCTTCCAAGTCTGCCAGCTGACCTGTCTGCTCAAATCGCGTCAAAAGTGCATTTGCAAGGCTGTCAAGTGACATGGATCGGTCAGGGTGTGATCCAGGTCTCAGCTCCAATGCTTGTCGGTTAAAAGCAATGGATTCCTCCAAGTCTGCCAGTTGACCTGTCTGCTTAAATCGCATCAAAAGCGCATTTCCGAGGTTGTTGAGTGTAATGGATCGGTTAGGATGAGATCCAGGTCTCAGCTCCAAGGCTTGTTGGTTAAAAGCAAAGGATTCCTCCAAGTCTGCCAGCTGACCTGTCTGTTCAAATCGCATCAAAAGTGCATTTGCAAGGTTGTCAAGTGACATTGATCGGTCGGGGTGTGATCCAGGTCTCAGTTCCAATCCTTGTCGGTGAAAAGCAATGGATTCCTCCAGGTCTGCCAGCTGACCTGTCTGGCTAAATCGCATCGAAAGTGCATCTGCCAGGTTGTTGAGTGACAAGGATCGTTTGGGGTGTGATCCAGTTCTCAGCTCCAATGCTTGTCCATGAAAAGCAATGGATTCCTCCAAGTCTGCCAGCTGACCTGTCTGCTTAAATCGTGTTGCAAGCACATTTCCGAGGTTGCTGAGTGACATGGATCGGTCAGGGTGTGATCCCGGTCTCAGCTCCAATGCTTGTCGGTTAAAAGCAATGGATTCCTGCAAGTCTTCGAGCTGACCTGTCTGCTCAAAACGCATCCAAAGCACATTTGCAAGGTTGTTGAGTGACATGGAACGGTCGGGGTGAGATCCTGGTCTCAGATCCAATGCCTGTCGGTTAAAAGCAATGGATTCCTCCAAGTCTGCCTGCTGCCCTAACTGCTGAAATCGTGTCCAAAGTGCATTTGCAAGGTTTTTAAGTGAGTCACATGGGTTGGGGTCAGATCCAGGTCTCAGTTCCAATACTTGTCGGTGAACAGCAGTGGATTCCTCCAATTCTGCCAGCTGACCTGTTTGCTCCAAACATGTCAAAAGTGCAGAAGCAAGGCTGCTGAGTGAGGTGGAACTTTGCACAGAATTTCGGTTATTCAGGGTGGCAAGCTCATCTGGATGAACAGTGTCTCTGTGCTTGACGATGCACTTGTTGAGGTTGCTGAGAAGCAGCTCTGCAATTTTTCGATGGTGCTTGACCAATGCTACATAAAATGCAGAAACATATTGCTCACTCTGTGCATTGGCATCTGCCCCATTCTCCACTAGCAGCTGAACAATATCAAGATGGCCATAGTATGATGCTGCAATGATCTCTGTTCCTAAATAATACTCCGCAAGTGGCCCCTCCAAAAGAAACTTTGTGGTTTCCCCAAGGTTTGCAGCTGCAGCAATCCACAATGCAGAGGGTTGTGATGGCCAATCAGGATAATTCCATGGTGGGGAGTGCCATACCATCATCATTGTTTTATTCCACTGAGGGGCCTGATCAAGAAACTCCAGAAGATCTTCTCTGAGCTGATCTTCAGGCTGCCCAGCAGCATGTGCAAAGCAATGTTGAGAATACTCAACAAGCGGGGGTGGAGTGGCCCTCCAATCACTCCAGGACTGATCTGGGTATCCATCAAAGGCAAGGACTGTGAGCAGAGTCTGTGTTATCTCTGTTTGTGCATCTGGGAAATGCAGGGCCTGAATGCTGTCCAGATATTCCTGTGTGGTGTAGTGAACAAGTCGCACGACAGAAGATTTCTTGTCCACAATGACAAGCCCAGCACAGACGGAGAGAATAATATCAATGTCAGTAAAATCCTCCTCCTCATCCAACTTTTTCATGCCTGGTTTAACAGCAAGAGCAACTTGTAATTCTTCAACTGTTAATGGTCTTTTTGCATTTGCAACCCAAGTAATGGTTGAGTAAGCTGTCTTTCTGTCATCATTGCTCTGGGCATCAATTCGCTGTCTTGCAATTTCATAGCTGCCATAAAGACTCTTTGGGAGGGCGTTCAGAGCTTCTCGAACTTCCCGGATTGTATTCTTTGTGCTCAGAGAATCAATGTGAAGCTTGGCAAGAAGGAACCTGGTTGCAATTTATGTCAGTGTCTTACCAACAATAATTAATTCATCACAGCTTACATTCCATCCACAGATTTACTGCTGATTTTTGAGTGGATGTCTTCTCGTAGCTTGAGTTGCCTCTGGACATGTTTGGACAGGCGTAATGATGAGTCAATCTGTGCATTGACAAATTTTTGAATATCCTCCGGCATTGCACCGATCTCTAGAATTTCAACATTTGGAAGAGGAGGGCCAGCAGGAACATGGGGTCGAGAAGTGACCATCAAGTTCACACTGAGACTGAGACCCATCTGTTCTGCAAGATGTTTGAGTAGGATGAAACGTTGATTCTCGGGATATTCATCCAGGGCATCAATAATGATGAAAACCTTTGAAAATTCCTGGACGCTGGACTTGAGTACATTGATAGTTTCTTCCAAGGATGGTGAGGTGCCTTTCTCTTGGTGCTGTTTGTACAAATTCTCTGCAGTGGAGCCAATATCCCTGTCAAGTACAAGCTGTCTCCAAAGACCTGCGAGAAGCCTAGATGGTGTTTGGCTGTCGATGTCCTTGTGGTTCAAATAAATGCAAGCTACACCAATATCCTTGTTGTTTCGGAATTCTGCACTGAGCTGATCCACAACCATTGACCTTGGATTGTCATAATGAGCGGTAGCCACTTAATGTGGAGAATGGACGCACGCAAGGACTGTTTTCCCAGCGCCAGCTGGAAATTTCAGCTTGGTCAGTCTCGGGAGTATATGAGGGTGATGAATTACATACGAATTCCATGGCACCAAAGGGTGCTTCCAGAACCAGATTCCCATTGCTTAAAGAGAGGATCTTCAAGTAGCCATCCACCAGTCCCCTTCACCCGCATCTGTGAAATATCTGCTTGTCGTAGAAAGAAATTGATCGGCGAAAGCCAGTTGAGGATGGTGTCTCGGTGCTGAGTATTTATTTCTGTTCCCCCCTGAACATGCACAGTGGCAGTTCTGATATTCAGAGTGGGGCCAAGCCCATCACCTCCACGACCACCCTGTCCCTGTCCACTGCCCAGTCCACCAGGGCCTCCTTTGCCTCCTGGGTAAAATAAATACTGATTTCAGTATCCTAATTAATTTCTCTCGCACCTTGCACGTTTACAGTGGAGGGTTCACTAGGTTGATGAGCCATAGCCATTCTGAGTAAGTGTTAATCTTATGTGCGAGGGACAGCACTATATCAGCCTGGGTCCAAGTTCACATGAGAGACAGAACTGACCAATGAGGATGTAGTGCTGCAATAGACTTGAGGGTCGTAGCACGAAGAATGTATGAGGGCAAAGACAAGGAAGGGCCGGAGGAACATGTACAGAACACATTGCGCTTTAAATTAGATAGAACTCAATAGAAGGCTGTGACGGCACATCCGAGGAAGTGGTTGGCCGCATTGTTCGTGTGCTGTACTCACATGGACGTCGAACTTTGATTGATGTAGCGCTTTGACCGCGACGGCCAGCTGACAGCGACACTTCCATATCGCTCCCGAATGAACTGCACTTAGTCCTGCTCGAAATACAGATTAGTTAAATTTTGAGCTCAGAGTTGATGAGCTGGGTAGTAGCCGTGGTGAGAGTCACCGCATTGTTCAGGTACAGTTCTTGCGTGGGTGCTAAGCTTGTGATGACAGTGGCACTTCGGCATGACAGCCCTCCCACCTGCGCACTGATAGCGAGGACCCCTGATGATAGGTGGGAACGCCTGATGTGAACCCTGACATTTTGGGGCGATTTTGGCCGCCAGGCCTGGCAAAAATCCTGACAAAATGCACATCTGGGGTCGAAAACCCTGGTAAAAATCCTGACACAACCGGAATTTTTTTTCGAAAAATGACCCATCTAGGGCAAAAGAATCGATCTGATGCAAAATCCTGACATTTTCGGCCGATTTTCGCTCACAGGCCTGTTGTAATCCTGACAAAAATTTTGAAACCGCCGCCAACAGGGCCAGACATTTGGGCCCAAAAAAAAACAGGCCTTGCCACCTATTATCAGGTGTCCTTGACAGCGAAGTGCCAGGAACTCCTTTATCGTGAGACTCTATCGGCTAACTTCAGCTGGGTAGATGTTCACAGCGATAGGGCCATTGATGTAGGACACATTGTGCATAAGTACAGTACCTGCTCGTCCCTGATGGGACCACCGCAATGATATATCCTCCTCCTCCCTTCAACTGGATCGGCGGAGATCGGCAGCCGTAAAGTTAATAACGCCGTCTTAATCACCGACATTGATCGGACCTAACTCCACGGCTTCCCACTCGCACATGTATTCGAATTGTATTTTGTCTCGGTTTCTCACAGCGGCGGTCACTCGGCGATCCATGAAGTAAGAGGGCGGCTTGCCCAGTGCCTGCGGCAGACGTTTACAATCGCCCACGCCGCCTTCGTCGTGCACCCCTTCGACCGTCACTACCGCACTTAGCGCGACGGCAGCGCCGCGAGTGGGCAGCGCGTATGTCACGCATCCCAGCCCGAGCCCGCATCGACCGCGCTCATGATTCTAAAGACGCACCGGAACGTAGGAGTGTCTCCCTGCGCTGTCTCTTTGCGCCCCCAGTCGCGCGCACCGCTCCCCTACGGATCCCACCAGCGGCTCGTCCGCGACACCCTCCCTCATCCCCGTTTCGACGTGTTTCTTTCCCTACCTACCCTTTCCTTTTACCCTCTTTGCGAGAACGAGTAGTTTTTTGAATGAAAATTCAAGAGAGAAAGAAATTGGAAAGAATCGGCCGAGAATTTCGCAGGGGCACAACCAATCGGCCGACGTTGGTTGGCCCTCTCTTCTTTTTCTTTTTGAGAACGGCTCCCGCAATCCTATCCTCGATCGCATTCTCTCCACTGTCGCAGGCATGGTCACAAAGTCCCCGTGCCGTGCCGTTCGCAGGGATGGTATACCGGTCGGGCCATCCCCACGACCGGCACGGGGATGGCCGATAGTTCCTTGGATAGAATAAATCAGTCAGTAATTTGTTCAAAATATGCATCTGGGAGCAAAATGGAAGGAGAGAAATAGATCATCAGATCTAGAATCCTCGCTACTCCCCTCAGATCCGTGATTTCCGCCGCTCAAATGGAGGAAACGAATATGACTTGCTTGAACGGTTGAATCTCTCGCTGAGCTTGATCAGTTCCTGTGAATATAAATTAGTCACCCGTTCTTTGCGAACAGAGAGAGAGAAACACTGGTGACCTTCATCGGGGTTAGCTACGCCCATCAGGTCGCAACGCCAATGGCTGGAGATTTGGTAGAAGTATGACTTGCTTTGCGTCTGGTCGCTGGATGAAGCCTGGATCCTGAGCATACCAGATTCAGTGTTGTAGTACTAAGAGATGAAAGAAAGCAACAAGGTATCAAAACAAAAACGAATTTAAAACAGGGTCATGACTCAAGGCTTGGCCTTACCACGCCGATTGCTCTCGCTCCCTGGGAATTAGTAAATGCAGACGCACATCTCTCATCCCCGCACGCACGGCCTGCGTCCGAATGATTTACGTTAAAGACTCGGAACGAATCTCATCAAACTTATTAGGGCAATAACTCACAAGCCAGGGGACTAACACGCCTGACGAATATATAAACACAGAGGAGTGAATATCGCTTGCCCACCCGATATCTTCTAACCCGCTTGAAGTAGATCGCTCGGCTCTAATAAACGCGTTAGCAAAAAGGGTGAACAACCGAGAAATAAATATGTCTGAGAACCACACCAGGCTGGGCATGACCTCGATCTAAAATAATACACCAGCCTACCCTGGGGTTTTGTCCGACAACGACCGCCATATGATAGATTTGATGGAAGGATTACAGGGTGTTGCATTAAAACATGCAGTAACAAAAACCACAAAATCGTGTTTGTATCTATTATCTGCGGCAAACTTTGTATACAAACTTTACGACACGTGCTCTTCCAGACACTCTGGGGCGGGGCTTGCCTGTACTAAGGAAGCTAGAAAGAGAGTGTAACTGACGAGGAGTTTCCTGTGCCTCGATCATTGCGCAGCATCAGCGGACAAGAGGGCCCTGGGACGGTACGAGTGTACAAGAATTTGGGCAAAGTTTGGCGCATACCCCAGAAAGTAATATGTACAAACACGATTTTGTGCATTCTGTTACTGCATGTTTTTATGCAACACCCTGTAGATGCGGATCTAACCGCTGAGGATGAACATCGTCACAAGAACTTCAAGTGGCGCTGCGGCAGATTCTCGTGAAGGAGGATGCCCATTGCCGGCAGAACCGAGAAACACAAGAGACCTCGTAAAGTAATATAGCCAGAATGAGCAGTTATAAATCGGAGATAATACTAGAGAGTCGTCGAAAAAGACCAGTGATGATCGATGCGGCGCTAAACACTCGGACCGGATTATCCGATCAATCTCTCACTCTTTCTTCTCTCACCTCTCCACGGCTGCCCTGGGACTGAGGAGCTTGAGGATCCATCGGCACGTCCTGAGCGCCCGGCGACTACGCCGATTGGAGTCTCTCACTGCCGATCCTATCGATAGTACTACCTTCCTTTGCTGCGTTCCGTGTCGCGGGCTCGCACTAGGCGGGAACCTCACTGCTACAGGAAGAGGTTCTGGGGCGGAAAGAGCCGGCACAACTTTTCTTATTCAAAGCTGCTGATAGTGTCATCTCTCGCAGATACTAAAATGATCATAGGCTCTGATTTAGGGCTCCCATTTTACTCAGGATCGACTAGTCTGACTTTCAGTTTAAGTTTCTTTCAGTCTCAATATAATCCAAGCGGGCCTATTGCCTTTGTGCGCTTGCGATGTCGTCGGAGGTTACTGGATTAGTCGCGATCCAACTCTCTTGCGTTACAACTCTGGATTCTCGGCTAGCACCTACGGAGTCTTGCATATGAGGTGGGCATCAACAACTCCGCGCATTTCAATTGCAGTTTCGCACTTCCTATTCACGAAACATTGTATATCTTTGTCTACTTACTCGGTATGGTTCGGTTGTCCTCATCAAACGCGACTGACGCCTCCCTCTTAGGCATCACCGTTGCCAATGTGTCTCTATATATTTCCTTCCAAACTTGAAGGCCGGACGTCTATATGCCTATACGCCATGTCGGAAAAGTGAGGTTATCACATTTGTCCTTCCCCTGAAATTTCGCCTCCGAGCGGAATCTCCGAGGATTCTCCCGGTCTCGCCCCTGGCACACGCCAAGATTTGTGCACCCAAAGAGTCAGATATCTGCTCCGTGCTGAATCAATACAGACAAGGCCCAGTGGCGCGTGGCGCGCACTCGCGCGAGTTGCTGGAGGCGCTTTTGCAAGTCTGCGCGGGAGGTGTTTGTTCGACTCGAACCTGGGCCATGTATTTGCCTCCAGGAGATTTTTGTTTAGTTTTATAATTCGCGCGGCTTTCTCAAGGGTACTGTACGTAGCCACAGGATATACAAGCCACCCACAAGTCAAATGTGAATATTGCGAACCCTCCGTCATGCGGCGTATTCACCTCCCTCATATCATCGGGAGTGTGCACTCCCTCATTGACTCATGCCCTTGGCCGACTCGAGTCAAGGAAATGTTCTTGTGTGGCGTCCGCTCGCTTTCATGCCATACGAATCAGGTGCGACAAGTCCAGAAGGTGTGCGCTTTCACACCGACAATTGCCAAATTTAGGCACACCGGGCTCACTATCTGAAATGCAAAAAATCGAATAGTACTTCCGGTGCATTTCAACTTGAGCTGAATTGAGTATTTAAAGTATACATATAAGTTGAATTGAAAGAGGAGCCTAAACTTCAAGTATCAGTTCTTGTATCAGACGTTCTGAAACAATGCATTCTGACTCAAATTTCAGACCGAGCTGATATCTAAACTGAAATTTCTGCTTTCCACTGTACTGAAACGGGGTCAGAAGGATTTCAGTGCAGTGGAAAGCAAAAATTTCGGTTCACGTATCAGCTCGGACCGAGTTTTGAGCTGGAATGAATTGTTTCAGGATGTCTGATACGTGAGTGGATATTTGAGGTTTAGACTTCTCTTTCAATCTAACTCATATGTATACTTAAAATACTTGATTCAACTCAAGTCTAAGTGCACCGGACGCACTATTCGAATTTTTGCATTTCAAAAAGTGAGTCCGGCGTGCCTAAATTTGGCAATCATCGGTGTGTTTGGGGTACTATCGAATACTAGGAATAGACTTGATTCCAAAATCAAGAACCCGATCAATTCTGCTCGTCCTGTCAGGTATGTATTCCAACTCACATGGACAATCACTGTGACAATCAGATAGGAAGCTGACCTCATTATAATCAATGCGGGACCCATACCTTCAAGGATCACCCAGGTCATTTCACTCTTACGCTCTTGCTCCCCATCCGAGAGCATGTAATCATGCCCAAGTTCACAACTAGTCAAATAAGGCTCGGAGGCGTGTGGTGCGCATCCACTCCACGTCAACATGGTTCTCGGGTATACGTGGAGCAGTCCGTTCGAATCGGACCCGGGCCCTGACGCGCATGCGGAATTTTTTCTTGGGGTGAGGGGGGTTTCTTCGCCGAAAGTGCGCTAGGGCGCCACTACCGCCTAAGGTAGCGGTCTCACCGAACATCCGGCCTTTTATTTGACCGCGGAAACGATTCACTCGCTCAATAAGGTCGAGGCGGAGAAATAAATTGCATCTCCGAGACCGGGTACTTTCTGTGCGAAATCCAAATCCGAGTCGGGGTCTCTGAAACATGTTTGCGGGGTTGAGAACTTGGCGGCTCATCGATAAGCCGAAAACTCATCGACATGTCCACAACCACTTCTAACCCAATACCTCCGACGTCGTGCACGGCGCACACCTGCTCTCCGTGAAACGTCTCGACCAGGATATTTTCACAGATCATCTGGGTTCGATTCCCAGCGTCGGAACTGGCGTTCGATGAATACGGCTCTGTTTTTCTACTTGCAAGTTGACTGCACTCGACTCTCGTACTTTTCTTCTGTTCCAGATCGATTTTATTGACCGGGATTGCAGATTAGACGGCCCACCGCATCAAAGCCTAGGCAATGGGTATCATCGCGCATCCATGCATATCTCCTCGCATCAAGAGCCAACTTACACTGAATTAATACCTCCGACGTGGTGCACGGCTCATGCCTGCCAGCAATCATAGACTCCATCCTGAGCGAGTGTCAGCAGTGAACCTGGGTTCGATTCCCAGTGTTGGAATGAACCCTTGCAGATGTCTGCTTTTTGAAAGCAGAGCGGCTCCTCCGATATTTCTCTTCAGTTTTATGCCAGTAAGAATATTCTTTTTGGGGTTGTTTAAAACCTGGCGCGATTCACCATTAAAAGCTCGTGTCATATCCACAGCCAATTACAACCCATTACTTCCGATGTCGTGCAAGGCACACGCCTGCGAGCACTATCGGGAGGGGGTGGAGGTAGAGGCAGGGTGGGCAGGGTGGTACCACCATCGCCCCCGCCCTCGGCGTACCCCGGCCCTCCAAGGACCACGTCTTGCGTCGGGCCCGGTATCGGTGGCACCCCGCGCGTCCATGGCAGCGAGGACAACTTGCATCACTGGCACCTGTGCCCGTTCTCCCGTGTTCCCGCATCCAGCCTCCACCCGCAGCTTACGCTTACGCTGCGCTCCCCCGCTGCGATGATATCCTTCCGCCCATACCACTACCAGCACCCGCGCTCGCGCCTTCATCCTCCCTCCACCTCCACCTAGCATCCGCAGCCGAACCCGATGCCATCCCAATCCGCCACCAATCCGTGCTGTGTGCTGTGTTATACGCGTGGTGCGCCGTGCATCGTACGTCGTATCGTGCCCCCCCGCCCCCCACCGATATCGATATCGACATCGAAACCAATAAGCTACCGCGGCCCGTTACCGATACCGACACATGCAACATGCGCGACAATCGGAATGCGGAACCTAGGAGGGGAAGCCGCGATCGGGCGCGATCTCCTCTCCTTCGACTCCGAGTGGCTGATGCGGCGCCGGCGTGCGGGGGTGGCGCAGAGGCTTCCGCGGGTGGTGGAGATAGCGCTGGGGATTTCGCTCCGGAACTCGAGTTGTCGAGCGCGTCCCTGGAATCACAGTGGCGCTTCGGCATTACAGCGCTCTTTCATGATTCATCTCGCACTGACAGCGGAGATTCAATAGTGATGATTCAAAGATAGAAACAAAACATCAGTCCAGGGGAATGCAGGCAATGAACTGGGGTACTCTTGTTGGAAATGGAGTCCAACAACGAAGAGGTGCCACCAACTCCCTTTTCAACCGGATCTATCAGTGGCGGCCGTAAAGTTAATAACGCTCTTAATCATTGATCGGACCTAACTCCACAGCTGGCACATGTATTCCCGTCTCGGTTCCTGCGATCGCCCGCGGCTCTCTTGCACGGTCATGAGGACCACAATGGCGTTTAGCGTCGTGTAAGAAACTCCATGTTTAATAACGATACCCTTCTAACCTGTTATTAATATGTAAATTACATTTCTCACATGGGAGGAGATGCCTGTAATTAATGTGAGAAACACCTACACTGTAAGGCTGTTTGGTAAGCAATTTGGGACTCAGAGTAAAGGTAAGAAATACTTAAAATGGGTTAGATCCTAGGTTGAAGTCAGTGGGTTATAGTTCTGTAGCATATATAATGTTTGCCCATTTTTTTGGCCCGGAGCCTCAGAAACAGCCCAAAAACATTCCCTATACACAATTGCGCAGGAGGAGTCTGTTCGAATCAGACCTGGACCACGGTGAATTTGAAGATCTTGCACCTTTTTAGTAATACTGTACAGGTATTAGCAGTAAAACGCAGTGTGCATCCAAGGAAATCAAGCAAGCAGACCTGGGGCCCACCAGCAAGGGTGGAGTTGCTCGTTTAATCCGAGCACGGGCCATGCCATTATCTGCAGTCTTGTCGTCCATTTTCAAAACACCAAAGTTCAGCATGAGGCAAGTCTCGGGTTTTTAATTTATAAACTTGCCGGTAGGTGAGTTCAACGCACGGGCTCTGTACCGAGCAAGTATCTGAAAAACTTCACGGGGGTCCAACGCCCAAGGTCCAACGAATATTTCTCCTGAGATGGCTATCCCGCAGAGCAACGAAGATGTTCCATCGAGAGGTCTACAGATGTAGATTCTGCGCTACCGAGCTGTCCCCAACGAATTAAAATTCATGTAGCTGGGGACAAGAGGGAAAGATACCGGTACAAATGAGTTTTCGAAGTGAAAGTCGAACAGAGATCTCGGGGAAAAGGGTCGCATAAATGGAGGGAGACAATGAGGTTAATTACGCCCGGCGGCGTGCGGCGCGCACTCACATCGTATGATGAGATTGTCTTGACTGGGTATCGTGAGAGGTCCGTTCGAATCAGGCCCGGGCCCTCCGGAAGTTCAAAGGATTTTGGCAGAAGGAGTGGGAACGAGCATGAGGAACATAATCTCCTTCTATGTCTGTTACGTAGATCTATGAGACCGCCTGTGCTGTCTCGGGTGTGACGAGGATGCGTGAAATCCTCCGGAAGCACGACTTCGGATCTCGTGAGGTTTGAATTAGCACATTGGAGTTCATTGCCCGAGCGAGTGATGGCTCAAATGGGGAAGTCAGTTGACGAGAACGAGACTATGCAAAATATCAACCAACGAGGATGATTGACTTCACAAACCAAAAAATTGCCGACAATCAATACACTCATCGCAGTTGCGGTCCGGCCGTCGAGTCTGTATTCTGTGCTAATTGAAGCTGGACTATGACCGTCGAAACAGGAGTCATCGAGAATAAAGGAGTGACACACGTCGACAAGGCTGCGTTTCAGACTGTTGAATGCAAAAGGATCGAGAACGAGAAAGAAATATGGACTAATACCGATAATGCCGTTCGTCGTGAAACAGGCGGATACGTGGGTTTGAATTGAATATGTGGCCACATCCTGGAGTACAGGTTGCCGGTCGGAAACGGGTTCGTAATTCGAGAGCTTGTGAATCGTGCAGTCCATAGAAGTAGTCCGAGTCATTTTATTGACAGGTCACGATAATCGAGAACATAACTCGATTCAAGGAGAAGGAGGATCGACGAGCAGCGTTAGCACTGAAATGACGCCAAAGGGACATCTGGGAGGCGATGGAGGCGATGGAACCGGGCCTGGAAGTTGGTACCAAGCCTAGTTGGATGGAGCGCGCTTTTGAGGTGGTCAGAGGTGCACAAATACAAGAACCTGGTGGATGTGATATTTGGTACATTAGAGATGAAGCATGTATCGAAGGAGACAAATAATGGGGAGGCCGAATAAATCTGATAGATGCGGATTTAAATGCTGAGGACTCGGATGAACGTCGTCACAAGAACTTCAAGTGACACCGCGGCAGAAGGGCCGGGCAGATTCTCAATTTCTCTTCAGGCAAGGTGCCGATAGAACCGTGAGAGTACCGAGAGACACAAGAGAATTCGCAGAGTAATAGAGCCAGAATGAGCACTAAATCATGAGCCCTTCTAAGGCTAGAGAGACCATGCTGTGGTGGTCGTCGACAAGAACCAGTGATGACGTTAAAGCCTGTGTTCGGGCCGGAGTATCCGATCAATCTCTGACTTTCTTTCTTCCCTCACCTCTTCGCGGCTGCCCTGGGACGGAGGGGCATGAAGTTCAAATCCACTGGCACACCCTAAGCGCCCGGTGAACTGCGCCGCTTTGAGTACTTCCTGGTCTTTCGCCGCCCATCCATCTTTGCTACATTCTGCGTCGCCGGCTCGCAGGCGCCGGGAACCTCATTGCTACAGAAAGACCTTCTGGGGCTGAAAGAACCTGCACAATTCTCCTTCTGCCATCCTGCCACTCTTGTCTTCTCTCGCAGTTACTCGAAGTTTGCGCGCTCCGATTTAGGGCCCCCGTTCGACTCAAGATCGATTTGCTTGACTTTCGCTTCGAGTTTCTTTCCATCCCAGGCATTCCAGCCGGGCCTATTGCCTTTGTGCGCTTACGATGTTCTTGGATGTTACTGGCGTAGCCGCAATCCAACTCCCTTACGTTTACAACTCTGGATTCCCGACTCGATCCTACGGAGTCGTGCGTATGAGACTTCTCCAAATGTGGGCATCAACGACTCCGCGCGTCACATCCTATTCATGAAGCATTTTATATCTTTGTCTACTTACTCGGTATGGTTCGATCGTCCTCATCAATCGCGACTGACGCCTCCGCAGTATCTCTTAGACACTACCCTCGTTAATTTCTCTCTATATATCTGCGTCCAAAGGCACGACGTGTATCCGACTATACAGTACGCCGCATCCTACCTCAACGCGAAGTGACTCTATCAAATTCGTCCTTCCCTTGAAATTTCGCCTCCGAGCGGACTCTCCGAGAATTCACCCGGTCTCGCCCCTGGTACACGCCAAGATTCGTGTGCCCGAAGACTCAGATATCCACTACGTGCTAAATCAGCTGAACAAGGCCCAGCGGCGCGTGGCGCGCACTCGCCTGAGTTCATGAGGAAATCATAAATTCTGCGTGGGAGGTGTTCGTTCGACTCGCACCTGGGCCATAGATTGGGCGGTTCCATGTTTTTTCTTTATTTTTCTCATTCATGTGGCTTTCTCAAGGATACTGTACGTAGCCACTGGATATTCAAGCTTCCGATTTTCTGATGATAGCTAGAATTTGAATATTGCGAACCCTCCGTCATGTGGTGTATCTACCTCCCTCGTATCATCGGTGAGTGAGTGGGCACTCCCTCATCGACTTACGCTCTTGGCCGATTCGAGTCAAGCAAATCTTCTTGTAGGACGTCCCCTCGAATCCAGTTCATATTGCTCGTCTGCTTCGGTCTCTGTTCAAACGTATGTCCGTATGTCAGGTATGTATTCCAGCTCACATGGACAATCAGATAGGAAACCTGTCCGATTATAATCAACCCGGGACCTCGCAGCTTTAAAAATCACCTACGGTCATTTTCATTCTTACGTTCTGCTCCCACCCGAGAGCATGTAATCATGCCCAAGTTCACAACTAGTCAAATAAGGCTCGGAGGCGTGTGGTGCGCATCCACTCCACGTCAACATGGTTCGCGGGTATACGTGGAGCAGTCTGTTCGATTCGGACCCGGGCCCTAAGGGCGCGTGCGCAATTTTTTCTGGGGCCAGGCGGGTAGCCCTCTCACCAAACATTCGCTCTTTTATATAAACGCAGAAACAATCCACTTAAACAAAAGTCGAGGCGGAGAAATAAATTGTATCTCCGAGACCCGCTACTTTCTGTGCGAAGTCCAAGTCGGGGTCTCTGAATGTGAAACGTGAAAGATCATTTCAACAGTACTTCCTAGTTCTGACTCCTAGGTATGTGTTCCGCGGCCGCGGTGATGAGACGAGGGTGAAATACTACTATCCCCGGGAAAAAGATCATTTTATCCAATTCCTTGTAATTTCCAACGCTGGGAATCGAACCCAGAATACCTGTGAAAACTTCCCACGAGAGTATTGATTGAGATCCGTGCACGACGTCGGAAGTATCAGGTTGGAATTGAATGTGGATAGGTGGATATGCGTTATTCACGTACATGTGAAGCGGGTCAGTCGTTTCAATTTTATCGAACAGGCTTATGTAGTAAAATCTGGAACGGCGGACTCGGACTCTGCATGGAAAGAATGCCGCAGAGTCCAAGTCGGGATCGCGAGCACCGTAAAGCAGACAATAAAATCTGGGCGACCTTCAAAGAGGGGACAAAGGGTATGCGACAGTTGAAGTTACGTACGAATCCGATGCTGGAAGTCGAAGCCGGTCAGTACGGCATCCATCCGGCATCTCATTTAAATCCCACTTTTTCCCTTGGACCGACGATCTTCGAATCCAAGGTCGCTAGCGCTCCGCGGCCCTCTGTTTTATCCTCCACATCCTCTCACTACAATTCATCCTCGACTTTTTCACAGAGGTCGATTGCCCGGAAACCGGCACCAAATTTGGCCCCATGCTACGCGCAGCGTTTCGGCGACCTCACCTACTCCCTCGCACTTGCGCAAGACTTCGCCACATGTCGACCTCCACAGAACCGACGAACCAGCACCTCTCCGTCGATGCCGAAGGCAAGACTGTTGTCGACTTGTCCTTTGCTTCAGAAGCTCTGGGGATGCCAGCAGCACAAGGCTACGGCTGGGCACAATTTGAATTTGGCGACACTATCGGAGATGACCATCGGTACACGATCCTGCGGAAGCTGGGCTGGGGCATGCACTCTAGCACCTGGCTGGCTCGCGACGAAGGGTGAGCGCTGTCCATCCATGAAAAGGCTTTTGCTCAGTAAAAACATAGGCGGAACAGATTCGTCGCAGTGAAGGCGCTCACTGGCCATATAACCGAACTGAACGAGAGCGGTGCATATTGGGAAGCTGAAGCTCTCAGACTCGTGTCTGCGGCCGCTCCGTCCCCGCATTGTGTCCGACTCTTGGACGAGTTTACCATCCCCGGCCGCGGCTCCGCCGGCTCTCATATGTGTTTCGTGTTCCCCGTCTACGGGGGCGACGTGAAAGCTCTCAGTAGCTCCCGCGAACACCCTTTTGACCTCCCGACAGCCAAGCGCATCATTCTGCATCTCCTCCGCGGCATCGCTCACGCGCATAGCCGTGGCATCGTGCACACCGATATCAAACACGACAACATCTTCTTTACCACGGATCTGGAGACCACGGACATCGAGCGCTGGATGAAAGCGGATCCATCGCGACGACATCCACCGGAAATGTCGCAGGACGGAGTTGTGCAAGCTGCTGTTTCTCAGCCCTTGCCCATGATTTCCGACGCGCTCGCTCGCCGCGCCACTTATGTGTTGTCTGACTTCGGCTGCGGTGAGCCGCTTACTTTCTTACCTGCTGGGAGTACCACTCACGATCATATATCTCATACAGCGCAGCCTTCCCAGCTTCACGACGATCGAACCATCACGACGGTACCTTTGCGAGCCCCGGAAGCATTTCTCGGAGGCCAATGGGACACACCAGCGGACATCTGGTCCTTTGGATGTCTGGTTCGCCTCGTAATGCTTCAATGCTTAATATCGCTGATATTGTTACTAGGTCTACGAACTCGCTGTGTCCCATTCCCTCTTCAAGTACAGGGTCAATGAAAAGCACGGCCTGACAGAGGTCGAAAACATCCTTTACCAAATGATCTTGTTAACCAGTGACGAGAGTTTCCGAGCCGCACTGCTCAGCGTCTGCCCGCTGGCGGGCGAGTATTTCAATGCGACATGTACGCCCTTAACTTGCCGCTTGCCGCGAATGTCTGTTGATTGACAATTCATGTAGGTCAGCTGAAGAAAGAGCCTCCCATATTCCAGTGGCCTCTGGAGGACGTGATCGGCAGAAATGCCAAGGCCATGCCGTCCAATGATGTCTCCGCAATGGCAGCGCTCATGCGCCGCTGTTTGCGCCTCAATCCCGATGATCGAGCCACTGCCGAAGAGCTATTGCAGGACCCTTGGCTCGAAGGTGCAGATAACTGAGGTGGGCGCAAATCAACCGTCTTTATATAGCTCTTTTACATTGGAATAATTAATCACTTGAATAAACTCCTGCTCTCCCTCGTTGCTTTTCCGTCGCTGTTCTAGGTACGTACGTAAACGCTTCAGTACGTGTACGGACCGGACCGACCACAGTGTGTGTCCGTATTCGAATTGCCTCTTGTTGAAATTCTCCCGTTCACCACCTAGGTATCCATCCTTCCGCATGGTGCGCTGGCTGTGTGGGCCCTGAATTATAGCTAACTTCGCGCACAGATGGCCGCAATATCAAGTTTACTGAAATGAGCGACACCATATATAATGTAACACATTACATTTCGGACCAGCATTTTATCTTTTCGTCCCGACGTTCGCGGCGAACATGTTGCGCAAGAACTACACGGTCCGTCAATTAAATTCAGCGCCCCACCAATTTCGATCCTCACCGTCGACATACGCGCGCTTCACGAAGGTGACCCACTTGCTGCTATGGGTGCGGAAGGAGGAGGAGAGAGGAGAGGAAGGAGGGAAACTCGCCGCCCAGATAGTACCGGTGTTGCGGGGCCGGATCGCGGCCCCCCCCATTTTAAATGGGCATGAGATGCTGCTGGTCGATGTTAGCAAGGACGACATGGAGGACGTGCGTCCGCTCCGGCTCCCGCTACCGCGCGATCGCAGGGAATCGAGTGAACGACTCGGACATGCCCCAAGACGCATGACACCGCGCCAAAGACGATTAGTACGACTCGGAAGCGCTCGTTAGGCCTTAGGCTAGAGGTCTTGATCGATTTGCGGACAATGCATAGTGCATGTGAGATACGGCTTTGAAGCGGAGGGGTTGGCTTAGAACTTGAGCTTTGCGCAGGAGAGGGGAGCGTTAACGAGCTCGGATTAGAAGATCGTCGACGAGGGAAGTGGGATTCAAATGAGATACCGGTTATATGCCGTCCCGGTACCGATCGGCAACACTCTCCTCCCGCCTCCACCGCTCTTCTGCGCAAGCTCAAGTTAAGAGCGAAAAACCTCCAATCCAACGCCGTATCTCTAATACACGACTCGCCGTCTGCAAATCGAACAAGACCTATTATGGCCTTCGCGCACCTTCAAGAGCACAAATTCTCTGCCGCTCCCGAAGGATTCGCAATTGAGGATTCTGAAAGTAATTTCGCGTCTCAAATACTTCGCATTTTGTGTAGCAGAGTCAGTCCCTTCTCCATTCGTTGGGTTCGATACTCACAGGCGACTCGCAGTCTTGCAGATAATCGTTTCTACGCCCGCTGACTTGAGGAAAGTAGATCCACGCCCCTCAACCCGACGCCAACGCTGTCTGTATCTCGCAACTCCAGGTGATTTGTCCTCTCCCAGCTTCAGCTTTCAAACTGTTGTTGCCACCGCAACTCCGGCCATCCAGTCACTTTAGCCTAGCTCCTGGCTGTCTGCGCAATCCTGCGAAGAAATTCGCCGACGCAGCTCTAGCCGCTCACAATATGTGCTATGTATGTACCGCCAACCTCTCCCGGAATCCCGGGTACTCAAAATGGTTACAAGACCCCGCTGCATAGCCTCTCGCGCGCCAAACGACCCACGCAGTGAGTATTCTTTTAAAGCTATAGCCACGGAATCTGAATCAACTCCAGGCATTCTAAACCCTGGGCCGGCTTCTCCGAACATTCTCGCCCAGTGGCTTCAACCCTCTTTGATCCTTGCTGCGATTCCTCAGAGGACCCGGACAAAGTGTAAAAGAAGCCAAAAAAAGGGTACGACGTTCAACGACCTATAGTTCCGACGCTGGGAATCGAACCCAGGTTCCCTGCTCACCGATGTGAGTCAATGGCCAATTGCTGGCAGGTGTGCGCCGTGCACGACGTCGGAGGTATTCAGTCGAATTTGGCTGGGGATATGTGGGTGAGTTTTCGACTCGTTCACGTTGCTATGGAGCGGGTCAGTCGCCAATTTTCCAAAAGTCCGAAATGAATCTGAAACTGCAGAGAGATACTTGTCGGAATAGGCCTGCTTTCAGTGGCGAGTCCAAGTCAGTAGACCAAGCACTGGATAGGAAAAGATAAAATCCAGGCGTCCTTCAGCGGGGGGACAAAACGTACCGGACAACTGAAATCCTACATGAATCCGACGCTGGGAATCGAACCCAGGCTTCCTGCTCACTTCGGCGGGGGGAATAGTGCATTGCTCGCAGGTGTGCACCATGCACAACGTCGGAGGTATTCAGTGGTAATTGGCTGTGAATATGTTGGTAACCTTTCGGCTCCATACGCTGTGAGGTGGTGGATGAGTCTCGTCAAGAGCGCGTCTCCCTTCCATGCAGTCCAAGTCAGGATTCAGAGCAAAGAAAACGGTATTAAAATAAATCTGGCATACTATATCCTTCAGCAAAAAGTGTGTCAACGCACCCAATCTCAGTTCCGACGCTGGGAGTCGAGCCCAGGTTCCCTACTCACACCTTAAAAACTTTCACATTGATGGCAGGTGTGCGCCGTGCACGCTGTCGGAGGTATTGGGTAGGAATTGGCGGTGGATATGTGGATAACGTTTCGCCTCAAGTACTCATGAACGAAGTGGGTGGGCCGTCAGTTTCTCGGCGGCTGGAGAAACAATATTCTTACTCGAAAAGATATGCGTATCAAAATAGGCCACGACGAGCTCAAATCAGGATGTCGAGGTCCGGCAAGAAGAAAATGAAATCCTCATCTCCTCTGAAGCGGGGACAAAGCTTCATCACCGCTCCACTTGACTATTCCGACGCTGGGAGTCGAACCCAGATTACCTGCCTACTTCCGTGAAATACCACACTGTCAATGTTCACAGGTGTGCGCCGTGCACGACGCCGGATGTACTGGGTTGAAATTAGCTGTGAATATGTGGATGAATTTTCGACTCATACACTGTGAGAGTTGTCAGTTTTTCAACGGCCAGAGAGAGACAAAATCCGGAACTGAAGAGAAATAAGTACTTCCCTGCGCCCGCTTCCTCGCAGCTTCCTTTTGGAAGTACGTCGTGGCTACGGCGGCAGTAGGTTAATTGAGCTCCGCTGCGAATATTAGTGAGAGGATCTTCCACACCCAGTCCAAGTATATCGGACGTGGCGACGTACCTTTGCAGCGGATCGCGCAACTCATGGATGAGGCATGAGTACTGAACGGGGTTGGATGGGATTTGAGGTGAGCGGTCGTGGTGAGCGGCACACCCTTTCACTTCAGTGCTCCGCAGCGACTTTCAGCAAGGATCGCACCCATATATCCGACGCAACCTATCTTCGATGTGCACAATACAGGGTAGCATAACATATATCATAAAGCAAATAATTCCCCTTTCGGTCCGAGTCTCCCATCCACTGGAGTACCCACAATTCCGTATTGATAACTTCTGACCAGATGTTAGCCCCGTGAAATAAAAACTTGCAGCACGACTTCGTACCTCTTGTCCTATTCTAGGCGCTCACTAAAAAGAAACGGCAGGTCAGCGCGTTGGTGGGAGTAAAAATTGGGCCCGAGTCGCACGCACCACGTGAAACCCAATAGAAGTGAGCAGCGCCTTGAGATGCGATATCTGCTGGAAACGAAAGCAACAAGTCAATTCCACATTCCTGGATGTACCGGCGAGGACTAACATTGCCAAGCCACTCTATCTTCTTCTCGTATTTCGCGACGTGGGCTTTGTATCGCGCGAGTTCGGTCTTTAATGCGTGATTCTCCTGGGCGGCCGCCGCCTCGTTGGCAAAGGATAACTTCCGAGCCTATACGTCAGTTTGATCAGCAGAGCAACGGAGCAGGTCAATGTCACAGTCTAGGATGCACATATACGGGAGACGACTAACATTACTGAGCCACGTAATATGCTCCCGGCACCGGGCGAGTGCCGCTGCATCGTTGGCATAAGATACGTACAATTCCTACGCGACAGTCACATCCAAGTCAGCGTCAGCGTACAGCCCTGGACGAAGATACGAGGGCGTTCAATGGGACATACCACAGTGCGAACAGCGCTCTGCGCGAGGCGAAGTTCCCTGTCCTCCAGTTCGGCTTTCAGTGCTTGATTCACCTGCACGGCCGCCTCTTCTTTGGCACGGGATAAATTCAAAGCCTATACGCCAATTGTATCAGCATGAGACCTGGAAAATGATAGGGTGTTCCGATACATACGGCAGTGCTCTGCTGCAGGCGAACTTCGCTTTCCTCCAGTTTGGCTCTCAGTGCTTGAATCTCCTGCACGGCCGCCTCTTCATTGGCACGAGATAACTTCAGATCCTATCCGCCACATGAGACCCTGAAAAATGATGCGGTGTTCACTGAGACGTACCGCAGCGAGCGCAGCGTTGACGGAAGGCCGCTCGCTCTTCCCTGTGGTCGGACGATTTTCTCTATTGACAGTCGAATAGGTCCGCCTTGCTCGCTTCGCGTCGTCAACGACAACCGCGCACGGTGAGCCAAAGTCGGCAATTAACTTACCTGCTTCTTCTTGGCGCTGGCTTGGGCCTTCGGAGGGGCCGCGTCGTTCCGTTGAATGTTCTGAGATTGGACATAACAGTAAACCTCTCCAAAATCGTTGAACACGGAAGGCTCACCTGAAGAGGCCCCCGCACCGAACCGTGACTTTCATTGTCTTTGTTCTACGTGCGAGTCGTTAGCGGGCGATAGATGGCTCAGAAGTCAATTACGCACCTTCACCATTTTATTGGCTTTACGGCGCACAGGCTCTGAGCGTGACGCCTTTGATAGTGTCAGAAACCGCTGCGACGTGGCGAACAGGGAACGTGCCATGACAAGTTTACTTCAGGGTAACGAGTCTGTTCGACGTCAATCATGCGAAACGGGCATGCGCCACTCGATCGAACACCTACCGGGTTATTGGCTCTGGGTACAGCGTCGGGTGTTCGAGTCGGCGAGTATAAACAGGTATCTGAGGGATTCTACGAGAGATGAGGATGTGGGTGGTGGCGAGAACAGTTACTTGAAGGCGCCTTTATACATTTCTGGCTGGTGTGTTTACCAGAAGGGGTTGTGCGCATTCGTCAGTGGCGTTTCTGCTCGACGAGAACATCGCACAAAGACTCGAGCGCAACGAGGTGCGGTTGCTACCGACTGTTCCACAAAGACACTCGGGTTTGTTTCAAACAGGGCAGGAAGCTTTGAACGAGGCGGGCTGCTGAGCGTTGAACAAAGAGGGTCTGGGTGGGAGATTTTCCCGTTGCGTCACAACAGGTGTTTTCATAAGTTGCCTCAGCACGTTTTTGGAGCTGCGACCTTTGTGAAGTGATTGCTTCAGCAGGGTTTCCAATAGTCTGTTGGTTACCGCGCCCACGTAACCGTTAGGTCTCCTTATTATGTAATCTGGCCCGTTTAGGAAGGCCTGGTGAAGCACGTGAGACCCCGACGACGCGACTTGGACGCGCCGCGCGCGACAACTTGTGTTGAAAGACCATCTGTGAGCATATTTGAGCTTCAGATTGTTGTGGAGTCCGGCTTGGATACTTTTCTCCGCCTATAACTCGAATTCCGCGCTGAACACTGGAATTGGTGCTCAATTTGACGGATATATTCCATTGGACCTCTAACAGGTCTGGAATTTGCCCCATACAATCAGGTTCATTCTATACAGGAGACATAGGCGTCCTTTGAGACTCTCGGTGCAAATGAAAGGCCAAAACGCGTGAAGAACGCGTCCCAATGTTGCTTGTTTGTCTGTGCATCCCCCATCATTACATAATAAGGCGACGTACCGGTTATCAGGGCGCGGTAACTAACAGACTTCAGAACGAGGAACGAGCGAGGGAGACTGTCAAGAGAGACTAGGTTTCCAAAGGGTGCGGTTCAGCCCGATAGATGTAAATAGAGGCGAGAAGTTGTAATTGAGCTGGTTCCAGCCAGAAGGTCCAAAAATCCAACCGTGTCGCACTGCGATCTTGATGAAAACAACGGCGGCGGCCGTTCTTACTACTCGGTACAAAGACTGTCCTTTGTGGAGAAGACGGAGCGGAAAATGCCGCGAATGCCGTGTCGGGATCCCACGTGCTCGGTCACGCCTCACGCGTCCCGCAGGCAACCACCGGCCATCAAGCGAGCGTGGTGCCATAGTTTCCATCTGTCACGATCAGGCGCCTCTCTCCTTCGTTTCCCTCCCTTTCCCCCCGTAAGTCCCGCCATCGTTCGCTGTATCCCGCTCATCGACCTCGATAGGCGTTCCTGGCTGCCCGGTTGCACCTTTGCTCCTCGCTTGCGAATCCATTCATATACGTTCCTTAAAGCAAGCTCTGCTCCGGTAGCCCTTTTTTCAAAATGCGTTATTCTACATCCATCCTCGCCGCTCTGGCCGGCCCTCTTTTGGTATCTGCACGTCCTATACGCACCCGTGCCGCCTCTGCAAACGATGCACTCGTTTTCCGTGCGTCGCTAGCCCGTTTCCACGTGGCGTCCGCTAATGGTTCCGAGCAGAGTTCGCAAACGTCCTCAACCAGCTCGAGCAGGGGTTCTACACCCAGGGAATTCAAAAATTCTCTGACTCGGACTTTACCGCTGCCGGGTTCACGTCCAGCATGGTCGCCTCCCAGACGCTGAACGCCATCTTGGGCGATGAGGGAGGTCACATCGACACCCTCGGCCAAGCGCTGCTTGACAACGGAGCGACGCCGCTTACCTGCAACTTCAACTTCGACTCGGTGTTGACTGACGTGCCGACGATGGCTGCGACTGCTCGTGTCGTCGAGTACCTGGGGGTCTCAGCGTTCCTGGGGGCAGCGACCTTAATCGACGACCCCGTCTTCCTCGATGCGGCTGCATCTATCCTGACGGTCGAGGCCCGCCACCAGACCCTCCTCAACATCCTCTCGGGCACGGGATCCTCGATCCCGCAGGCGTTTGATCTTCCCCTCACCCCCCAGGAGGTCCTTTCCGTCGCCCAGGGCTTCATTTCCGGCCCTTGCGACCTCGGCGTGAAAGGTGCGTGTTTTATAGTCTCTTTACCTCCCAAACTAACTTCTTGCCAGCCACCAACACGCTCACCGTCACGAACACCGGCGCCATCTCCCAGGGAACCCTCATCACCGTTTCCGCAGCTAACATCACGGGCACCGACGTATGTGTTCTTCCTTCCCTCAGGCTCCACGCCGTGTGCTCATCTCCGTCGCAGAACCTTTTCTGCAACATGATGGTCGGCGGCGCGCCCTTCTCTATCAACATGCCCCTCGCGCAGTGCATCGTGCCCCCAGGCATCAACGGCCCCGTCTCCGTGTGGATCACGAGCGACAACAACCCGCTTATCAACAACGTCGTTGACCGCGCCACCACGCAGCAGGTCGCCGGCCCCGCCATCTTCTTCGTCGACAGCTCGCCCGAGATGCTCGGACAGCTCGTGCGCGTCACCTCGTCCTCGTCCTCGTCCGGCAGCGGCTCCGCGTCTTCGTCGAGCAGCGACTCGAGCAGCAGCAGCGGCAACAACACCGATTCCTCGTCCTCGTCCTCGAGCCCAAACGGCGCTGCTGCCCCCCCGTCCGCGTCTGCCCCGCTGCCCACTAGCTCCCCGGGGCCCTCGCCCGACGGCAAGACGACCGTGAACGGGCTCACCCTGGTTCCCAACCCGAACCTCAACGCCAGCGCCAGTGCGAGCGCCAGTGCGAGCGCGACGGACAGCGCTGCCAGCGCGAGCGCTTCGAGCTCGTAAGTTAAGTTATGGTCTGGGTTTCGGATATGGTTATGGATATGGACAGAGCTACGGCTACGGCTACGGAGACGGACCTGCAGAATACTTACTACTCACTGCTACTTACCCTTTTTCGTTTTACGTACTTAATGGATGGATGGATGGATGGTGATAGATGCACCGCACCTACTTTGATCATGAAGCTGTGTACCGTTTGCGAGGCGGTATATAATATACGCCCAAAGCTGTATGTATTTCTCAAATTTATATATTCGACAGCCGGCGTCTCAACTAAAAGAAATGGACTATCACACAACCAGACACGTCAAAGTCTCCTGTGCACCGAATGCATTGGAGAGAAGGCCGAAGCATATATCTATCTATATACATGGATAGTCGTTATTGAGCCGGTTCCAGCCAGAAGGTCTCAAATCCAGTCGAAACGGAAATTTGGGTTGCGAGGAAGGAGGGAGGAGGAGTTGGACATACGATACTATAATATTGTTTTGATTGAGTGGATCTTATTCGTTCTCTCAGTGAGGAATACAAGGCAGGGAGGCGCCGGGGCGCGTCGGCCAGCATTAAGTGCGTTGGACGGGTAATCCCGACTAGGGGTGGAAGATTATGATTAAATACACCTTCGACCCCTAATGTATTGTAATCATAATTTAATCGTATTTAATCGTATTTAACAAGTATTTAATGGATTGTAACTGCCGCCTATCCCGGACTGATCAGGGTGGACCTAGACAAGGCCAGTGCACCCAAGGTGTACTGATTCATATTTTTTATCAGTCTCAGAGCCATTATCCATCTATTTGATCCTGTTTCCGCTCAGTTCAACATAATTCCTGGTACACGGAAAAAACACGTGACCATTTGCTTGCCAGTCGCTAGAATAGGGGAAGTCAAAGCGGTCAGAGCGATCCGATTCTGGACCGATTCTGAAGTCGATTCTTGATCGATTCACGCGACAGAATCCATCAAGAATCGGAATCAAGTTTGACCCCCCCGCTTCTGAGCTCGATTCTGGGCTCGATTCTTGCACGGCCAGTCTCTTGTTGTAGTGCACAAATTTAAATAAAATATGTTTTAACAAACCAAACGTGACATCACTTTTTCTCTTTTACCACCTCTTGTCATGCCTCGGCTCACGTCGCGTCAGCGTCGCGCTCGCGACGTGCTCAAAGCCTTCCTCGGCCACCATACTGCACGTCTCAAGAACGCTCTGCGCCGGAAGAGCAAGTCCAAGCGCAATTTTGCCCGCGCTGGGTTGACGCCGGAGGAGATTGATCACTGGCAGCTGCCGACTTTGGGGCTCGCAAAGCCTACTCTCGACGCCCTGTCCATCGACATGACCTCTGGCTCAGAGCCCGACTTGGAAGGCTCGTCTGCAAGTTCCATCAGCTCCAGCCTCTCGAGTTACGCCTCCGAAAGCAGTGAGGACTGGTCAGATATCCTTGGCTCAGGCTGGCGACATTCTTCATCCGGCTCTTCGGCCTCTTCTACACACTCCCTATTTGAGTCTGACTCTGATGATAGTATGCCAGAGCTGCACCCGGCTGGATATCCCGATTCGGATGAAGAAGACGATGTCAGTCCGAGTAGCTCTGACAGCAGCTCGGAGACAGGCTCCGCATCGCGCTCCGGCGATGATGCAGATGATGAAGAAGCTTGGGATCTCGACGACATAGATATAGCAGATGACTGGGACGACCTTTCTGGTCGTCGCACCAACAATCCTGCTCGTTGGGTGCGGAATAGTTTTGAGGAAATGTATGCTCACCGTTACGAGATGCCCCGCAACACCTTTCCCCGTGGCCCCTCCTTCTTACGACACGTACTCGGACCACTGAAGGACACCCGGCCAGATCTTTTCCGCCAGGAACTTCGCATGTCGCCGTTCACATTTGATCAACTCGTAACAAAGATCGCGGATGATCCTGTTTTCGCAAACGACTCGACGAACGGGCAGATGCCAGTTGAAGATCAGCTGGCCATCGCGTTATTCCGTTTCGGGCACTCTGGGAACGCTGCTGGCCTTCAGAAGGTAGCGAATTGGGCTGGCGTCGGGAAGGGCACTATCACGTTAGTGACGCGACGCGTCATGACGGCAGTTTTGCGCCCCGACTTTATGGGGGAGGTTATTTGTATGCCAACTGCTGCAGAGAAGGAAGAGGCAAAGGCGTGGGTTGGTGCCCATTCGTGCCAGGCGTGGCGGAATGGCTGGTGTATGGTCGATGGTACCTTGGTGGTCCTGTTTGATAGACCATTTTGGTTCGGAGAGAGCTACTTCGACCGCAAATGCAATTACTCTCTTAATATACAGGTGCGTAGCTCCTGGTTTATTTTATATTAAAATCTGATTATATCCTGTCCTTCCGTAGATCGTAAACCTTCCCAATTTACGCATCATTGACTTCGGGTATGGGTTTACGGGCAGTATGCACGACTCGACGGCGTGGGAGGGCACCCGTCTCGCTACAGAACGTGAGACTTTGCTGGAAGATGGCGAATTTATCTGGGCAGATTCAGCGTACACTGTATGAGATCCCTTTAAATTCATACTATCCACACTCAGTCATATATTCAGCTCGAGAAATGGATGATTGCACCCTTCAAGAAGCCATACAGCCTTCTCCCAGGAAACGAAGAGTTTAATAATCATGTTTCCATGGTCCGTATTCGGTCAGAACACGCCATCGGATTCTTAAAAGGCCGTTTTCACTCACTGAAAGGGCTACGGGTCAATATCAAAGATGAAAAGACTCATCAATTTGCGACTTACTGGGTCGCGGCGTGTGTAGGTGTGCACTCATTTGCCATGCGGAGCGAAGCCGAGGAACGAGGGCCAGACAGTGATGAAGAAGCTGTCATGGCCGACCCATTCATCCAGGAAGGGCTCTCGTCATCTTCTGACTCGGAGGCGAATGCCGCACAAGCACCGGCAGCTGCCCCAATCCATGCGGGGAAAGCAAAACGGGAACATCTCAAACGCGGTCTATTGAAAGCTAAGGACAGGCGGAGACGACATCGGGCAAGAAGGCAGCGACAAGAGCAGGGGATTAGTAGTGACAGTGGGGGGGGATAAGTACAGGAAGGGACCAGAGTAACCAGTAAGTAGATAGTGTAAGATAGCTGAATTGAGCGTAACGAAAAAACAGGTAGCGACAGTGGTTCCAAGGAATGTAACGAGACCAAGGAATGGAATAGGGTAGTCCCTTCACACATCTGAGTTTTCTAGGAGCTCCCCGTGTACGAGTAGTTGGCGAAGTCACGGAAGTCGGAGAAATCGACATCGGCAGTCGATGACGAGGCCCCAGCAACAGCATTCCCATCGAAGTTGTCCAAGTCGGGGAGATCGGAGGGCTCCGAAGGGGTGTAGTGCGAGCCGGAGGAGTGAGAGTGGGCGTGTGAGCCGGAGGAGCGAGAGTAATCAAAGCCATTGGCAGCGTGAGAGGTCGATGTCCCCGCTCTCGACATACGCAGCTCGTGGTCATTGCGCATCTTCAACTCCTTCATCCTGAGCTTCATCATCCTCTCTTCCCGCCTCGCCTTTTGGTCCTCCCGCCGCCTGTCCTCGCGTTTCTCGACAAGCCGGCCCTTCACTTCAGTAACCTTGATTTGCTCCCGCATCCGAAGTGCCGCCAACTCGAGCTCTTTCTGCCGTGTCTTCTCCTCGGTCTTCACGATATCACTAAACTCAGCCATCTTCGTCTTCTTGGATGGCTTGGGTGCAGCTGCGGGTGCAGCAGGAGCGGGTTTTGAAGTGCTGGGCTTAGCGGCATTCTTGCGGTGCGTCTCCTCCCCTTTCGCTTTAACCATTCCCGCAGCCACGCCCGGGTCGACCTCCTCAGTCTCAGAGGCAACAGGCGACGTCGGCTCGTAGTCGTCACCGCTCCCCCTGCCCTCGACATCCTCCGCGTCGTCTATGTCGGAGAAATTGCGTTTGTAGGTCTCAAGCTCGGGTGTGCGGCCAGGACTCCTCTCCCAGTCCCCCAAGGGAACGCTAGAGGTGCCGTCGTCGTCGTCGTCTTCTTCCTCACCCTCTACTACGATCTTATCGTCGTCCGCAGGTGCGAGAGCTGGTATGATGACCCCTGCAACGATCCCGGTGCTGCTGTGTCCAAGGCCAGTCGGAACGAGGTTCGGGCGCTGCGCGATGAGGTTGCGCATGTCGAAGAACCACGGGCAGCTATCAGAGATCTCCGCTGGTGTGGATTAGCGTGTGCGGTGGTTTCTGGGTACAGGTACGCACCCCATTTTGTCGTGAATGAGTTTGTGACATTCATATTGACGTCTGCCGCTCTGTGGATGCCTGCACCCGTTTCCCCCATCTCCGTGTCAAAGGCCCGGGTTATCTTCGCCATCCTGCGAAAGCCTGTGAGTGGGACATGTAAACACAGCGGAAGGTGGGGCTTCCTTACGTGCTGAGTCGGTTCTTGATTTTGTTGCCGTAGCTGACTCGTACTTTTGGCTTCCCGATGGCAGCCGCTGTCACCGCATCCTTGTACTTGTCGTCCTCGCCGAGGAGCAGCACAAAAAGATCCCACTGGGCAGTGGTCTTGGGTTTACCACCCCCCTTTGTAGTCGACACATTCGGGCCGCATGGAGGGTAAAGGGACTGTTTTATGTCCTTACTTTCCATGATGAGGGCAACGAGCTGCATGCTAAGGGCCGGATCTTTCCAGCTGCAAGCAAATGTGAGTGCATGTCACTGTAGATAAGAAGGGAGCTCACTCGACATCCAGAACCGCCTTGGCTGGAATATCGATCTCGTCCTCAAGCTCATCCGCAGTGTCTTCGCTGCTTACGTCGGGTTTTTTCTTCTTCTTTTGCTTCGACGTCTTCTTGGCAGGCTGGGCCTTTGCTTTGCTAGTCTGGGTCCTCTGGCGGCCAGGTTTGGAGGCTGGCTTGGTGGACATGGCTGCGTAGTAGGAGGTAGCAACGGTAGCAGCACAAAATAAAATAATAAAATAAATTATGTAATCTGTGAGTGTGACTAGAAGGATATGGGGGCAACGATTCTCGAGGCGATTCTCGAGGCGATTCTGAGCAGTTCCTCCTCCAGAGGAGGAACACCGATTCTGGCCGATTCTCGCTCGCAACCGATTCTGATCGATTCTGGCGCAAGAATCGATGCCAGAATCGGCATCAGAATCGACTTCAGAATCGGTCCAGAATCGGATCGCTCTGACCGCTTTGACTTCCCCTAATGTATGCTTGTCAAATTTGGGAAAACCCATTTACTTTGAGGTTGTCAGAAGCCCAATATAGTGTATTCTGATTCATACACCTGCTTCTATGGTCAGGACCTCCAGCGAGGGCATTTGGTTGGCACTTTGATGAAATTGATTGTAATCGAACATAACCAAAATACAATAAAATAAGCTAAGATTACGCTCCAGCTGTATTTAATCGTAATTTTAGCATTACATTAAATTATAATCGAATGTACCCGTAATCTTAGCCACCCTTAATCCCGACGGACCTCGTTCGACTCGAGGCCCTGCCGTACTAGTCTGTAGTTTAACCGCGCTCGATCATTGGAAGTCGACCTTATTACGTAAAGTGCGGAGTTTGAATTTTGGTTCGGGCTCTATGGCGCTTCCAGCCGCATATATTCAAAAATCTAAGAGGCCAAATGTGTTTTATTCTCATTTTGAATATATCTGTCCCTTCAGATTTTTTTCTCGGGTCTATAATCCTCGTGGAATGAAAGGCCGGTCAACGACCCATCAAATTTGGACCTCTTCACCTGTGCTTTTCCGCAAATAACTTGAGTGGGAAAGTTGGCCATTCTGACTCCCTGAGTGATAATTTGGTAAAATAAATACCTCACATTCATCCTAAGTGTGTGAACGAGAGCCGAGAAATCTGAGCTTACATAATAAGGTCGACTTCCAATGACACCGATCAGGGATCTGACAGACTACAACACACGAGGTACGAGTATTTTTTGTTGTAGCGTCTGTTTATAAGAGACTACTGCCGTACGCAGGAGCGCTTCAATCATTTTTTCTCTCCTTCGGTTCACAACTTCCATGTTAGTACACATTTCACAATCAGTACTTACTTCGTCTCAACTGTAGCCAACGACTCCCAAAATCTTCGACGTCACTGGACTACATACCCGAACCCCATGGAAACGAGACAAACTGAAACGAACTCGGAACATGTTCCGTTCGTCTCCGCCTCGCTTTTCGCTCACCCCACCGACTCACCCGCCGTTGTTGGCTGCTGCTACGTTCGCGCGCTCCACCGCACTCCCCGCTGAGGACGACGGCCCGGTCATTCACACCTTCCAGTCGCACAAGTTGCCAGACGCCGTGCGCATTTCATACCCGAAAATCTGATCATGCTGCGCCACCCCTGCGCTACGTGAACGACTAGGGAGTCTGCGAGACGACATCGGGGGCGTACACGATGAGCGGCTACGTCGGCATTTCGTCGACGGTGTCTATGGTGTGTTTTCTCCGTAATGAAGAATGAACGTTGGCTGATACACCCGTTTCATTGGTTCTGGTTCTTCGCGGCGCCGCTCATCCGGAACGCAGCAGCAGGCGTGCTACGCCTCGGGAAACTCGAGCTCATCGAACAGCATATGCTCCAAGGTGGACAACTTCTGAGTACGCCCCTCTTTCCTCCCTTCCTTGGTGTATCAATTATTTTTCATCCCGCCCGTCAATCCATGCTCCACGCCGACGCCCTCGGCACCCGCAACCCGTACGATAGTCCGGATCTTCCGCTGCGGCTTTCCCGCCGGAGTACTACGTCAACTACCTCCGCCTCAGCCATCCGCGCGACTCGCGTCCTTCACGTACGCTGAGTGCCCCCACGCTCCGTGCCGTACGAGCTTTCACCAAGACGTGCGACGACCCGCGCAAGCAGCACGCTCCTCCCACAGCTCGGGGCGGTCGTCGACTCGGGGACTCGGGTGCTGGTCGTATCTCGAGTCGAACGAGGGAGGTTTGGGAACGACGGTAGAATGAAGCCCGGGTCCCGGGAGCACCTTGCCCCTTCCTGCCTTCGTAAGTTATTTTGGTATCAGTTTTTATCTGGATGTGGATACTATGGCCCTGTGACTTTCAGGTAGGGCATCAAGCCGTCCCGTAATTTTACGGGATTACGTGGCGTAAATACGGTTACGCCCGCGTCCCGTCAGCGAGCTTGGTGAGTTCCCAGACGGCACGGGAACGGTACGGCTCGACCCGTATACGTGGGGCCGTAACCGTCCGTTTACGCGTAAATTACGGCTTCTTAAAACAGACATCAAGCGACGTTCTGGAGATGCCGAATAGTTGCCGTCACTTCATTCAGCTCCTTGCCGTATTTTGCCGAGAGGCCACTGAGTAGCGCCGCCTCGGCCGATGTCAACTACTAGTGATCTAGCGCTTCCCGACACCGCCGGCTGACGGGCCGACGTCTCCGGCCCATGACACGCTATGCAAATAATTTGAGTCAATGTGAGACCTCTGAATCGAACTTCAGAAGCCTAACATCTTCCTGGGACTATTGTGCTCTGAAATAAAGTGAAATACCCAAAAAATAATCAAGCTCACCTCCGGGATGTGCGTAGGCCGTAAATACGGCGTAAACGTACGGTACGCACGGGACCCGTCCCGTTCGAGATTTCTCCATGGATCCTGACGTACGGGTTTGGCCGTGGCGTAACGAAAATACGGCGTAATTGTTACGCCCGTGGGCGTATTACGCACGGTTTGATGCCCTACTTTCAGGTTGAAGTAAAAATAATGCGTCACCATTGGCAACGGCAAGATCTCGGGTCGAACGAGAGTATCTAGGATGTACGAAGTCTGAATCCTACATTATTGGACCCCAATGCGCACCGTGTGCCTTCCTGCCTTTTTAACTGAGTTTAGTATGAATAATACACATGCGGTAATACCGTTGAATACAACGAATACAATGAATCAGACAACAAGCCCAAAGCCTTCCTGCCTTGATGACTTGGTTTGACATCTGAAAGTAGGACCGATGATTACCCTAATATAGGTCGGATCCCAAAGTCCGGACAAAATTTCGGGAAAATTTCGAGCAAAAAACCCAAAAGTGACCGCTTTGCCGAGAAAACGATTTCTGCAGCCCCAGAAAGCGTGGGAACATCTGAAAAGTCCGGACAAAAGTTAGATGGAGGTCGATTTTCCGGATCCGACCTATATTGGGGTAATCATCGGTCCTCTGAAAGTATGGACATGGCTTGTGACTTGGAGGTTGAACAAAAAAAACTCATGGAGAGCGAAATCTTTGGTACGGCAGGATCTCGAGTCGAACGAGAGTATCTGACAGGAAACGACCCTTCGTGAATGATTATTGAATCCGAATGCGCACGGTGCACCTTCCTGCCTTGGTTGTAATGCATTTTTATCTGAATACCAGCAGAATCATCCCTGGCGAGCCACTGCATTAATTGCGTCTGAAGACGGCCTGCAAAAAAAGGGGGAGATCTTTGTCAAGGAAGATATTCGAGTCGCCAGGGAGGTTTAGGAACAACGTGGGCAAGATGGAATGAAGCCCGGGAGCAGCTTGGCGCTCTTGCCTTCATAACTTGGTTTGGTATCGGTTTTATATCAGTACACCTTTGTATCAACTCAGCCAACGAGTCTGAGTCCCAAAAGCTTCGACTCGCGACGAAATTGAACATGTCCACGTCCGAGCCCGCCGCCACCGCCACGATGCGCGCGTCGCCGGGGAGCACGGAAATACAAGACTCCGAGTCCCCTCGATGCAATTATATTCTGGCTGCTATCACCTGGGATTCAGTATATTTGAAGCGGTTTGTTAGCGGTGGTCCGCATCTGCGTTCCTTAAGAGTAAACATTGTATCTGCCCGTCTGCGAATTTTGTAACAACTTCTCTAAAATGAAATATTGGCTCCCTCTGTACCCACGGCCGCCCATTCTTCGAGTAAATTCGGCTTGCAAATGCTCATCAAGTGGATTCAGCACAGCTCGATAGCGGTGGTCCGCGAGTGCAATTAATGCCTACGGTCGAAAAAACATGCATGAATCACAGGGAAAGGATCCCGCTCGATTCGGGTGGGAGCGATAATTGGATGGAGATGGGCACTTTTTTGCAACGAATTCAATGTAGCGTAGCCTCTTCGAGGGTAAGATTCACGTTCAGGTAGTGTTCGAACGGTTCGCTGGCGGTGGACCGCACTTGCATACGATTATAGTGCTGGATGCAAATTGAATTCGAAGGGAGCCCGTTCGATTCGGGTGCGAGCCATGGATTGGGTGGAAGGTTTTTTATAACCGCAATCTGAGTGTAACTCTTGGACGTCGTAACTCGCACGGGACAGGGATTTTTATCTGTGGGGGCATAATTGTGACAGGAGCGTTGTGCATCAATCATCTTAATGAGCGCGAAGAATGCATAAGAGGGGGTGCGTAGGGTTTAATTCGAGACGGAAGTATCGGGTCAGAGTCCGGAATATTCACAGTGGAGGTGGGCAGACAAGTGTACAGAAAGGAAGAGGTATCCGAAGAACGTTGGATTGCCAGGGCTGAGATCCCAGTTACTTGTATCAAGATCCATGCCGACCCGATAACCGCAGCTCCAGACAGTGCAGGACCACGGTGATTAGTATCCAGCGACTTGGAATGCAAGAAGATGGAGTATCGCGATATCGGAGCGTGTCCGAAGTTGGAGGGAGGCGGAGACAGGGCGGGCGGTGGGCGAGAAGAAACGTACAACGAGGCGGCTGCACGAGGGGCGGCGATCCAGACCAAACGACGTTTGCAGGCGGCCGAGGACACAGACTAGGGAGCGCAGAGGCAGAAGCAGTGACTGCAAGGATGGTTAGTATACGCAAGGAAAAGGAGGGAAGGCGGAGAGGAAGGAGGGGAAAGTGATGCAAAAAAAGAAGAGTAAAAAGGTCTGGATGAAAACACACCTAGATCGTACGAAGCGTGTGGGGAGGGGTGGCTTCTCTGCTCATGTATTAGCAGCTGTTATTCGACAGAGTCGCGGCGGGGCGGCCTCAGCGCGTGCGTTGTGTAAGGCGTGGCGAAGGCGAGGGCATCAAATCTGCAATACGGAGGTCGTTAGCTCGTGATAAGGGGTCAGGGCAGAGAATGGGGAGGGACAGGCCTTGGAGGAGTGAGAGTAAGAGGGATGGGTTGTGTAATGCGCGGCTGGCCAGCCTGAGCCACTCAAAACAGCAGCGACAGCTTCTTGAGTGCGTAGCGGAGAGGAACCCGAGAGATCGACATCTAGGGACATCAGGGATGAAAGCCGCGCAGAACGAGCCCGAGAAGTTGTGGATGGAGAGCAAGTGGAGAAACGGTTGTAGAAAATGATATTCACACGATCCGGATCCCGATCCGACATGCCATAATTTTCAACCAGCCCGCCACTCTGGCTCCAAATTTAAAAATTAGTGCGGACCTTGGTTATAGGTCGGGCTCGATACAGGTGTTGGTGAGGGAATTTACTAAAATAAAGAGAAAAAGATACTCAAATATTACACAATGGGTGACTTCCCATAAGACTTAAATATTCCAGCGCAATTTCTGAGCTTCTTTGAGGGTGCCAGTGATACGATCAAAGAGAAAAGATATTTACGCTGTTTGTATTCCCGCAACTAAAATAATATATTTACTTCTTGATGAAGTGGAAAAATCAACCATACGAACATCTTCTCGCACCAGAGTTATCTCAGAGTTAAGATGCCATAATCACGAGGAGCGTTGGCACTACAAAGAGGGCTCAAGAGGGATCACGCCTGATCACACTGAAAAATTGATTTAGCATCAATTTTGAGGGGGAAAACAGCGAAAATGACTGGGGTTTGGGCAGGGATCAATGTGGAGTACTGAGGGTAGAGTTAGAACGTTGAAAGATCCGTTGTATACGAACGATGTGCTTGCAAGCGAGGACGTAGAGTTTGTGACGAGAGTGACGGAGGGTGACGATCAGTGATTTGGTGCCTAAACGGGATATTCTACGATACGAAAGTCTATTCGAGGGGGGGGTACCCCCCGAATAGATTCAGCATATTTAGAGTGATGGGAGAATAAATCACAATCGCTTTGGGGTGATACGATTGATGGGGTCCTGGCAGTTGACGTCGCATCACGCCGGCAAGTGCGAAAAATATTCCTGGGGAATATTTAAGTCTTACGGGAAGTCACCCAATGTTGCGGGCATCTCAGGGATTTATATCGAGGCATACGGAAGCTTCCGCGCGTCGGAGCTCTTTGCCAAGCAACACCGGCCCTGGTCTCGATACTGAACTAAAGCGCAAAGATACGTACTCATGGGTCTGTCTGGAACGTCTGAAAAAAAAAACTGTCTATGTAGAGTCGAATGTGGCCTAATTGCCCCCAAATATCCCCTGATTTTTGTCCTCAGTTTCAATTCCCGCATGTTTTGGGTCGATGCCTGAATCGAGCATGCATCATGGGCCCTTATGGAGCTTCCTGATTCTTGTCTTGAACTTGAAAGACTCCACCAAATTGGGGATCCTACCATTTAATACCGACCAAGGACAAGATTCATAAGAACCGTGGTCTTCTCGTCTTTAGCACGCCCAAACTTCGTGGTTTCACGGAATTCATGCAAGTACAACTGGAAAGCTGGGTGGTACATATGGAGGATTTACACGTCTAATCCACCACTGATTTTTCATTTGGACTCGGCGAGATCCCGAGCAAACTGATGGGAGTCTGGAACGACGGAATGGACGGTCTTTGTGCGAACCGTCTTCATTTGACCATTGACTCGATTTTGGCAGACAAAAAATTGGGTCGGGAAGTTCAATATATTGAAGAAGCCATCCTGGAACTGATGAAGCACCAAACAGATTCAGACGGGCCAGTTCGGGCCAAGTTGAGAGAGATATCAGTCAATGTCGCCACCTGAATTGCCAGGCACATATGTATTTTCATTGTTCATCTATAATTTGAATTCCACTTCTGATAGTGCCTCATAGATTCTCTCTTGCCTCTATCAATACAGGCCTCCTAGCTTTATTCCCCATATCAGTATTAGTGTCGCAGGATTATTGTCACCCATCAGAATTTGAATGACAAATCTTCGTGTGGTGCGTTCCCTCTGGCCAAAATGTGCGAAATTTTAGACGACCCATATGAGACCTCCTGATAATTAGTCTCGAAGGCGTTTGGCGAAAATTGATCGAGGGCCCAAGTAAGCGTTGTTTCTGATGGTTTTACAGTAACTAAGCGGGCCGAGAGCATAACTAGGCCGTTAACTGAGTCATTGGGTCGTTTATGAGCCTCGCACCGACGTCTTCGGCCTCCTGGAATAGCGTGCTATGGACCACTCGGTATCGGAGGGTAATCACCTCAAGTAGAGCAGAAAGCAGGGATGACGGAATGCATGTTAGCGATACGTTACCCTGGTTAAATTAATATCTTTCGAACTCCCGTAGGAGTTTCGGATAGCGACCATCAGCGTGAGAGGATAATTTCAGCAACTACCACTGTAGGACTCGGTGAGATGATCTCCTTTTCCGGGTACATACTACCTCTCGAAATAATTTTGTGAGTTATGTTGCTCGCGAGGTCGACGTTCAAGGAAACTTCACTCGATGTTTCGGTTTATTTGAAGGATTCCGAGGATCGTGCGTCAGACGTACTGTAGACCAAGTTCAAGCTTACCATGAGTGCAGGGAGCGGTCACGTAACGGAGGAAAGGGGTGTTGCGTGTAGGCCGTTACTTGGGGAGGATAGGTGGAAAAGAAGTACACACATCTGATCGTGCGTTTCCGCTACCAGAGCGAAATGTTTCGAGGCCGTCGACACCTGAGTTGGACGGACAGATACGGAAGAGAAGAGAGGTTCCTGTATACATACATACATACAGGTGAGACAAAGACTAGACTGCGTTTGGAGCGAGTTTATATAATTCGAGTTCCAAACGGCAGAATAGTATAGCCGAGGTTCAAGTCGAACGAACCGCCTCTCCGCGTGGATATATTCCATCCAAAGGCCAGGGGAGCTTGTGAACTTGCGCGGGTGCATGCTACGCGCCGCTGGGCCTGCCTCGGATACGACTTTGAGCACGTCAGATACAGTAGATCAGTGAATCACCAGACGCATGTACTGTATGTACCTATTGCGTCTGCGGAGCGAGACGTCGCGAGTTGGTTTCGAATTTCCGGGGAAGAGGGGTACTCCCAGCGGTTGCTTACTACGGTGCGGCGTGTAGTCCCAAACTCGGGTATTGGGGCGAGAGCTCAGAGACAGGGTGTTGAGTTTTGAACCGAAATTTAAAAGAGTCAGAGGCTATCTTTTTTAGTAGAGGGTCGTAGAACAGAACGCGCTTGTGCCTTGAATCGAGGGGGTGCAGCCGCTGCCTTTCCTGCAGAATCTTGCAGAGCGAGAGATTTTGAGATATAGTGGCGCTAACTGGATCGAGAAATAGAACCAGATAAACGCGGAACCATAGAAGCGTCTTCATACAAGGTAAGGACTCCAGCGCAAGGTGGGCGGCAAGAGCAGAGATTATCGGGCCGGAGTGCTCCGATCTCCGAGCTGATGTCATCATATCGACAGCCTCGTCCAAACCCAA
Source organism: Mycena galericulata (assembly GCA_029289565.1). Lineage (NCBI taxonomy): Eukaryota > Fungi > Basidiomycota > Agaricomycetes > Agaricales > Mycenaceae > Mycena > Mycena galericulata. The sequence continues at coordinate 63,785 of JARKIA010000285.1, read as the reverse complement.
TCCAAACCGCCATCTCGTCGCAACCAACTTCCGCAGCGTGGCTTTCTGCGCTATCTCGTCGGCGTCTTGTCTCTACTCCATGAAACTACGGTGTTGGATGGCTCCTTACCTGGACTTTTGGATCGCGACTTTCGACTTTAGCCCGCTGAGCGTTTGTCGGAAGGTCATCCCAGTTCGAAAGTATGCGAAATCTTATTCTAATGTTTAGTTTGTTCAGTCTCTCAGGTCACCGCGTATCGATATCCTAGTCAATGTGAAGCGCATTCCACTTAAACGTCATCCAAACGAATAGCTCGGTCAGCTCTCTCTATTCACTCTATTCCACCGGCTTACTCTTTTCTCCAAGGCTCGACACCGATCTCCGGCTCTCCCCGCTGGCGCATGTCTCCCGCGTATGCTACCATGCACTAAGATCACGGTTGTGAGCTGGAGCGCCCGACATTGGCGCGGCTGCTTCACATCGTGACGTGCCATCCGCCCGATAGCCCAGCCGCCGACGGGGGGTGTGCGTTTCCGTCACACCGCGATCATTGTCCCTTGAAAGTCTATCCCACACGACCTCATCGTCAACGCGTAGGAACGGCTCCTCACTTACCACCGCGGATGCGCATGCGTACTCCCTCTGGATTACGGGCATGCCGACCCCCCGATGCCACGTCATTCGCGTAGACTGCGCGCAACACCCATTTTCTCAGCGCAGGTTGGATCTTGTACGCCCCGCTCGTACCGTGGCACGCTGCCTCCCAGCTTTCGCGGCGCGTCGTCCACAATTCACCTCCCAGTGTCGTGGGCGCTGGAGCGGAGCTGGGTCCTCGCGCGGGCGGATACGCGGTATGTCGTCGTTCCTTACATCATTTCCTGCTTTCTTGCTGATCCAAGCGTTTTTCGTCGGGCCGACGCGTGACGCGTGTGTGTATCGCTCGCGTTAGCGGCTGCTGAGCCGGCGACGACGGGGGCGCGCGTTCCCGGCACGCCGCGATCGAATCGCCCTGCGCAAGAATCTTTGTCGAGAAAGACATTTGTTACATTCAGGCTGGGGATGCGTATTCCCTCTGGATTGTGGGCCTGCCGACTCGTCGCGGATGCATTGGAAGTGGACGTAGAGCAGGACGAGCGCGAGTGTGAGTGCGGTTTGCGGGGATGGGGACCAAGTCGGAAATGGGGATGGGGATGGGGATGGGGACCGGGGACTGGGGCGTACAAGCAGCGAGCGCGGTCTGAGGGAGGGCCGTGTGCGAGAGGTATCGATTTCCGGCCAGTACGTTGCTCTGCGCCGTTTTCATGTCCTGTACTGATGATCATTGCTTTGTTAGCACTTATTCTCGGCAGGCCACTTTCGCGTGCACATCCGTGCGTTCCCGTCATGCCACGGTCGAATCGCGCTGCTCAAGAGTCTTTCGTGAGAAGTGGCGGTCGACGGATATATACTTATCCCTTTCCAGTATGTATGTTTGTCCCGCGAGAAAATGGATACACGAACTCATCGTCTCCTCAGGCGGCGGATGCGCATTCCCTCTAGGTTGCGGGCATGCCGACCCAGCGCCGCCGCGTCGCGTCCGTGGTCTCGACTTCGTGTAACACCCAGCCCACGGATCCAATCCCCGGCGCGTCGTCAGCGATTTGCGCACGCCACAGTGCACCGCAAACTCTCGCGCATGGCATGCCGGACCTCCATCGACCGCGCGTGGGCCGTGTATTCGAAGACCGGCGACATCAATCGGACGCGGGAGGTGCTCGATGCGGAGACGGCGGAGAATGCGGTCACACGGGCTGCGCGGGCTAGCACTGTAGGCCATGGTGAGGTTTCTGTTGTGGAGTTGGATACTCGCCGTTGACTTGCTGATTTCACTACAGCCCACCCCGACGAGCAGGTGCACAAGCAGCGCGCGAAACTGGCGAGGAAGACTCGGGTGTGCTCTTCGGACCGCGCGTAGGCGGTATACGCGCAGACGGGAAATGTACCGTCGACGAAGTGGGTGCTATATCTAATGGGGACGCGGCGAAGGCGGCCACAGGTACCCTTCTTCTGCTACCTCGGAACATATTTGTCACTGAAGCACACCCTCCCCGCCCACTGATAGCCTTTATCTGCTGACCCTGCGCTGCCCAACATTCTTTCGCAATATTTTTTATACGCCCTCAATGTATATACCTGGTACCTGTCGTGTTATCCAGTTTCTGAAAGAATCAGCATCTCAAGATAAAATCATTGGACGGATGAACGTGGTGCCTGCAGTCCGAAAACTCCGAAATCGACATGGTGACAGGTGATCGAACCCCGCGGAAACGCCGCCCACGGAGCGGCGAGAATTTAACATCACGGTAGGGCTAACTTCGCGTTGCCGAACCGTGAGAAGTTGCAAAGTTTAACGGACATTTTTTTCGCTCCATCATTCAATATCCTCGACCCTCGACCCTCGGTACCAGGGATTTGGTTTCTGTGGATTCGGTTTCAGTCGGACTTGCCTATGTTCTCCTCCGACCTCCAAGTTTTCCACTCGCGGCTCCACCAGCCATTAAATTCGTCGGCACGACAAGTCGCAAAGAAGCCGATGTTATTATGAGATCATATTTCGTTTCGTTCCATGTTGGTTCCTCATTCCTTGCCCAATATCCCGCAAATTTCGTAGCTCGCGATCTCTGAATGTACACCACCACTATTTCAGTCACGTCATCTGAAAGGTCGAGGAAAATATAATCATCCTGCGTTGGTATGATGCCTGTTCTTAGATAATTAGTCGGCATTCTTGGAGCGACACGGGTCCGGAGAAGTGAGCCTTTTTTCGATGGGCCAAACTTTGGACGCTGCCAATCATTTGTGAGCCAGTTTGTCAGTGCTGCATGTTGTAATCTGCGACACTGCATAAAGAGACCGATCATGAGAAATCTGCCGTACTTTTCGCTTCCCTCCACGCCACCCTCTACTCCAATAAAGGGTATCGGACATCCAACGCAGGACATAAGACTTCTCACCATCAACCGAAGCCCACCCACAGCTATTTGATGGAAACATGGTCTAGATTTAGCTTCATAAAGCTGTAAGGCCGGCAAGCGGCAGAGCCCGGTAACACGTGAACTGACATATCGAACCAAAGCTTATCTTCGCAGCTTAAGAGAAGGAAATACTTATGCACTTCATCTTTCTCACAAGGAATTCTACTCTGTGGACTGCACCAAGTACCGAGAAATTAACCACATAAGTACAAGAAGCGGAATGGCTCTGCAAAGGATTTACTCTCACCGAAATCCACAGAAGATTCACTTCAAACCCTGATGCTACAATATCTTCAATGGAAGAAATCCATTTTGAATATACTTGTGCACCTGGGAAAAAGAATCATATGGCGGTCCGGATGCACATTTATTCCCGCCCCGCAAACTTGCCTTTTTTGGTATCCCCGCGCGCGAATTTGGCGTTTTGATCCCGTCAACATGTTTTGCGCGGACGGCATGTTCCGCCCCGCGCGATTTTTGACCCCCGCGCGCCCAAAACCAAACTTCCGCGCGCGCGCGCAAAACTTTCTGCGGTGGTCCCCTGCAAAATTGCCTTGATGAGCAAAGGTTCAGATATTAAATTCAATATGCAGATCGGGTGCGCGAGGTACTTCTGGTCACCCTTCGAAAGTTGCGGAAAGGTGCATGTCTCTTTCCTATATTTTGCGTGGGAGTACTTCATTGAATGGTTGTTCAGACACCGAGTACCAGGTCAGTGACCATCAAGTGGATGTTGCGAACGGGAAATTCGTGTACGGAGCTTCATTCCGAATTTCAGACGTCCAAAGAAAGCACTGAAGCAACGTTCCCACTTTTGCTGTGGATAGTCATGAGGAAGGTATGTAAGGATTGTCCCCGCGTCTCTAAGCCTCATTAATGGAAGAAATGATCAGGAAGGACGGACGGGAATATCGAGTTGGATGCTTACTCATTGAGGACAATATGTGTCGAACTACAGATCTCAATCCTGAATGTCGAATACCAAGTCGTTCCCCACTTGGTAAGACCATCTGATACGCTCCTCTGACTCGCTCCGGAATATTCCCACACCACTGCACTCAAGATTGCTATTCCGCTCTCAAATGGGCATGTAGTCATCTAATTTCATGGACTAACCAATCATGACAATTCATAGGCGGCGGAATCCCAAAGCCTCTTGCCCGCAGACCTAAAGAAGGGACGTATCATTGCAGGCTCATCCACAAGCGGACATCTCGCGGCTGTCATCGCCCATCGGACTCGGTACGAAGCGTTTGTCAAAGGTAGACAACTCACTGGCCGACTCCTTCAAATCCTGGCAGCCGTTGTGCATCCTGAAGACGCTTTTGTCGACGAAGCTGTGGCGGCCTCGATGGTCTTTCAAACTGACGAGCCAATTGGTGCTTCTGTACGCAACGCCATCGTACAACCCACCCCCTCCTCCGCATCCGCATCATTCCCCGTTCAGCCCTTGATTCTTCATGCTACGGCCATATATCCATGCACTTTATCCTCATTTACTACGTGTACATCGCATGTTCGAATCTCAACAGTGGGCCATCACTTGCAAGCACCTTCAACTGGTATCTCCCTCTAATATTATTCACATGCCCTCAGGCTCTCAATCCTTGACCGAATTTGTACCTTATCACGAATTTAATCACTGACCTTTGCTCATTAAGCCGATTTTCGGGGGGACCCCCAAATAAGTTTCGCGCGCGTGCGGAAGTTTGGTTTGGGCGCGCGCGGGGGGCAAAAATCGCGCGGGGCGGAACATGCCGTCCGCGCAAAACATGTTGACGGGATCAAAACGCCAAATTCGCGCGCGGGGATACCAAAAAAGGCAAGTTTGCGGGGCGGGGTCAAAAGTTTGCGGGGCGGGAATAAATGTGCATCCGGACCGCCATAGAATCAAGGAAGCAAGAAACATGGAAGCAAAGCCCATCTGAATTGTATTACCACTACAGCAGGTTTAATTCATTGGATATGCGGTGTAATGTTGGCGAGATGACTGGCTGATTCTGTATGGTGGCAAGGATCCATAGTGCAGGGATGAATTTCATGATATTTGCGAACTCCTCCGAGGTGGTGGAGGCCCCGAGTTTGTGCACTGGAATCCCTGACACCAGCCTTTAATATTTGGATCACATCTACCTACCTGCCCACCGACCTTATTCTGAAGAAGTGACGAGAATATGATTTCAATTAAGCATTCCTTGCCTGACCTTTCGGTTTAGCACTTGATATACCGTTCAAAACTGCTATAAAGACTTAAAATCACTACTGTGACGGTCTATTCGGGCTCGGATATGTTCCATCAGAGACGCCTACTGGCGTGTTGTTGAGTTGTTTTATTTTGACAATTCCGCCCTCTACAGAAGATGAATCTATTATTTGCAATGTAGACTTTTTGCTCAGGCAGATAGCTGCAGGCTGCATGTGGTGCCAGCGGAGGTAACAAGACCGCCATGAGGATGTTGCAAATAAGGGTATATTGCATTGACATAAGAATTTAGTGATTTCTCAGTTGCCTTTATCACGTAGTACAGACTCTTCGCACTCCTCAAAGGGGGGTGTGGCTCATATAATTTAATGGGTGTCAAAGGCCTATGGATATTGAAACAACTGACAGCTTGGCCGCTTTGCGCCCTCGCATCCCTTCTTTTGCACGCAATATTCAACTGTTGTTCATGTTAAGAATTATATCGGCTTAACAATAAGTACCGAGAAGTTTACCCACCGTCGGATAGAAGGTGCAGATAGAGTCTGTGGCTCATACACAAGTCCAAGTTTATTTGGCGGGTGGCTCGGACACAGCAGAAAACAGCACGACTTGGAAAGTCCTTTGGTGAAGGGATCAAGGGTGGACCCAGAATAAAGTTGAGCAGAGTTTAAGGGAAGAATGCAGACCCATCTAACACAAGTAATTTAAGTAGGACCACTGTCCTGTATGGATGGTACACCAGCCCTCATTCAACCTGGCAGATGGCTTCTCTGAAAAGAGGTGTCCCAATTAGACCAGCTAGTTTTCCGGGCAGTTCCTGCAGTGTAACAAATGCAGGACTATTATTACTATGTGTGCACACCTTGTCAGGGCATCAAACTTGAATTTTCGAGATGGCACTGGAGAATGAGACAGGTTAAGTTTGGGTTGAGGAGAGCGACACAATCGGACGATAGTCTAAGCAGAATTATGAAAGCAATCATCGGCCTACCTGCCGAAGTCATCGAGCCGAGCATTTTTGGTAGGGAGAGATCAAGAGATCACTGCTGACGCGATAAGCGCTGACGAAAATGTGATGCACGGCCAAAATCGAAAAATCAGGCTCCCTAAGACCCAGTAACTTACGTTACCGGGAATCTCCGTGTGTCGTCAGGGCCTGGATTGCTCCGCGGTCCTTTTCTTTCTCTCTCTTACCTTCGAGTCGGCCGGACTCCCAATGGAAACGCAAGAGAGGTGTGATGCTCTCGACGCTGAACTCGCCTCACTCCACGCGGCGGATGAAAGCGTGAGCGTGGAGAAGGATCGACTACAAGAGGTGCTATTCATTTGAGACTTGCCGGCTGTATTAACCCATGTTCATTCAGCAGGCTTGCGGGAAGGTTGTTCCGTTTGTAGAACACATTCGCGCGACCGATACGCGCAAGAAAACCGTGAGTCTTCGTTGATACTCGAATGATTATCTGAACACCTTGCCAGGACCAACAGAATCAGAGTCAGAAGCCGGCAACAGTTGATTTGACGCAGGTCGACGACCCGGAAACCGACGCCGTGAGTTATCCTATGTGTTCGGTTCTCGCCTTGATCTAAGCACCGCATATGTAGAGTCACACAACCCCGAGTCGCGAGCCGGAAAATTCCCCGCCCACGAATGGTGCCAGCTCGTCAGCCCAAGATAAATCTGATGTACGTCCAGTTTCTTGACGGTAACAATTCTAAACTTTGATCCCTAGATTTCGTCGACGCTGGAGGAGGAGGTGATGCGTTCCCCATGTTTTGTCCCACTGCTCGCTCACATGGATTTTTGTTGGCAAGATTTCCGTCTACCGCGCTCATATGGACGCTCTTCCACTACACGGGAGACGCCCCTCGATTACTCAGCACAGGCCCATATGCGAGTATACTAGAAAATTGAACGCCCAGACTCTCGTTGAGGTACGCAGACTGAATCCCTAGAATGAATACTTTTTCATGGATCTATTACCGCAGAATTTGGACTCGAATATGTACGTACTTGAAAACTGTATATCGATACACTCTTGATGTTTTCTCGTTTTTCCGTCTTTCTAGCCTCGCGCATCCAGTGTTGTTTCTCCAAAACCGAACCGTCCCGATGACGAATGGGAACTTTATCGCGTTTGGTTCAACACGTACATACGACCTCGACGAGCATAAATGGACGCCAGGCTCGGATCTCGACGGTCTCGATGGAACTACGCGGGAATTATTTGTTAAGCCGCAAGGCAGTCGGAAGGTCTTCTACGCCGGTTTGTACAAGGGTATCGACCTGGATAGATTATACCCCGGTCAACGACGAGTCTCGCTGCCGCAGGGAATTGTGAGCGTTTCCCCATCACCTACGCTGTTTGGGATTTTTACAGCAATCGGCAGGCGCAGCAGGATTTGAGCCTCGGTGTCAGGAAGGCTGCGTTGCCGTCCATTCCAAGCAAGAGACACCGGACGCGGCTGATGAAGCAGCTCCTCACCGGCGGCCGGATGGAAGTCGAGTCTCTGGGGTTGCAACGGGTTGGATTTAATTCGGCGCTGTACAGCGCGTTGCATGGGGGTTACAGTTATAGTGGGTTTAAACGGGAGGGAGAAGGTGAGGGGGGTGGTAGTCCTCGGAAGAAGCAGAGGCGCACCAATATTGAGACGGCGTAATGGAATGTTCTTCGTTGACTATATACCAGTTTCAAGTTCCGAGCAATAGTCTACCATCGTCCTTCCGTAATACACGTTCCCTGCTTTATAGAGAACATCGCACCGGGATATATTCAGAGAATAGTATGGAATACTGCAGTTCCAGTGTGTACTCACCAGAAGCTCTTGAATGGTTCAATGTGAAGCCATGCATTCTGCAAACAACTGCACTTATATTGATTTAAGTCTCCTCGCCGATAACGCACTTGAGAAAGCAAGTAGAGATGAAAAGTAGAGATTAAATGGAGCTGCCCTTGTGGCTTCAAAGTTCAGAGGAATAATGGCAGATCCGAGCCAAGTTGCGCCGCCATGTGACTCAGAACCTGGAACAGCGGCTGCAGCTCCCTACTACGCCATGGCAAATAAAAGGGCACATGGCTGAAAATCAGACGCACCACCGCAAGACCTATCCCACAAACGCAAACCATTGGAATCCACCCCGACTCGGACCCGTCCAGCTCACGCGAAACGAGGGGGGGCGAAAATCACACCTGTTCCAAACGTTCATACGTTCTGGGTGGTGGACGAGAATGTATTTTTGCCGTTCAATGCAGCCGCGTTCAAGGTTCATGATTGCGGCCGCTCGGCGCAGTTGGTATGCTTCGAGAAACCTTTCGAGCGCGATGAGAGGATCCACTGGAAGCTGACGAGGAGGATATTAAGGGTATTCGGGAGCGGCGGATGTCGGAAAATCGTAAGACTAATTCTAATGAGTAATAATGACTTGAAAGGCCTTAAGATTATGTGACCTTGAAAGTGACTTGGCAACCGAGAGTCGTCTTGGAAGGCCTTGCCAGATCCGGTGATGTCGCAAGATTGAAATCCATTGTAATGACTTAAAAGGCTTGAAGGGTTGTAAGGCATTCAAAGGCAAGTATTAAGTTGAAATGGATAGCAAAGTTCAGTAGGTGAAAAAAGGCATTAATTGATAACATAATTCAATGGCTCCTGCGAGGATTGAACCCAAGACCACTTGTAAGCGACAAGGCAAACGATAATAGAGCACAAACCAACTGAGTGACTGATCCGTTGGGATTATAGGGTTCTCAACCCATACTATGGTGCCTGTGCCAGTTTCCCTTATAACCAACAGTTAATCACCGCGCGAGTGCAGCCAAAATAACCAAGTACGAGTAGTTATAGTACGACTAATTTAAAGCCTTCCGTTTCCCCTTGCTTCCATGCTCTGCCTGCCGGCTACTGCGCCTACGGCCTGGTCCAGGTTCTTCCGGCTGTTGTTCTTCCTCAATTTGAAACACCTGTACTTCGGGGGGGGCATTGGCGAATTGAACAGTACGATGCTGTCGGCTGGGACCTGTGGCAGGTGGTATCTCACGATCACCACTGGGACCAGGAATCTGGTCATCGCCGGCACTGCCTTCGTCTTGATCTGATGGGATGTCATCGAAATCCCCAAACGCGAGACGCTCCATGGCAGCGTTGATTTCGTCCTCGACATCAACATCCCCATCATCCTCCGTGTTCCCAACTGTCTTCGGGACACCAGCAAATACATGTTTGTTGACTGTCTTGAAGATGTGTCGGATGAAGGGAGCATCCGGATTAGATGCAAGTAGCTTTCGATATGTGCGATAGTCGTTCTCCCAGTTGATCTTTGTGACCCCGCCAGAGGAAGCCCAGGTTTTATCCGGCGAGATAAGGAATCGAGCCTAAGATTTGTCAATAATACTGTAGTGTTTGGTATCATAAGCCCAAAAGGTACCAGGATTCCGGCCAGTGCGATGGAGTGATCTGTTGCTTCATACACACCAAATTTGGTACCGTTAGCTTTCGGATCGGGCTTCGAATTTTTGACAAGACTTGATGGCCCGTGAATCATGACGCGATGAACCTTGGAGCAACATGAGCAGGCAAGACTACAACTTAAAGAAGGCCCACTTACATCAAGTACGATCCGATTTGTGAAGATGTACTCCATTTTCTTCTCGCCCTTGGGAAACAAAATCGGTGCAAATACCTTCGGTGTCTTGTCCTGTGGGAAGCGGAGGAGGCCGGCGAGGACCTTATCTTGACTGCGATCTGCAGAGGCAGCGCCCAACACAGTGCTATCCACAACATGTCCGGCTGAGGTCAAAATTGACGCTATGACACCCCGAAGCGTATTGATCAAACTCGAGCGTGCAGATCCATGCTCTGCGATGAACTTTTCGGGTATCAGGAGTTGTATTAATGGGGAAGGGGCCGAACTCACATCTTTGGCCAGATGTTTATAATCCTTGTAATTCAAAAGTGGGTGGTACTTTTCGGGAATGACATCGAAAAGTGCCGCCGTCACACCACGAGAGTAGAGGTCGTTGGTTTCAAAACGAGCTTGAGGATTTGCCGGCAACTCTGGGCAGTCCTTCTGAAAGTCCCCCGTGCGGACCCAGGCTTCTTTAGTTAACAGAAAAGCCCGAGACCAGTTACCAACGTGGGTTTCATAGTTGAGTTGATTGTCCCCCTTTTCGCGTCGCCGGCGTTTAGCGGAACTTGCGGCCTCAAACTCGCTATTTTTCTGGCGGAGCTGTCGGTTCTCGGCGAGAACTCGCCCGAGAGCTAGCTGACATTGCTCAAGAGCCTACCAAAAACCGATAAATTCAATGATAGAGATATTGACAAAATAGAAATTTGATAAATGACCTTACGGATGTCCTCCTTACTTGCGTACATGTCAATAGGTTGAAGATGCTCTTGCTCTGCATCACTCAAATCTTGATCACCGAAGACCTCCTCGTCGGAGTCAGTGCGGGTTACAGGCATGATGGTGGTAACTGAAAGAAAGGTGACAGTTACCTGTCAGGATGCACGGACACGTTTGCCGATGTCCAAGTAAGTGTCAATGAATTAAACGCAAATCAAATAGATCTTAAAACAGTTATCATTGCCATTGAAAATATGGAGAGGAACTGCAGAGAAATGTTTTGTGCATTAGACGACAAATCATGGGAGGGGAAGTTGCAGTTTGCCGGACGGCAGCTTTGGTAATTGATGTGATGCCGGTGATGGCCCGTGTTTAAACAGCATTGTTGGCTGTCCCTGCGGCTCCCGACACTGTCTAGCCTCCTGCCTCAATCAGTAGACACAAAACCAGGTTATTTTGTGTAGTCCATTAGGTATAATCTGTGTTTCCAACCAATTATTATAGGTGACTATCAATATCTGATTGGCTTCTGACTGATTGAACGCGTCAAATATTTATTTGGTTAGTTGAAGGTTAGGGCGCCCAATTAACACATCTCTTTTAGCTTGAATATGTGTTGCTTGTGTAGAATGTTCAACGGTGTGACTTGAATTTCCTTTAAATGATCATTTCGCCATAAATGAACATTAATTGAATTGATAATGGTAGCCTACAGTCCACATAGTGACACACAGAGGCTGCTTCCTATAGGATCAGCATAGGATCAGCATGTCAGGGAAATGTTACATAGTTTGAACTGCCCCTAACCACAGTCCCCATGTTCTGGCTGAGTAGTATTCAAAGACTCTCATCATCTGACCTATGGGATTGTCAAATCGAATTCCCGAGTTGTATCGAAGAGATCACTCGCCCTGATTTAATGTGGACAGTATATACCTCCTTCCATGCTCTGACCATTTAACAGGCAGGTTTACCTTTAGAATTAAGTCTCCATAACTCTCGCAAGCCCCAAGTTCCTGTTCAACATGACACACCAATCAAGTACACCTAGCACCGGATCACTGGTCAAGTTTGACATCTCCTCACAGTTGTGAGTACTAGGACATGCATTCAGTGTATGTGAATTTTTCCAGAACTATTCAATGGGACCCCCCATGTTTGGCGACATATTCAATTCGACGGCTTCAACCAAAAAAGGAAATCAATGTTCGAGGCACTACCACAACCGAAAATTATATCCCGGTGGGGCTCTGAAGAAGTATAGAACTGCTATGGAGCGTCAGAATACACAATTAGTAGGGCATCGGCCACCAGCATCACTGATGATGTGTTGTTGATGGCCGTCGCAAGTCTGAGTTGGGAGGCAATTTTGTTAAGTTTCTCAGTCAGTTTAACCAGACCTTGGGCCCAGTACATGGATAAAATTCAAGATAAATTTGGGAAAAATCAAGTTGTATTTGTGTACATCAACACGGAAGAAGCAATTGAGAGCAAATTTATAACGGTAAATATTCTAGGTAACTGACTTTGATTAGCGGTGGAAATGAACAAGAAGAAATGAACATACATATATATTGAAACTTGACCTGGACGGCAGAGCACGAATTGCTGTGCTGTGATGACCACCTCATTGAATTTAAAATTCGGCATTATCCTGATTCCTGACAGCATGCCCTGTGCCCCATGTGGACCACTGACTTACCAATGCCAGTGCTTGTTCTCACAAAGGGCAATTCAGATGGGTGAACAATAAAGGACACAGGTGTGGCAGCACAGACAGCAAGACCTTAAATTGGCGGTGGGTAAGAGAGGAGTTGAGTCAGGTGACTATTCTTCGGAATTATCGGCCCAAGGATGTTCGCAAACAGGCAAACACGTGTTTGGACACATCTCTCCTCGCACTTCCAATGCCTCCTCCATCTGAGGATTCGACTGCGCCATGTGAGGTCTGCGGAAAGAGATTCAACATCCGGGGCATTAGCAACCACCGAGCAGCCTGCAAGTCCAAAGCAGAGAATGCACAGAGTGACAGGAAATTTGCTGCCAATCTAAAAGCACAAAAGCGTATGGGATGATTTTTTTCCTTGTGAAAGAGTCACTAAGCTCTAATTTCTAGAAAAAGCTGCTTATGCACGCATGATGAAGTCCAAAGCTCCCAAAGAATCAGGTAAAACCTCAGTTCCAACCCGACCCACTATATTTCATTCTGGCATAAATACTCACTCGAAAATTCACAGCATTGACAAGAAGTTTGGTTTCTTCTTCGCGCCCACTGGATCCCCAGGTCCAATTAGAAGAAGATTTTCCAGGTGAAGTGTCTCCCAGTCATCATTCGGATTATATTTACCTGAGCCAACAGAGCTGCCTCCATCTCCAGATTTTAGCTCCTCACACAGCCCTACAAGTGAGCACAGTGACGAAGAACCTCATCTTCCTCCAAGAGGTTCTGTTGAAATCAAACGCGTGTTCCATCCACACACTCGACGATCTCCGATATTCCAGTCCTTTTCAGATTATGTCACTTCCAACGTATCTGAGCATACAGTTCCAATGGATCAGGCTCCCTGGAAACCGTTCCGGACTAGACTTGATTTTGAGGTTGCAGAGTTTTGCGAGCTGGCTATGTTGAACAAGGAGATGACAGAAACCTTGATCAACCTTATCCGGCGCTGTGGCAACAACATGAAGGATTTCACTCTTCTTGATCATTCTGAACTTAATAGGATGTGGGAATTGGCCTCTCACAAATGTACAGAGGTGAATTCCTTGTATTCTTGCACAGTGATATGCTCTCAACCTTTAATTTAGTTTGTGGAAGATACAATCACTATTCCATACAAAACCGAGAACCATCAATTCAAGACTTATACACGCCCACTGTGGGACTGGGTTCTAAGCCTTGTTCAAGATCCAAATCTAGCGTCTTGCTTTGTGTGGGATGCTGAAAAGGTGTACAAATATAATGGTGACACCTATGTTCGTTTCTATCACGAGCCGTGGACCGCCGATGCATTCTGGAGTGGACAGGTCAGTCACGGTCACCTATATTTACCAAGGACTAAGAAATTTAATCTATTTTCTTAGTCGGCTATTCCAGATCACCCAGCAGCAAAGCCTCTCGGCCTCATTCTTTACGCGGATAAATCAAAACTCTCCACATTTGGCACTGAGAAGGGTTATCCTGTCATTGCCCGCATTGCAAATATTCGGGTTCACATCCGTAATAGCACTCAATTCGGTGGTGGCCAGGTAGTTGGCCACCAACCTGTGGTAATCTTCTTTTTGAATTCTGTGTGGATAATATTAATCCAAATTGTCAACAGGTCAAAGACGATGCAAAGGAGAACCATAAGCCAGCATTCAGCAACTTTAAGAATGTTGTATGGCATGCTGCTTTCTGGAAACTGATCGAGTCCTTGGTACACCATTCCAAGGTTGGCAGTTGGACAGAATGTGGGGACAAGATACTTCGTTGGCTATGGCCCATGATCCTCATCTTAGCTTCGGACTACGAGGAGGCGTAAGTGGTTTCAGAATTTTAAACTTGATATTCTGCTCAATGCAGCTCACAGATGTGTAATGACTCTCATCCGTGGCTTAAAGGCCTTATATCCCTGCCCCATTTGTTTTGTTCCATGGAATGAGCAGTCAGATCTCTCTACTGAACATCCCCGACGCACTGCAGAAGACTCGAAACAGAAATTACAAGAAGCCAGAGCCTGTCAGACTCTTGCACAGCGAGAGGAAATTCTAAAAGAAAACTCGCTGCGGGATGTTGAGGTGGGAGCTCATATTTTTTTTACCAGAAAATTATTTCTGAATTTTTGCGTAGAATGTCTTCTGGGGCATAAGTAATTCGGATCCACACAATGCCATCTCTTTCGATCGTCTGCATGCTTATGGCGGACTTTGGACAGATCATATCTTTGCCCAAATGAAGCTCCGTATCACAGAGAAAGGGCGAGCTGCAAGTGTCAAGATTGATGCGCAGTGCGTAAATTTTCTGGTTACAAATGTCTTTTCAATCTTGACATGATCTTCAGGATGTCTGCTATGCCACGCTGGAGAGGCTTAAACCATTTCGACGCCATCATGAATATTACGTTCAATGATGGGAAGAAAAATGAAGACATGGCCAAAATGATGCTATTCGCAGCTCACAATGTTCTCGTTGACAAACCAGGAATTCTACTCCTTAGAATTCTCAGAAGTTTCCTCGAGCTCAACATGTATGTCTCACTCGAGGTTCACACATCTGAGACAATTGTGGCTGGTCTGGACGAACTACTCATTTTTGATGCGGTAGTACAGGTATCTCCTGTTCCTTTTATGAAATGGAATAGAAGTGACAGCAGCATAACTCTAGGAATATATTGAGGCCTGTTATGGCACCGATTATGCCGAGAAGAGTTGGAATTTCCCCAAGATGCACTCACATCGGCATGTGTTCGATGACATTGAGAAGAAAGGCGCGAGTCGAAACTTTGGAACAAAAATGAACGAATCCATGCATGGCCCAATCAGACAGATGTATCACAGATTGACAAACTTCAAGAATGTCACTCCTCAGGTATGTGTGAATATCTTGCAACTCTGCAGCCTTTTTGATTCCATTAATTGTTCAATAGCTTGTTAAGCATGACCATCGGAGGGCAGTTGCCCTTTTTATTCGGGAGCAAGTGGATATTCTGGATGCACCTGAAGATGCATCTCAGGAGTTGGATGATGAGGTCCTCTCAAATATCTCTATTGGCTCAAAATTAGGGGCCATCACATTTGCCGCCATAGAAGACGCAATGTCGGCAGACACAGCATTTCAAAGATTCCGTATCCGGTTTGGAGAGTTTTTGTCTGAATTCCTTCCAGTATATGGACACCAGTTACCAAATGGTAAAAGAGTACGGTTTGACCCAAGTGATAAGGTACGTCCTTCTCAGTTGCTTGGGGCTAATGTTCATGACACATATCCAAATTTCATAGATCACGCCATTCCAATTTGTTAAAGTCCATTATGAACATTTAGGCAACTGGACATCAACTGCCGACTACCTGCGATGTAACCCCAATTTCCATGGCCAAAAACGTTACGATGGAGCCCTCGTCAAGACTGCAGATGGGCATATTTTCGTGCAATTGATATACATGTTTTCCTGGACAGCCGAAAAGAAGTCACATCCATTTGCCTTGGTCTTGCCCCTGGCCACCCATGCTACAGTTTCAAGGAAGGACAGGGCTTTGAGACTGCACCGTCTCCATACTCAACCGCGCAGAAACAGCGAGTTTATATCTGCACATTCAATTGTGCGAGGAGTGGCTCTAGCACCCGACTTTGATAATGCGGGTGAATTTTTCATTGTGGATATTGTGGACACAGATATATCACTTCGATTGAAGGAAATGTACCCTTCTCGCTATTTGTAATATGGATGTATCATCTTCTACTCAAATACTTATCTTGGTCAACAGTCTTGTCCTTCAAAGTTCGAAGTAATAATCAACTCTAGGCATGCAGCTGAATTACTATCAAAGGTTGAAGCTATTACAGTGTCCCATGAATGTTCAGATTAGCTAAAAAGAAGAGAGAATCAAAAGCGACTCGGAGCGTGAGGCGGGACTCGGGAGAGTCGGCTGTAATGGCAAACATTGATTGGTTTGATGGCCGCTGTGATCATGTTCACGAGAACAATAACTTCAATACTTACAGGCCAACTTGAATGAGTTGAGTAGAGGGAAGACAGGTCAACAAGTAATATACCAAGTCAGGCCAAAGGAGGTTCCAAGCGCTAGGAATGCTGGCGGCATATCGGCAGGCATATTGGCACGCTTCCGTAATACTTTGCCGAGAATTGGAAGCCGGCCGCGGCCTTAGAAGCATCTTACAAGGTCATGCCGGCCCTGCCGGTTGCCTTATTATGTCATTGGAACGCTCTAGCCTTGGAAGGCTGCTTACGTTTTTCCGACAGAGCCGAAGTCAGAGATGCCGACGGTTTCGAGAAAGCTCACGGAAGGAAGTTTGTATCAGATATTACTGTTGTGAGGTGTTCTTAAATCGAAGCTTAAATCGTTGAAATCAAGGACAATGCATCATTTGACGAGCCAAGCAGGAGGAAAATGCGGAGGCTTGTAAGAAATCCGGAAGTTGTCAGCGGAAGAACCGGGTATATGAAGGCTTGAGTGGCGGTCAGGCAACATATGATTCCAACATCTTGAGACTCACCCGACCTTTCGAGACGCGTGGGGCGAGCGGCGGACCTCAAATTGAAGGCAAAGATCCAGAGGGATGATGGAGTTTCTCGGATTTGAGTTCCAGCCGGGGCGGTGACTAGATCATTCGTAAGACAAATATTCAGTTTGCTCGGAGAATGGACACGTCCGAGAAGATACGCACATGCATTCGAATTGAAACACGAGTTCTCTCGCCAGCGCCGACGTTCCGCATAGCATCTGTCGTTCAGTCCGTGGATTGCGCCGAGTCCCGAGTTGTCCAACAGAAACGGAAAGATCGAACCACAGATTCAGAGTGTTATTGGATACCAAGTGATAGGTCCGAGGTTGTCGTTTAAATGCCCTGAGAGCAGATGGATCCAAGGGACGTAGAACAGATCGCGCTTGAATCTTGGATCGAGGACTTCAAGTTGACGTACAGCCGATGCCTTTCCTCCGGATTCCCCACTGAAGATTCTGGAGATATATAGTGGCGCTACATAGCTGTATCGAGAAACAGAACCAGGGAAACGCGGAACCATAGAAGTGTCTCCATACGAGAAAACGACCCGAGGATTAGATAGCGCAAGAGGCAGAGAGCATCGGGCCGAGTTTGTCCGATCTCCGTGCTTATATCATCGTATCGACGTCCTCGCTCATCTCGTCGCAAAGAACTGCTTCTCAGCGTAGCCTTTTTATCCTACCTATTTGGCGCGTTGACTTGACTCCATGAAACTACGGCTTTGGATGGCTCCTAACCTGGACCTTTGGATCGCGACTTTCGACTTGAGCCCGTTGCGCGTTTGTCGAGGTACGGAAGGTCCAGTATGCACAATATCATTCTAACGTTTGGTTGTTGTTTGGTTGCCTCGGTCTCTCAGATCACCGCGTATCTGCACTGTAGAGCCGGATATCCTAGTCAAACTATTTTGAAGCCGATGCCATGATCTAAACGTCATCCATTCCTTTACTCCATTCCACAGGCCTCTGGCTCCTCACTTATCTTCATGTCGACTACCCCGTAAGCCGTGACATGGTCTGCTAACTGACACAGTTCTCATATTTTCGTTCTCACTTTTCCTGTAGTGCTTCACATATTACTTTCCTTCCGGCGCGACATACATCGAGTTGACGCCCCTCAGCGGACTCGTCAAGTTTCGGCATTACCGCGCGAGCAGGTGCGGGGCTCGTCGCGCATTTGTCCGCCGCCGCGCGGTTTTTTTTTTTGCTCGTGCGCACCGCCAATTCCCGGGGCACGGGCACGAGGAGTATCAGCACGCCGTGCGTCCGCGTGCTTGTCAGCACGCTGGGGTCTTTCTCGACTTGTGCTTTGTTTCAGCGAAGGGACACACTGGGTGCGTGTGTGGCCCAAGACTCTATTCCTACACGACCAACTCATTTTCTACCTCTAGGAAGATAAATCCGACGCTTCCCTCTTATCTCGGCATCTACCTCACGTCGGCATATCCCCGATCGTGGACACCCCGACTCGGCTACGGAAACCACCTTCGCGCCGCTCACAGGAATCCAATCCGACCCAATCCGCGGCCCGTCGTCAGCGATTTGCCTCCCAGTGTTGAGGCAGCTGTCACGGATATCACTGAGTTGTCGCGGACACATCCGAGGTGGACGCAGAGGCGTGGTTTACGAGGATGGGGCTAGAGTCGGGGATGGAGGCAGGGATGGGGATCGGGGATCGGGCGGATGAGTGACGAACGTAGGCGGAGGGAGGGCCGTGTGCGTCAAGTAACTGATTAACGGCAAGTGCATCGTTCTCCTCACTTTTGCTATATCTTGGCCTGACGATCATTGCTTCGTTTAGTAGTCATTCTCGGCGCGACACGCATGTCGACTCGGCGGCCTACTTCGCGTGCGCACCGGGACTTTCGTCGAGTCTCGCCATTACTGTGCAAGGAGGCGACGTGCGCTTGTCCGTAGCTGCGGAAATGAGTTTGCTCCCACCCCGCCAGTTCCCCGCGCACGGCCCCGGGAACGGACACGAACTCGAAAGCAATCAGTATTATGCGGAGAATCTGCGTTCCTGTCAGCGCGCGGGGTATGCTTCATTGCGGCGAAGGGACCGGGTGCGTTTGTGTCACAACTATTCCTACAACAAACTCATCTTCTACCACTAGGAAGATATATCCGACCCTTCCTCGGGATCTGCCCCACGCCGGTCCGCGCTTATCACCTCCCAATCGCGGACACTCCGATGCACCGACGCAGGCCACCTTCGCGCCCCCGGCCTGCGATGCCTTCGGGAGGTAAGACGACGTTTGTCGCCCACGAGGATTGATCGGTAAGCATAATTGTGCACCTCCCCTCGTATCGGTTACTCATCTCCTCGCTGGCGAAGGTATCTTACGCGTAATACTGTCGCGCGTTCGTTCTACTGATCTCCTATTCATTTGAGTGCTCTCCGGAAAGGGCGGGCCCGGGAATTCAGATGCATGGTTGTCCTTCCAGCAAGAGGTGGGCGTGCCGAAAACCCGTGATATCAACCTCCGAAGTCTGGATGGTGGCTGTACCCCCCACCACCACCACCCCGTCGTGACCGCTTGATCGGACCGACCGGCTGCGGACCGATGTCCGCACCCACTTTGGGCGAACTGCGCTGGCAGTGCGTTACCTTTTCCTCTAGTCTTTGCCTTGCCTTATGCCCGGCTTCGCAGATATAAAGCAGAAATGACTGAATACACAAGGACTAAAGCTACACCGCGTAGGCACACACGTAGAGGACGGCTTGAACATTTTAAATACATTATTTCGAGGCAACCGCCGTACCCGAACTACCCTTCCGCTTCTTCTTCTGCGGCGGTTCTGTTCGAACAGGTACCTGTTAGAGAAGGACTTTGAGTCTCATCGGGTGCAGTGACCATGGAAGAAGATGTAGAAGGTGGATTCGAGCTAGGGATGTCGAAGAATCTGGCTGGGAATGAAATGCTGTTGAAAGCCATTGGTGTCTGGGAGTGACTAGAAGGGATTATCGAGTAGAGTAAGAGACAGTTCAATTCAGAGGCAAAAGGATGAGAGAAATCGCGAGCCTGCACGTACATAGAAAGAAATCAGCGAATGCTTCGAGACGCGTTGTTTGCGATGAACAAACATCGCATGTCCGGTCCGAACCAATTATCGTGTATCTTTGTCTCTAAGCTCTCAAATATTATGAAAATTATTTAGATCACATCGGAGGAGGCATAAATGGGTGGGTCCGGCTCCAAGATTTGTGGAAAAAACGTCTGTAGAAAGAGTAAAGCCGAAGTCGAGTGAAACTCCCGCTCAAGTCTGAAACGTGACCGGATCGCATTCCGACCGACGGCCGAAAAGAGGTTGATATCCGGGATTTTTCGGCCGCCCACCTCTTGCCTTCCAGAGCTCCGAAACGAAGGATGGGTATCAAAAAAAAAAAAGGAGGGGCCGACGTCAGCCGATCGGTTGTGCCCCCTGCGAAATTCTCGGCCGATTCTTTCTCTCTTCAATCTTTATTCAGAAAACGACTCGTTCTCGCGGATTAAAAGTATAGGCAGACCAATCCGGACATGATTAGAGGTAATGTACATACACATGTGTATTTTAATGCAAAACGACAGATTCAGTCGAAGGTAAAGGAAAGGGTAGGTAGGCGCATCGCCGCTCGGGATGAGGGGGGTATCGCGGACAAGCCGCTGGTGGACTCCGTAGGGGAGCGTTGCCGTGCGCGCGACTGGGGCGCGGTTCGACAGCGCAGGAGACACGCACTCCTGCGTTCCGGTGTATCTTCAGAATCATTGGCGCGGTCGATGCGAGCTCCGGCTGGGTTGCGTGACATGCGCTGCCCACTCGCGGCGCCACCGTCGCGCTAAGTGCGGTAGTGACGGTCGAAGGGGTGCGCGACGAAGGCGGCATGGGCGATTGTAAACGGCTGCCGCAGGTACTGGGCAAGCTGGAGGCAGTCGGGGCCGATTGGGGACGCGGGCAAAGGTTGGCGCGTTGTGTATCACGGGCGGGACTTCGCCGAACAGGGTGAGGGCATGCGGGAAGGGACGACGACGGCGTGTGCGATCGGGTTCCGGGAATGGCGGTCATCGGAGCATATTTCTTCACTGTCAGTGGGAGATGAAAGAGCGCTGTCATCCACTGTAATTCCAACTTTGGCACCCACGTAAGTAATGTACCCGAACAATAATGCAGCGACTCCTCACCCTGGGCACCACGGCTACTACCTACCAGCTCAACAACTCTGAGCTCAGAATTCGACTAATCTGTATTTCGAACAGGACTACTGCAGTTCATTGGGGATATGGAAGGGTCACTGTCAGCCGAAGCGCCACATCAATCCAAGTTCGACGTCCATACGTACAGCACGCGAACAATGCAGCTAACCACGTCCCCGGATGTCCCCTGACAGCCTTGTATTCAAAAAGCGCAACGTGTTCCGTGCATGTTCCTCCTGCCCTTCCTTGTCTTTGCCCCAATACATTCTTCGTGCTACCACCCCAAAGTTTATTGCGGCACTACATCCTCTTTGGTCAGTTCTGTCTGTCATGTGAACTTGGGCCCAGGCTGATATGGTGCTGTCCCTCGTGTATAAGCTCGACATTTACTCAGAATGGCTATGGCTCATCAACCTAGTGAATCCTACACACTTAATGTGCAAGGTGCGAGAGAAATTACTTAGGATACTGAAATCAGTATTTATTTTACCCAGGAGGCAAAGGAGGCTCTGGTGGACTGGGCAGTGGACAGGGACAGGGTGGTCGTGGAGGTGATGGGCTTGGCCCCACTCTGAATATCGGAACTGCTGCCATTGTGCATGTTCAGGGCGGAGCGGAAATAAACACTCGGCACCGAGACACCATCCTCAACTGGCTTTCGCCAATCAATTTCTTTCTACGACAGGCAGATATTTCACAGATGCGGGTGAAGGGGACTGGTGGATGGCTGCTTGAAGATCCTCTCTTTAAGCAATGGGTATCTGGCTCTGGAAGCACCCTTTGGTGCCATGGAATTCGTATGTAATTCATCACCCTTATGTGCTCCCCAGACTGACCAAACTGAAATTTCCAGCCGGCGCTGGGAAAACAGTCCTTGCGTGCGTCCATTCTCCACATAAAGTGGCCACCACTCATTATGACAATCGAAGGTCAATGGTTGTGGATCATCTCAGTGCAGCATTCCAAAACAACAAGGATATTGGTGTAGCCTGCATTTATTTGAACCACAAGGACGTCGACAGCCAAACACTATCTAGGCTCCTTGCAGGTCTCTGGAGACAGCTTGTACTTGACAGGGATATTGGCTCCATCGCAGAGAAGTTATACATACAGCACAGAGAGAAGGGCACTGCACCATCCCTGGAAGAAGTTGTCAAGGTACTCCACTCCAGCCTCAAGGAGTTTTCAAAGGTCTTTGTTATCATTGATGCCATTGATGAATATCCTGAGGATCTACGTTTCATCCTACTCAAACATCTCGCAGAACAGATGGGTCCCAATCTCAGTGTGAACTTGATGGTCACTTCTCGACCCCATGTTCCTGCTGGCCCTCCTCTTCCCAATGTTGAAACTCTAGAGATTGGTGCAATGCCAGAGGATATTCAAAGATTTGTCAATGCACAGATTGACTCCTCATCACGCCTGTCCAAACATGTCCAGAGGCAACCCAAGCTACGAGAAGACATTCATTCAAAAATCAGCAGTAAATCTGTGGATGGAATGTAAGCTGTGATTAATTAATTATTGTTGGAAAGAGACTGACATAAATTGCAACCAGGTTCCTTCTTGCCAAGCTTCACATCGATTCTCTAAGCACAAAGAATACAATCCGGGAAGTTCGAGAAGCTGTGAACACCCTCCCAACGAGTCTTTATGGCAGCTATGAAACTGCAATACAGCGAATTGATGCCCAGAGCAATGAAGACAGAAAGACAGCTCACTCAACCATCACTTGGGTTGCAAATGCAAAACGACCATTAACAGTTGGAGAATTACAAGTGGCTCTTGCTGTTAAACCAGGCATGAAAAAATTGGATGAGGAGGATCTGACTGACATCGACATTATTCTCTCTGTCTGCGCTGGGCTTGTCATTGTGGACAAGAAATCTTCCGTGGCGCGACTTGTGCACTACACCACACAGGAATATCTGGACAGCATTCAGGCCCTGCATTTCCCAGATGCACAAACAGAGATAACATGCACTCTGCTCACAGTCCTTGCCTTTGATGGATATCCAGATCAGTCCTGGAGTGATTGGAGGGCCACTCCACCCCCGCTTGTTGAATATTCTCAACATTGCTTTGCTCATGCTGCTGGCCAGCCTGAAGATCAGCTCAGAGAAAATATTCTGGAGTTTCTTGATCAAGCCCCTCAGTGGAACAAAACAATGATGTGGATATGGCACTGCCCACCATGGAATTATTCCGATTGGCCGTCACAACCCTCTGCATTGTGGATTGCTGCAGCTGCAAACCTTGGGGAAACCGCAAAGTTTCTATTGGAGGGGCCACCTTTGCACAACTATTCAGGAACAGAGATCATTGCAGCATCATACTATGGCCATCTTGATATTGTTCAGTTGCTAGTCGAGAATAGGGCAGATGCCAATGCACAGAGTGAACAATATGTTTCTGCATTTTATGTAGCATTGGTCAAGCACCACCAAAAAATTGCAGAGCTGCTCCTCAGTAACCTCAACAAGTGCATCTCCAAGCACAGAGACACTGTTCATCTGACTCCAGATAGACATCCAGATGAGCTTGCCACCCTGAACAACCTTGGAAATTCTGTGCAAACTTCCACCTCACTCAGCAGCCTTGCTTCTGCACTTTTGACACATTTTGAGGAGACAGGTCAGCTGGAAGACTTGGAGGAATCCACTGCTGTTCACCAACAAGCATTGGAGCTGAGCCCTGGATCTGACCCCAACCCATGTTGCTCACTCAACCACCTCGCAAATGCGCTTTTGACACGATTTGAGGAGACAGGTCAGCTGGTAGACTTGGAGGAATCCATTGCTTTTCACCGACAAGCATTGGAGCTGAGACCTGGATCTCATCCCGACCAATCCAGCTCACTCAACAACCTCGCAGATGCGCTTGTGAAGCAATTTAAGCAGACAGGTCAGCTGGCAGACTTGGAGGAATCCATTGCTTTTTACCAACAAGCTTTGGAGCTGAGACCTGGATCTCACCCCAACCGAGGCAGCTCACTCAACAACTTCGCAAATGCGCTTTTGACACGATTTGAGCAAACAGCTCAGCTGGCAGACTTGGAGGAATCCATTGCTTTTCACCAAAAAGCATTGGAGCTGAGACCTTTATCTCACCCCGACCGATCCAGCTCACTCAACAACTTTGCATATGCACTTTCAACACGATTTAAGCAGACAGGTCAGCTGGCAGACTTGGAGAGATCCATTGCTTTTTACCAACAAGCTTTGCAGCTGAGACCTGGATCTCACCCCGAGCGATCCAGCTCACTCAACGACCTCGCAAGTACACTTTCGACGCGATTTAGGCAGACAGGTCAGCTGGCAGACTTGGAGGAATCCATTGCTTTTCACCAACAAGCTTTGCAGCTGAGACCTGGATCTCATCCTGGCAGATCCAGCTCACTCAACGACCTTGCATATGCACTTTCAACGCGATTCGGGCAGACAGGTCAGCTGGCAGACTTGGAGGAATCCATTGCTTTTCACCAACAAGCATTGGAGCTGAGACCTGGATCTCACCCCTACCGATCCAACTCACTCAACAACCTTGCAAGTGTGCTTTCAACACGATTTACGCAGACAGGTCAGCTGGCAGACTTGGAGGAATCCATTGCTTTTTACCAACAAGCATTGGAGCTGAGACCTGGATCTCACCCCAACCGATCCAATTCACTCAACAACCTCGCAGATGCACTTTTGACACGATTTGAGCAGAAAGGTCAGCTGCCAGACTTGGAGGAATCCATTGCTTTTCACCAACAAGCTTTGCAGCTGAGACCTGGATCTCACCCCAACCGATCCAACTCACTCAACAACCTCGCAGATGCACTTTTGACACGATTTGAGCAGACAGGTCAGCTGGCAGACTTGGAGGACTCTATTGCTTTTTATCGACAGGCATTGGAGCTGAGACCTGGATCTCACCCCAAACGATCCAGCTCACTCAACAACCTTGCAAATGCGCTCTCCACGCAATTTGAGCACACAAGTCAGCTAGCAGACTTGGAGGAATCCATTGCATTTCACCAACAAGCACTGGAGCTGAGACCTGGATCTCACCCCAACCGATCCAGCTCACTCAACAACCTCGCAAATGTGCTTTCGATGCGATTTGAGCAGACAGGTCAGCTGGCAGACTTGGAAGAATCCACAGCTTTTCACCAACAAGCAATGGAGCTGAGACCTGGATCTGACCCCAACCAATTGGGCTCACTCGACAATCTCACAAATACGCATTCAACATGAATTGAGCAGCAGTAACCATATGTGAGTTCGATTCAAGTGTCTCAATATAAAATCCAGTTTACTCATTGCTCGTTTAATCAGCTGTGCAGGCCAATCACACAAGAAGATGGTATATTTCTGTGCCGGAGATGTTGGGGGGGGGTGTTCGTGTTCTATTAAAGAGTACAGAACCATGTTGATACATTGTCATGTAAACTGAAACAAAAACAGAGCCTAAACAGAGTTCACACAAATATTGCTCACCTAGAACGGTCAAATGAAACTTCTTCTAGAATCAAGCAAAGGGAAACAACTGATAACAAACACAACAGGGAAGTATTACAAGGTGTGCAAAACTTTTAGACCGTACAGTGTTTCATTCAACACCTTTGTATCACTCTTTTTTGTGTTTTTCTTTTTACTCATTATCAATTATAAACCAATGTGAGACTCCGACATCTTACAGCCACTGTGCTAACCCACACGCTCGGTGGAAGTTCAAAGGTAGGGCTATCACAGCGTATGGGTTCCCAGACCGGGTAAAGTCTTCGGCAAAAGCCGAAAGCGGTCCAAACTGCACAGTCGAACACAAAATTTCATGTCATAGCACCTCCTTGGACACCAAACCAACTTATTTCAACGTTTAAAACCTGCATACTAACCATGTGTCTTCCAAGATAAGGACAAGAGTGTCAAAGGTGATCAAACTCCATGCACTTCAATCCCGACTTCTTTCACCCACACAATCTTCTCGCCTAATCGTTTCAACTCTCTTCGATCCTTGCTGCAATTCCTAGGAGGACCCGAAGGCCCGGACGAAGCCTGAAAGAAGCAAAAATATGACAGCTGCATCAAGTATTAGTTCCGACGCTGGGAATCGAACCCAGGTTCCCTGCTCACAGGTGCGAGATGATGAAGTAATGGCTGGCAGGAGTGCACCGTGCACGACGTCGGAGGTATTCAGTCGCGATGGGCTGCGGATATATGGACAAGCTTTCGGTTCATCCGAGTACTTGCGATGCGGGTGAGTTGTCTGAAGTTCAGCAGCCACAAGTTGAACAGGCTTCAGATCTGGAGTGGCTAGAAAAAATATCAGAATAGGCGTGCTTTCCATGCGGATCAGCATGCCGCGCACTGGAAAATAAAATATAAAATCCCGGCGTCCTTCGCAGCGGGGACAAAATGCACACACCAAATCAAATTCGTTAATGCGACGCTGGGAATGTAACCCAGATTACCCGCCGACTTTTTCGAAATTGTCTATCGCTCGCAGGTGTGTGCCGTGCACTACGTCGGATGCATTGGCCAGGAATTCACTGTGGATACAAGATGTGGGTGGATAAGGTGTGGGTGAGCCGTCCGATTTTTCAATGGCCGGAGAAACGATATTCTTACTCGAAGAGAGATACGCATCGGAATAGGCCTGCGTTCCAAGACAGGATTCATAGCACAGAATAACGGTAAGACAAATCTGATATACTGTATCCTTCAGCCAAAAAATCAAGATCAATGTTTCCTTATTCCAACGCTGGGAGTCGAACCCACCTTCTCCCGCCGACTGAAATTGTCTATCGCTCGCAGGTGTGCGCCGTGCACAACGCCGGTCGGTGGAACTTGGCTATGGATATGTGGATAACCTTTCCACTCAAACACGTACCTGTGAAACGAGTGAGTCTTCAGTTTTTCAACGGCCGCAAAGAAAATGATATTCGGAACTGAGCTGCTAGCCACTATTCCAAGTCAGTCATTTTTGAGAGCGAAAGCCCCACCGCCTTTGAAGCGGGGAAAAAGAAGGCGACCGCAATCCTATTCCGACGCGGGGAATCGAACCCAGGTTCCTGCTCGCAGGGTGGACCCAAAAGACTTGATTAAAGGCAGGTGTGCACCGTGCACGACGTCGGATGTATTCAGTGAAAGTTGGATTTGTATATGTGGACGAGCTGCGACTCATCCGTGAGTCGCCTACAATAAGTAATATTTTAACTGAGAATGTTGTATTGGAGAGAAATAGATATAGATATCAAAGGAGGAGCCGGTCTGCGCAGTCAATATTCGTCGCACAAAAAAAAAAAAACAGAAAACAACCCCAGCATACTATATCCTTCAATCAAAAAACGTCACCGAATACTCTTACTTGAAATTCCGACGCTGGGAATCGAACCCAGGTTCCCTGCTCACAAGTAGGGGGTATAGGGTCTATTGTTGGCAGGTGTGCGCCTTGCACAACGTCGGAGGTATTGGGTTGGAAGCTGGGTGTGGATATATGGGTCAGCTTTTGGCTCATATAAGTACTTGTGAAATGGGTGAGTCGCACTTTTTCAGCGGCCGTAAAAGACAAGATCTGAGTTGAATACGAATAGCCTGCGTTCCATGTAGAATCTAAGTCAGCATTTTAAGAGCAAAGACAAACGCTAAAACAAGCCCAGACCTGTATTTTTGATCCAAAAGAGTGCAATGCATCAATACGCACTATTCCGACGCTGGGAGTCGAACCCAGGGTCCCTGCTCACAAGTCGGAGGTGTATGGCATTGTTGGCAGGTGTACGCCGTGCACGACGTCGGAGGTGTTGGGTCGTATGCGAACGGGAGTTTATGGGGAAGTGCGTGCGAGGGTCCAAGCACGGTGACTCGGGATCCAGGGTGAAATCAGCCAGTGGGTCGGACTCATTGATGTGCCGCAAAAAGCAGGATTGAATAAATGTCTCGGATGATACAGGTGGTTGGTTGTATACTCTGTGGTTCGGACTCCGGAGTCAGTCTGAGATGGAATACAAGCTGGGTGAAAAAGGAATAGAAAGAGTACTGAAAAGATTTGCTAAATTATCTAAAAATTTAACCTTCATCTTTCCGTCGGGGAAATGGCAGCCGGCGCTCACCTGGCCTAACATTAAACGTATCCTTGCGTTAATGGCGCCTTACCGCGTCGAAGCGTTGAATCTGAAATTTGATTGTTGAGTCGTGCATCCCAGGGAGTCCGGGACCGAGAAAGCCGAAAATCGTCACAGGAAGGCTTCCGAATAAGAATTAGTTTAGAAGACAGGAACAAGGCGCGTCGCGGATCCTGTGAATGTGAATGTGAAAGTATGTGTTACAAGTTACATACATGTGAAGGTTGAACGGGACATGATTCATTTGACGTGCGGACCGGGTGCCCGATGAATTTGGGGCGAAGGTTGGGAGGAGTGTGGGTTTGTATGCTTCATTTATGGGTGGTGAATTGATAGTTCTGTCTTAAGGAGTATTCGTGAATTTTTTTGGTGTTCCCTGCGTAATCGCAGCCCAAATGATACCCCGTTGCGTTGAATTTCCTATTGATCGACCGTTCAACCTCTTTTTCTGCCTCCTACAGCCCTCCAAATCCCCTATTCACCACACACAAAACAAAGCCCCACTCCTCCTCTCCCCGAAAGATAAAGCCATCAGCGCGCGCCTCCCTCTCCAGACCCCAAAATCACACATTTCCGCGCGCCGAGCTCGGGAATTCCCGTGCCGATATCCCAAAAAGGCAAGCGATCGGCAAGTGAAGTGCACCTTCACAGAAGCCGCCGTCAGGGAGAAATGGTATAAAGAGCGAGTGGGGGCTGGCGCTCTTTCTTTCCTCCCCCGACCTCTCCTCTCTCTCTCCCTTCTCCTCCTCGACTCCCTCCACCCCTCCTCTTTCGGTTGCCGTTGCCGTTGCCCATCCAGTCCAGTGGGCTGTAGTAGATCGTAGGTGGGTGCGGATCCTCGCCTTTTTCTGTCTTTTTCCCGTCTTTTTGGGGCGCTTTTCGTTCTTCTGGGTGTTAATTTCGTGGATGTGTGGTTTGGGATGGATCAGGGAGCCGTGGATGCGGTTGTCACAGGGAGGATGGTGTCGTGTATCGTTCTTTCTTCTTCTGACTCTCATCCATCGTTCGTGTCGCCTGGAAGTCATGAAGAGCTTTTTGGCTCCTTTCGTCGTGGTCGCGTTGCGTGGCTCCTGTATCCCAGAGTCTCTGACGCGCCGTAGGATCGTGTCGTGCGCCGTTCTTTCCTTCCTCCATGTACATCTTCTTTCCTTTGTCTCGCCCCGTGGTGTCGTTCTGGATGTCCCGGCAATAGTGAAGGAGACACGAATCTCTCATCTTTCTCTTCTCTTTCCTCTCCGCGTGCGGCTCGGAGCGCGCGCCGTGCCTCGTCGTCGCGTTCGGTACACCTCATCATCGCGTTCGGTGCACCGCGCCTTCGTATCTACCGTGGCTTTTCTTCGTTTGGGGCGCATGCGTCGCGGATACACCTATCTGGAGTACCCTTCTATGACTCTCTTCGGGCAGCGTACACGACAACTCCGTTTCCTCTCTCCGTTCTCTCCGTATCTGGCTTCCCGCGTCTTGGAATCGGGCATATGCCGCGTCTCCTGGGCGGTCGCGTTACGTGGCTCCTGCATTGACCGCCCGCAGTCTTATCGTGTCGTGTGCCGTTCTTCCCTCCCTTCGCATCTTCTTTCTTTCCTTCCTATCGCTGTTTCGTGCCGTTCCGGATGTCCTGGCGGATGGCGGCGGGAACACGAGTCTCTCTGATCTTCCCCTTCTGTCTCCGCGTGCGGCTCGGAGTGCGTCGGCGTTTCGCTTTCGTGCGCGCCGTCGCGTTCTTCGTGTCTGTACCGTGGTTTTCTTCGTTTTGGGCGCATGCGTCGCGCGTCGCGGATACAATACTGCGCCCACATATCGCTAGCCTCGCAGAGTACCCCTCTGGTGTGCTGCGCTCTTTTCTCTGCTCGGGCGGCGTGTGCGGCGACTCGGTTTAGTGCTCTGCGTATCCGGCTTCCACGTTTCTTTCCTTTTGTCTTCTTACTTCATACAATGATTTTACTAACATCTACCCCAGCTCCTTCCCCCAATGCAGCACCACCACCACCACCACCAATCGCCCTTCCTCGCGCTCTACGACCACAGCCCGCCGCCGCCGCCCCCGCGCCCGCCCGTACCCGCCCCGGCGTCCAAATCGTCATCGTCGGCGTCGATCTGGGCCCCGCAGCCGCAAGCGAGCGAGACGACCTGGCCGCGCACGCTCGACGCATTCGCGCGCTGCGCACCGGTACCGGATTCGGATCCCCCACGTCAAGACCTGGACTTCTTCGCGCCTCTCGTGGGCCCCGGCGCCGTCGGCGACGGGCGCGGCAGCGCTATAACGCATATGCAGACGCAGAGTGGGGGCGGCGCGACCCCGGATCTGCGCGCGGATAGTGTATGCTTGTTTCTTTCTCACCACCCCCATCTTTTCCTTTCCTTTCGAGTTTCGTAATGGCTGACCGCGCGGTGCAGCACGTCGCGCAGCTGCTGCGCACGCTCAACCTCAATTCGCCCGAGCCCGAGGCCGCCGCCGCCACGACGCGCTCTTCGCCCGCCAGCACGGGGAGCGCGCGAAGCGGCGCCAGCGGCGGGCGGATGAAGCTCGCGCCGCCGCCGCTCGATCTTAGCTTCACCAACAACTCCACTTGCACGTCCAACAGCTCTGCCTCCATCCCCGCGTCTGCCTCCATCTCTGCTGCTTCCGCCACCACCAACACCAGCCTCTCCTCATCTGCATCCCCAAACACCTCCACAGCCCCGGGGGACGACGACTCCGCCGGCTCGCTCCCCTCGCTCACGCGCTCCTTCTCCTCCGCCTCCTTCTCCGCCTCCGCATCCGCCAACTCGTGCCCGGAATCCCCCGACTTCTCCCCGCTCTCGTTCTCCTCCGCGCTGCTCACACCGCTCGACTCCCCGCACGGACACGGGCTCGGACTTGGGCTTGGATCCCCGCTGCATGGAGGCGCGGGTGCCGGCGCGGGGATGCACTCTCCTATTGGACATGGGCACGGGCATGGGCTCCTGCACTCCCCCGCTGGGCTGCATCACTCGCCGCTGCACGGGCACGGGCACGGGCACGGGCTGCTGCACTCCCCCACACACGGCCTCCACTCGCCCTCGCACCTCTCGTTCTACAAGGAGCGCTATGCGTTCGACGCCCCCGCCCCCGGCGCGGCGTACCTCCTCGACAGTCCCGGGCGCAACACCGCGCATCATCACCTCGAGCATCAGCATCCCAATAGCAACGCGCACTCGCCTTCCGCGGCTGCTTCACCTTCTTCTGCTTTATTCGGCAGTCAGCAGGGCCAGGGACAGCAGCACGCGCACGCGCACTCGCACTCGCGCTTCCTCCCCCTCCCGCCGACGCCCTCGTCCGCGCTCAACGCGCTCCCGCCGCACCTCGGGCACGGGAGTCCCGCGGGTTTGGGCGGGGGCAGCGCGCTCTTCCCCGAGGCGTACTACCGCTCCAGCAACGCTAACGCTAATGATCTCAGTACGGGCGGTGGGGACTGGCTGCGCGCGGAGGACGGGCACGGGCACGGGCACGGGCTTGGGCTTGGGCTCGGCGTTGGGTTCGGGCAGGGTGGGGGCGCGTTGTTCGGCGGCGGGGGCACGGAGGAGCAGGGGTTCGCGCTGCGTGGGTCGTTTGTGTATCAGCAGCAGCAGCAGCAGCAGGCGCAGGCTCAGCACGCGCAACAGCAGCAGCAGGCGCAGCAGCAAGTACAGGCTCAGCACGCGCAGCAGCAACAGCAGCAGCAAGTACAGGCTCAAGTCCAGGCGCGTCAGCAGCAGCAGCAGGTACTCCAGCAACAGCATGTGCAACAGCAGCAGCACGCTCAGCAACAGCAGCAGCAAGACGCGCTCGGGCTCGGGCTTAGCCTCGGGCTCGGTGCTGGGTTCGGCGGCGGCGGGAAGGGTGCGTTAGATGAGGCGGGGAGCGGGGGTGGTGCGGCGGGTGCGGCGGGGGTTAGTGCTGGTGCTGGTGCTGGGAACGGGAGTGAGAGTGTCAAGGGGAGCGGGGGACGCGAGGGGCGCGGGAGCAGTAGCGGGAACGAGGTATTCTTGTTTCTTCTCCTCCTCTTCGACACTTCCCTTTCACTGACCCCTCCTCCAGCCCATCAACTTCCTCTCCCTTCTGCACCCCGCGTCGTCGCCGCCGTACGCTACCTTCGTCGCGCGCATCATCAAGAATGCCGATCAGCAGGCGAGTATTTTCTTGCAGCAGAAGCTCAAGGTACGGACCACCATCTTCAGATCGACTCAATGCCCTGCGCTGACACCCCGCTCTCTCTCTTCAGGTCGCGGGCCCCGATGAGCGCGCTCGCATCGTCGACGCGATCTGCGCGCGCGGCGGGGAGATGATGATGCACCGGTGCGTTTCTTCTCCCTCGTCACCCGAACCCCACACTTACTTACGCCGCCGGGGACTAGCTTCGGAAACTGGGCCGTCCAGCGTTGTCTCGAGGCCGCCGCGGGCCCGGAGGAGCGCCGCAAGATCGTCGCCTGCATGCGGTACGCTACCTCTCCCTTCTTTCTCCCTCCTTTGCTCGCGTGCTGACTGCGTGCACGCCCCTCTAGCGGCCGCGTCGTCGACCTCGCGACGAACTGCTACGGGTGCCACGTCCTGCAGAAGGCGCTCGACTGCGAGGAGGAGGAGGTCCGCTTGCTGATTGTCTCTGAGCTGCTCATGGGCGACCCGGCGCAGACGCTCGTCAACAAGCATGCGTCGCATGTGTGGAGCAAGGTGCCGCGCGTTCTTCGGCAGCCGTTCGTCTTTGACTGATGCTTCATGTTCCGTAGATCATGGAGCTATCTTGGACGCCGCCGGCCCCGCCCATCTTCGCGTAGTACGTGCTCTCGTTCGCGTGCTCCTCGTCCGTTCTAATGGCGGTGTGTTCTCTGCAGTGTTAACAAGTCGCTGAAGGGCAAGTGGGCGTCGCTCGCGTGCCACGAGACGGGCTCGCTTGTCGTGCAGGTAAGTTACTTGCTCTCCCTTGTCTGATATCGGCGGCGCTGACGCGCACCCCTCCCAGCACGCCTTCGAGAACCTCGAGGAGGGCGCCAAGGACGGGATCGTGGAGGAGCTCCTCGGGCAGGGCGGCGCGGTCTTTGGCGAGGTCGTGAAGAGCCAGTGGGGCGCGTACTGCATCCAGCACAGTGCGTTCTTCTTTCTTCGTGTCTACGTATGCCTTTCTTCACCCTGACTGACTGCCACGGACGCAGTCCTCGAGCACGGGTCGGACAAGCACCGCCAGATGGCGCTCGACCACCTCATCGCGGGGCTGCTTGAGTACGCGACGAACGAGCAGGGGAGCAAGAGCGTCGCCAAGGCGCTCAAGGAGGGCGGGAAGGAGACGCTCGACCGCGTCGTGCAGCGCATGTGCGAGCCGGCGAAGGGGTACGTCGGCTGGGTCCTCTATCTGGCTTCGCGTTGCTGATGCCTGTCGATAGCGCGCGGCGCGCGATGATCGTGGACCTGGCGCTGTCGCTCACGGGAAGCCAGCTTATCGCGAGCGTGCTGCCTACCGTACGTGCCTCCCTCCGTGTGTTGCGCCCGACTTACAAACCGGTTGCTCCGCAGGCGGACAAGGACCAGCGCGCGCTGCTGTACGACTGCATCCGCGGGCACATCGTCACGCTGCGCGGGTGCAAGACCGGCTCGAAGGTTATTTGGCTTTTGTATGTCCTTTCTCTACCCTTGTTTTGGATCCGATTCTGATGTTCGGTACTTTCAGCGACCGCATGGTCAGTCCTTTGCCATCGTCGGCGTCCATCCACTGACCCTCTAACAGCGCGCTTACTACGGATATTGAAACTAATTTCGCTCATTTCCCTTGCATGGTCGATTGAAACTCAAGGTGACGCGTCTCTCGACAATGCATCTACGTTCCGCTGACGCCCCCTCCCAGCACTAAGTTAAACCTCACGATATTACCCGCTCATTTCCTTGCATCCACGACAATCTCAAAATATTAATGTGCCCCGCGCGCACCAGCATCATCTCAGCATCGGAGCTCATTCAAAACTTTTCGACAAGAATCATCCATCGTAGACGAAATCATCAATCTCATATCCGGACCTTAAATAGCTCGGCATAACGCAGACGCACCCGCATACCCTGGCACTCGGCTTACGGCTTACGGTTTACTCGCACTCGACCACATCGAATAATCAATATCATCAACGCAATCTCGGAACAAAATAGATAAATAAATCATAATCCATATCATCCATCCATCCATTCGCCATCGTCTGCACGCATCATCCAGTGTATCCATCCATATACGTACATACAGCGTTCTGTTTTTCACTTCAGCATAGTCGCACCGATATTATCGCATCCATCCTTCATCGCATCGCATCGTCTCGCATCCATCCATCCATCCATCCATTTCTTTCCTGCTTTTTCTTCGCATTGATTCTCCACCCTGCTGATAGATACCTACGCACGCACGTACCAAGATTCTTCTTCCTCCGTCCCCGTATTATGATCTTCCTTCCTTCTTTCTCGACTCGACTTGATACTTTCTTTGCTCATCGTGACCGCATAGATCCATTCCGATACGAACCGCACATGTATTCCTACCCCACAGTCCTTTGTAGCAATTGATGTTTTGACCCCGTGTTTTTGAATTCTTCGCCCGTCTCCTGCCAGGCGATACAATTTCACTGCACTTGACCTTCGGCCCAGGCGCTTAGCCTCTGTTCTACCACTGAACGCCAATTCTCTCTCGAATGCCGAATTACGGCCGGATTCAACGACGACGCCGGACATTCATGGATCTGTACTGGTACGCACTTATTACAAGTCGCAGACACGTCGGCACCTAATCCAGATGTTGAACCAGGTATCGCATTCAACTGTTACGTTGTTCGAGGGCCATGACGCAGAGGAGGTGCGCGAAATTTAGACGTTGTCATCAAGGACCTGTGGAGATAGATTAGCGTGAATGTCAAGAGATAGCAGCGGAACTCTTCACTCATTAAATCCTACTATTATCTTGTTCCTCAAGCCCGCCTCGGCTCAGGCATAGGCTTGGGCTTGAGCCCGGCCTATGATCTTCAAGCTCGAACATGATGTTGGTTCTACTTGGTTGACCCGAGTCCCACGCATTCTAATTTTGTCCAAGTTCACGGCATGGCAAACTCTATGCAATTATAGCACAAGATGGTTTGTCCTTTACCTGATGGGACATCAGGTTTTATTTCTCCACCAGAGTTGATGCTTTTTAAAGAGGATGGCTAGACACAGTGTGAATATTTTCTATTTCCAACCTCAATTTGGCTGATTATGTTGAATATCCAAGGTACGAATCCCGCGAGATATTTGGTATCAGTGTTGACTCAAAGATGTTATGGCTCATGAGTATGTATATTGGACCCTGGTGTGGGCAGCTGTGGGTCCTGATTCCTCATGCTAATCAGTAACTAGAAATTAACTACTCTGGCCTGCCCACCCATATTTCATTCTGTCTGCTCCAATTTTCCTTACAAAGCTCCCTGAGCTTCCCCATTGACAATGCAGCCTCCTACCAGCATTGGATTATTGTACTATTTCGACCAAGTGTTCAGTCACAGGTCACCCGAGATTTTTTTGACCTGTGTGAAAATCGCCTTGAAATCAAATCAAAATTTCTCGGGCTTCTCGGGATAAAAACTGATGAGCACTTGGTCAAAATAGTACAGTACTTCATTTCAATCTGGAGCAGCGAGCCAAGTCATCAAGCCTCATCAGCTTAATAACCAACAGGCAGATCATTATCTGTTGTTGCAATCTGTTGAAATTTGAGCCCACACCAGCTGTTCTGGTGAAAACTTACCAAAAACAGAAAAAAATGAGCCGCACCCCAAGTTCTGCAACGCAAACAACTGAAAGTTTCTCATCCAAAGTTGTGGAAAAGTCAGGCTGCTGGACTTCTGTGGTCATCAAGTTGTCCGAGTTGAAGTGAGTTCAATTCAGTACAATGCAGCCCTCAGCCAGCCATGCTTCCTCTTGTTTACTATAGTACAGTGGTTAGCTGAGTGTTCACCCAGCATATAGTGCAAAGACTCTGACTCTGTAAAATATGTGGCCATGAAAACTTTAGCATTGCCTTGGGCCTATAGAGAGGTGAGAAAATGACGTAGTAACATTGGTTTGCAATGTTACTACGTCATTTTCAAGACATCAATGGCACATGATGATGGCGACGAAATCAATTTACCATGCTAGATCTGAACTATAAAACACTATAATATCTATGTGCAGTAGAAATTGGTTCCCAAATAACATTTAGGTGGTAAATTACCAACTTTCTGGTAATCACTAGGCTTTCTTCCGCAACTCTACAATACGCTACAAAATTCTTTACTTCTGTTGTGTAGTGGACCAAACCTGGTGTTGGCCGGGTTTAACAGTATACCAGCGTGATATTCATCTGCATGATAATGAAGGGCATCTCAGTTGATTTCTATCTAGCTGCCTCAA
The DNA here is from genome assembly GCA_029289565.1 of Mycena galericulata. Taxonomy (NCBI): domain Eukaryota; kingdom Fungi; phylum Basidiomycota; class Agaricomycetes; order Agaricales; family Mycenaceae; genus Mycena; species Mycena galericulata. The sequence goes on along the minus strand of JARKIA010000285.1, from coordinate 27,356 downwards.
TTCCTCATATATTTGTAAATAGAAAAGCTTTACCCCCTATAATCATATCCTCTGAGTCTCTGTGCCATCACTTCTACTGAAAACAAGGTACTGGAAGAACCTTACATCAATTGATCTAAACCGGGGCTTGATGCATATATCCAAATGCCCAGATCACTGTCTCTTTTTGTTGGACCAGTTAAATCCCATTTAGCTGCAGTCTATATAAGTGAGGATGTGATCATCTTTTCTGACGTGTTGCATCCATTGTTTCTTTGTGCTCCACATAGTATATATATATCTGTCTTTTCGTCATCTTATATCTCACTCAATAGTATTTGTACATCATTGCTATTTTCTCTCTCTCTCTCTCTCTCTTACCACTTGCCCTTTTCTTTCTGATATGCTTGTCTCATGTACTATTTACATTCGCCTGTGCCAGCTTGAGCTTAGTCTGTAGTTTAACCGCGCCCGATCATTGGAAGTCGACCTTATTACGTAAAGTGCGGAGTTTGAATTTTGGTTCGGGCTCTGTGGTGCTTCCAGAGGCATGGATTCAAAAGTCTAGGAGGCCAAATGAGTTTCATTTTCATTTTCAATAGATCTGCCTCCTCAAATTTTTCTTTTGGGTCCATAATCCTCGTGGAATGAAAGGGCCGGTCAACGGTCCATCAAATTTGACCTCTTCGCCTGTGCTCTTCTGCTAAAAACTTGAGTGAGAAAATTTTCCATTCTGATTCATTGAGTGATAATCTGACAAAAGAAATCCCTCACATTCATCCTAAATGTGTGAAAGAGAGCCGAGAAATCTGAGCTTACATAATAAGGTCGACTTCCAATCACACCGATCAGGGATCTGACAGACTACAACACACGAGGTACGAGTAATTTTTGTTGTAGCGTCTGTTTATAAGAGACTAGCTTGAGCTTGGCCTCCCTGTTCCGGGGAATCCGGGTGAGAGAGCTTTGGTGACCAAATTTATATTTGTCCACAAACCATCTCCCCCTTTTCCGCCACTGACGAGCAAGGCATAGACCTCCGTGTTTTCCCAAAGCACTCTGAGCTCTTTCTGGGCGGTGGCAAATGGTCTGAGGACTGTCTGATGAATGAACAGTGTGTGTAGAGGGCCTCCACTTTTGATTTCTAGGCATGATAGCATATAATTTCTGGCCACCTCTTGAGAAGGTACGGAGTGATGCTCGGATGTCTTTTCCTATACTTGAAAACACAATGTACACAGCCACACAAAAAGTCACCTGAAAAGCCACGTGCTTAAGTCATGTTTCACCTGTCGAGATGTTGAGATTTCCCTTGGCCAACGGCGAACCCCCGGGACTCGGAATACGCCGTGCATTGGCGAGCTCGGAATCCACTGGGGTTTCCCTAACAAGCTGTGGACCCTGCCGAAGGTGCAGACCCAGTGCAGCGAGTGTCCACGTCGAAGGCACGGGTCCTAAAGCTTGTCCTATACTTGAAAACACAATGTACACAGCCACAAAAAAGTCACCTGATATAGTCACGTTTTCCTTCCCACGGTCCTCGGCATCCGCCGTGATTGGGCGAACTGAGAATCCACGGGGGTTTGGGGCGCAGCCCCAGCAAGCTGTGGACCCTGCCGAAGGTGCGGACCGAGCGCAATCACGTTTTCCATCCCACGGTCCTTGGAATCTTGTTTTCCATTCCAGAGTGGGCTTGAAATCCACCAGGGTCCCCAACTGTGGGCCCGCCAAGGGTACACGAGTCCATGCCGAAGGCAGGGTCCCAAAGCTTATGTGATTGTCACATGATAAACCACCAAAGTCACATGCAACTATCTATTTATATGCCCATATCTATTTATACATTTGCATGACCTGTGACACGACCCACACTTGTTTCCGACCACCACATGTTAGGATTTATCCCTGGGGAAGTAAGTACAAGCCAATCCGGGCTCTGAGCTGACTCATTCTGCTTAGCTACATGATGACACATCCCTAGTATATATAGACGTGGCATTATGCAGTGTAGCACCTTGCTTATTTGTTCCCAGTACACGTTCTCAGCAGTTTCCCCTACAAACCTCTGACCCTTTACCACCATGGTATGTGCAAGCATACTCCCCTGTGCGCTGGTTCCTCACTGCCTACCAGATGTCATCTACAGCCCTCAGCCACCCCGCTTTACCTATTGGTGCAGTGCCTACAGAGGTTTTGGTCAAGATATTCCAATCTGTTTGGTCATCCTTCCCACCATTTGGCAAGTACCCTGCCCTGCCTGTGGAGACCGAGCTGGACCGTCTGGCACATGCACCCCTGCTTGTACTCTCTCAAGTGTGTTCCCAGTGGCATACAGTGGCCTTGGGTAGCCCATCACTATGGTGCACCCTTGGCCTGGATTCAGTCCTTTGGAGTACACCGACCAATACACAGAAAACCATGACATTGCTTCAGTCAGCTCTAGAACGTGGGGGCAACTGCCCCCTGAGTATCAGCTTCATCTGCATCAATGCAGTGCTGCATATCCCAGCTTTACACCTCCTCGCATCCCATGCTGCACGGTGGTCTAAGGCCACATTTGCAGGTAGCTCTGCCATGTTCCAAGGGATGTGTCAGGTCAAGGGGCAGCTTCCACAGCTGGTCTGGCTTGATATATCCATCTACAACTTCAAAGATGTGGCACATCAGGACATATCCAGTTGTCTGGACATGTTTACCAATTTATCCAGCCTCAAAACATTCCTGTTCAACGGACCTATCGCTGCCGTCCCTCCCTTACCTTTGGATCAACTGTCTTACCTCCGATTCCAGTATGTGACACCAGAGGACACACCTCCTCTTTTTGCATTCCTGCAGAAGTTGCCAGGGGATGCAGTGGGTCGTCTGGACCTGGATCTTGCACGTGCCTCTCTCCAACATGTGGACATGATGCATCTTGACCTACCATCGCTGGACCTACATCTCAACAACTTCACTGTCACTTTCCAAAACCCTTTCAATGTGATGCATTGCAGGAAGGTGTTACACAGCATCTTCACGAATGTGACCTTTCTGACTCTGCGCCACCTCCACTTCCATGCGCATGACTATCCACACTCCATCATCCCATGGCCACAGACCGACTTCATCTCCCTATGTGCCCGGTCCTCTTTCAGCCACAATCTGCAAACCCTAAACCTTGAAAGTGTTGCCATTTCAGAGTCAAACCTCCTTGATTGCCTCTCGGAATTTTCCGCCTTGGAAATACTGCTCATTTCCGACCACAGGCCGTGTTCTCCCAGAGCAGTTGACTTCCATATCATCAACAATTCCCTTTTCAACAAGCTTACCATAAAGAATGAAGGTTCCGATTTCGTTCCGCACCTACGATGTTTGAGCTGCAGGAGCTTTTTACACTTCAATGACAGGGCTTGTTTGAGGTTGATCCACTCCCGGGCTGGAGGGAGGAGCGGAATTCCCTTCCAAATGACTCTGGAATGGCTACCCGGCTTTTACCGGTCCATGCCTATCATCTTTGGTGGAATCCAGAGTCTCCAGAGTAGTGGAATGCTGATGTTCAAGGTGACAGCAGCTTGATGGGTTGTTGTTGAATCTCATTTGTCTAACCTCTTATATATGTATGCCTGTGTGGTTTATTGCTTGCTGTTCAACCAGCAGTTGTAATATTTATTCTTTTTTGATAGTCTTCTGGGCTTCACTTGTATAGGGTATTCACTGGGCATAAATGTTGACGCAATGAATATCGCCACTTGCAAGGTTTACAGACATGGGACCATCATGGGTTACATACATACATACATGTACAATACTGTTGTGACTTCAAATGTTAAGGTACCACATCCTGGAGATGGTGCAACTTCGCTATTTGGCCTTTGTGAGAGAGGCATTTTAGCATATAGCGATTGCGAAGACTTACCCTAATAAGGCAAGAAAGTACAGTTCCTTCCAGGCTATGAGTCTGAGGCACACTGCCCTGGTTTTTTTTTATGTGAATCCAATGGGCTATATTGCAGAAGTGGACTCGAAAATGTTTAGCTGATTTAAGCATGATAGGAACGAGCTGTAACGTTTCTTGTCCAAGCAAGGTATGGCTTATGTCAGCTTCGGCCGAAAATTTGATTTTCAAGAAAAAAGTATCCGGAGTGTACACGTTTGAATCCTACCTACATCCACATGTGTAAAGCCGTTCAAAATGTTCAAATCTGAGTGTGTTCGGGCTGCTCTTGGTTATCTCATCTTATCTTACCCGTCATTTTGTTACCTCACCGACATTTATTTCGATTTAATTCAAGCCCTTTTCGTCCCTTCTGTATGGGGCAATTTCAGAGCTTGAGCTGGTCTGGTAAATCCCTGTATTGAAGTAATAGAAGAACAGCTCACTAGAGGGTCCGCGCCTGCATCCATATTTGCAAGGCTGGTTCAAAGCGCAGATGCAGGATGCCCGTTCGATTCGGGGGCGAGCGTAGTAGCGTTGTAACTTCTTTTTATTCAAAAAATGTCACCAGTAGACTTTTGATGGTTTGGGACATGCAGAGGTGCGGTTAAATTGCATCATCGGGATCCCTTTGCGCAGAATTTGGGGAAGGATTTCATTTCCGGCTGATAAGCCTTCAAATCATAGTCCGCAAAATATAGGTTACAAAATATAGCTTGTTAACGGTGGTCTGTACCTGTGCCAATTGTTTTCTTTAGCCGTTGGAATGTAAACACGGTGCACGATTCAAGTGAGCCATAATATTTCAGGATCTTTTTTCGTTCTTGTTGCATGAGGCAGTTTCAGAGTTTGAGAAGTACTGAGGGGCTGAAGTAGTCTGAGAACGGGTTGCTAGCGGGGGTCCGCACTGCATCCATATGTTCGCCGTCATTCCATGAGTGTATATGCAGGGTGCCTGTTCGATTCGGGGGTGTTTAAAGTTGCACATTTTTTTCCTGCATGGGAAAGGTACTGATGATGAAATGGAAGGGTTACAAGACAAAATTACGATGTCCCTTCCAGAATTTTGGGGATTATTCATATGCATTCCACGCAGGTAAAGCTCGGGATACATGAAATTGATTAGGAACCTGAGGCGAAGAGAAGCAGATAAATCCCGTGAAAAAAAGCCGAGACTGATAGTGAGCACTGAAAGGGATGAAAGAAAATTCCAAATCCGAACTTGAGCCAGGAGACACCGGAACGGAACGGTTAATGTACAGCCACCATCTCCGTTCCGTTCCCTTGTTGATCTCCTTCGAGTCAGCGCGGCCATGTCAATCCAAATTCATCGCAAGCATCGACGCATCGATTCGCGCGCTCCTCTTCTTGGGAACGAACGCATGGTCCTGGAAGCTGCCGCTGGAGCCCTGTCGACACGAAGGCATGCAGTTCCGCTCTTCAGGGCTTGTGCCTGGATGGGAAACGGATGTGACGATAGAAAGGTGTGTAGAATTTGCGACTATCCCAACCGGGCTTTTATGTATCTCAGTCTTAGACCGTTCGGTTGGCGAGCCTATATTCACGGCCTCATAGGTTCCGACTCCCGAGGCATCTTGACCCACATCCCGGACTCTTCATGAAAAAAAATGCGACATCGTGTCGCTTTTTCAAGTCTTTTACGCTCAAGTACTCTATAGACGTCTTGTTTGCACCGACTTCCTGGCGAAGGATTCTTGGAGGGCTTGAGAAACGGTTGAGCCTCTCAGGTCCGCTGCTCATTTTCTATTTTTCCACATCAAGCCTCGTCAGTATCTTGGACACCTTATCTACTACCCGGCGAGTCCTCATCGGCATGGCGGTCTTCGAACGTGCGGAACGTGTTCTAGTCATTCAAGGAGCCGTCTCATCCATGAGTGCCTGCAAGAGGCCATACTCGTCGAAAATCGCCCCTTCTTCCTCTTCGGCACACCGCCCAATCTCGTCTGAAACCGCCCGAGTTTCCTGCCCCGCCGCGACACTTTTTTTCTTCCAATATCATTATACGTACCGTGTCGCGATATTCGGCCCACCTCCTCGTCCGTCCTCTGGAGCGCGAAGTGCGGGGGATCATGGACGATCGGTGGCCGACGGTGCCCCCCGCCTGCAGGCTTCCTTCTTTCTTCGTCGTGGGATGGATCGGACTCCATGCGCTGACGCCTTTTCATCGTGTAGCAAGCAATTCGTCTCAATGGGTTCCCGGGTCTCGATGAATTGGAGGTAGACGGCAGCGCACCGTTTCTTGGCATCCATCGCGGTGCTCGGAGACGTGCACGACGCGCGGTCTGATATTATGTCGGTATTGACGGCACAGTCGGAGGGTAGCGGCGCGACGCCGACCTGTTCTCTTCAGCTTCTGTGTGATTGGTTTCGCAATCGCGCCTGCGCGAATCTCTCCCGATGCGCGTGGATGTATTCGTCAGTCTCCGCGCAGCCGTGGATCCATCCTCTACTCGAGACGCCCTGCTTCCCCCCCTACATACCCGCGACCACATTCTATTACTGCACACCGGCACTGCACTGCGCGCGGATACCTTGTAACCCGCGTATCTCGTACCGCGATAGTGTTTGCCGTGCTTGCAAGCGCGCCCTACCTGAGTCTTGCTGCGGCGCCATCATCACTTGCACGGACTCCCACTGACGCGGATCCTCCATGGCGAGAATGCTGCGCGCGACTAGCCCTGGGATGCACGTCAGTCTGTGTTCGCTACTCTCCGCCGAGGATCGTTCGTCCTCGATATAGTTTACATAAAGACCACCTCCGGAACGCCGAAGATTAGGGAGGCTCGGATTGCGCGCACCCTCTGGGGAGGTGGAGTGTCTGGAAACCGGCGCCCTCGCGGGCTGGTACTTATATCTGACGCTACTCCATTCACCCCCGCCAGACACCAGCCCCCAGCGGTAGCATAATAGTAGGGCTCCCATGGCAGACCACGGACACGGCCAGGGTTGCAGTCGGAATCGAGCTGCTCCTGTAGTAGCACCTATGTATCGAATAATATCTGCAATTGAATTGGACCGGAACACGGGCGGCCAAAGAGGTCCAACTAATTATGATTGGTCAAAAGATGTATCCTATCTTCTAACCGGGATTGCGGCATTATATTATCGAGTAAATGGTATTGGGAGAATGAGTCTAGGAAACACTAAACGCCAGCCCCCCCTCGATCTGCGCGGGCCAGTCTGGGTCGAAGGTCGTAGAAAACCTGCGGAGGGATCGAAGCTTCGCGCATTGCCGAGTTAGCGGTTGGCTTGGGCTGGAGATCTCCCTCGTCAGGACCGGGCGTGAAGGCATCATGAGTGAGGTACGCACTGCTGCGCTTCTTCTTGACGGGCGGTGTCTCGTCGTCCGACTCCTCTTTCTTTCGCTTCTTGGGGATGAATTTGGGGGCGGCTTCTGCGAGGCATGAGCAGCAGGTAGAGTGAAACAGTGGCGTGGACTGACTGCGAGTAGGCTTAGTAGGAGGAGCGGCAGCGACTATGAAAGAAATCTCAGATGTTCTGCCGATGTTGGTGAGTAATTAGACTCTGACCCTTCGACTTTGGTTTCGACTTGGCGGCTGAATGGTCCCGTCAGCATAGAGTGGAAGTGAAGCAGTATTACGGACTCACTCGACGTTGGCTTCGAAGTGGCTATCAAGAACGAGATTAGGGACACGATTCATGTCAGAGGGAAATTGTATATCCACCCTGGGGTCTGGGCTTTGCTGGAGTTCTATCTACGAGGCGTTAGCAGAGACGTCACGCAAGAAAGTAGTGCATCCTCACGAGTTCGTGCCTTCACGGGGACTATTAAGAAAGATATTGTACGCGCATTAAGAAGTGTTGTCAAGCAAGATCTCGAGGGACATACCTCTGGATGGCTTGGGCCTGATCTCCTCTTCATCCTCCTCCTCCTCTGACTCGTCGCCTTCCACTTCCGAATTCTCCTCTTCCATCTCGAGTTTCAGGACGGCCGCGGAGCCGACGACATTGGTTAGCGCCACCAACAAATCCTTCATAACTACGCTCAGGAACACAGAAGTGATCAAATAAATGGCGCTTACCTCCAAGGCGGCACCTTGTTGAGTGGCCTTGGTCCTGGCCGATTTCTGCGGAGTCACGAGTAGTGGCCAGACCAGGCATGATCGGATAAAACAATAGGCACCTTGGGGGGAGCGATGGATACCTTTCTCGTTTTAGGTGGGGGAGTTGGCGTAGGTTTGGCTGGGGAGATAAAAAAACTAAATCAACGGGTAAGCAGTTGAGCCGCGGAAGGCCAAGCACCTTCCTCCTCCTCCTCCTCTTCATCCGACGATGGCTCCGTTTCTAGGGCCCTGAGAAAAAATTCAGAATTATCAAGGCATTAAATGTGACCCTAGAGAACCCTAACCCTGCTTGTCGCTGCCGGGCCACTTGCAAAACCCTCCCGTCGAAATCGGGGATGGCCGTGCTCCGACGCTTCCAAGCGTCGGCTTTGTGGAGGCGGCTCCAAGCGAACTCGCTCTACGACAGTCAGCTGTAGCGTACATTTATTCGGATTGCATTACCTTGGGACCCAGTAACTTGAATGCAAGGGTTCGGTCCTCGAGGAGTCGCCCCGGATCTGCGAAAAACTCGATCAAATTTGCGTCGTCTTTTTCATCAAATCTGGATGCCAGCCAGGTATCAAAAAGTGCGAAGCCGAAAAAAAGAGGGACTCGTACCTTGGCCCGGCCATTGGGTTGCGCGCTGGAGATGAGAGTAGGTAAGAAGAAGGAAGGAAGGAAAATGTGACTGGGCCGAAACGTATATAGACAACTTCTCGTCGATCTTGTGTCTTCGGAATGATGTCGGAGCATGGGCCGAGGCTGGTCACACAAATGAACTTCCCTTGATGTGTCGGAGCCTAGAGTTTGGGTCCGAATGCCCTAAAAAAAAAACAGGATGAAGGACAGACAGTTTTGGCAGCGCACCTTTCTTGTCCTCTCCCCGAGCGCAGGCAATGGAAATGCGTCGACGTTTGTTGTTCTATTTTTTAATAAGACGCGGTCTCGTTTCCTCGGAGCCCCTGTGATTGAACATCGGGAGGATTCGTGTGGCTAGATTCGACCACAGGTAAAAACCATGTGAAAGAAAGATTATGGGATTTTTGCTGACAATGCTGGAAGGAGAATGTACGCGAGACCAAGGACGCACCAGGCCTCCTCGGACGTACGATACGACGTGGTATCCCCTTCCAACATGGGACACACAAACGCCGTTGGTTGAAAATAGGTTTCGCAGGGTTGTGTTTACATCACGTAAGAACATCCAAGTGAAAAAGCAGCCGATTGCGGAAGTACACTTCTGTCGGCAATGCTGAAACCAGCATACGTGAGATGGAGCACGTACCACGCGTCCTCCCACTGGATATTTTTACGAATGCTCTGGCCCATCCCCTTGGAGCGGCGGGCCATCATTGACAATCGAATCTGAAACGTTTTGAACGTTTTGATGCTGCAGCCAGTCTGCAGCCTGAACCAGACCATCCCGGAGGTCGGCACGTGCTCAAAAGGGGATCAACCGAACGAAGAAGATACCGGCGAATGAAACATACGACATAGAAGGATGAAAAGCGCGAAGAACTGTGGTTCAAGATATCTGTAGCATTCAAGGTGGTACATCCTATGACGATTCCTGTCCGTTAAATCTACCCAATACTGAAAAGATTGACCACAAGACCAAATCCATTAGCGATACGGCGCTTCAGATGTAAGAGTCGCTACTGGTAGAAATAATCTACCCGCGGATCAATTGGTCGCCGGCGCAGTTTTGAAAACGGAACACTTACATCGCCACCCGTTACGTTACTGTCGAGAGGCGGGCCAGCAAATGCAACAAGCATCTTCCTCTGTCAATGCATCTTAGCAAGCGCCGCGCTTTCTTTGGAGCCGCAAGCTCAATTGAGAGAGCGTTAGTCACCCGAAGCCGTCAACGGAACCATTCATTCCGTGAGTGGGTCAAGTGGAACGCCGCACGTAAATACGTTGCGGACCTTTCAACGGAACCCGAAGAACGCATGCGCGAATTTATTGCGCGTCACTGAGGGAATTAATGAAATGAGGTTTATGTCAAACCACAATCGAATCTGTAAGCACTTACCTTGGTAGAATATCTTTCCAGATGACTGGCTGCTCGACTGCTACCGATTACTGCGTTGCGAACGTGTTTTTCTGGGTATATCACACGTCTGAGGGTGCGGTAGGAGGAATCTCTGAATCGGAAGGACAATTTAACACTCGCATTTCCCTAGTCGAGCCATCTACCTTCGAGCGCAGCACGTAGCGAATTTTCGTGCTGGCGAGGAATGATACCTGAAGAATCATCTACACATGTGTGGCACGTGGATGGATCGGCGTGCGGATCCCATAGATTTGAGCGGTAGGAAGAACAAAAAGGTCGAACTCGAGACCGTGGGTGGCTATCGGCGCTGCGGGTGATAATACGTAGTGCAGCCATCTGAGCGTAACAGCATTGATAAAGCACTGTTTAGAAAGCACGGTCTGGCGAAACGGGAAAGGACTCGCTGAGATGTGTCCATCATTAGCAGCAAGAGTTCGCTGAGTCTGAGCGTCAGTCCTAACTTTCTTGTGGCCCGATAATCCACAGGTGCACCGCTGAGACTGTGGACGAATCGAGAAGAGGAGTGTGAGTTTTAGAAGGCAGGTAGACGCACCTTTGCCTCAACACCGCATCATGATCAACGCCGCATCACAGGGTTGTATTGAGAAGCTCAACGGACCAGCTGATAGACTGTAGCTGAATGACATGACGAGCGGCTCTCGAAAGAATCAGGAGCATGAGTTGTTGGCAAGAACGTTGAGACGCGGCGCTTCGATGGGAAGGAAAGCCAAGCGTTCGTTAGGTCTCGGTCAGATTTCAGATTTGGTTGAAGTCCATGAAAAGTCCATACCCGGCTGAGGATTAGGTGGTTGAATTTCCAACACCTGGGTTGAACTCGAAAGTCAGAGTACTTTAACTGAATGATATACAGCGTAAGTGGTAAGTCAAGAGTCAGTGAGGGATTGAGGACTAATGCAGATATGGATTGGAGTCGATTCAAGCCCGTTTGGTCAGAAGTCGAGTTTTGTGTAACGGGGTCAATGTGAGTACAGCTGGCCCGGCCCCATTTCACGAGCGTTAGGTCCGCAAAGCGGTAGTGGAGTCGAGACACACAGTATTAATTTCCTGCCACTGGATGATCCTTGGGGTTTGGAATTCGAAGAGTGGGTCTGAAAACATAACCTTAGCATTACACTCGCCGACAGAAACGAGGGGGGGAGGGAGGGAAAAGAAATAAAAGGACTGAATCATGAGGAACGACGACATAGCTAGCCCGGATCAATGAACAACTCCAATTATTGCATGCATGGGCAAGAGAATCGGAGAGAATCCACGGCGGGGCAAGAAAGCGATCTTGAATTCGTCAGGCAACGTGGAAGCAACAAAATAGAAAATAGAACTTGTATTCCAGACCATTAACCCAGAAAGTATCCAAGCCAGAAGCTGCGATTGGCGTGATGACGAAAAAGATGGTCAATCTCCCAATGGGTGCCGAGGTCCGACTATATCCATTCTTTATGGCACATATACTGTGCAAAAATTATTTGGATGACATCTTGGTGGAAACAGGGGTTTTTGGCTTACATCTTCGAAGTGGAAACAGGGTTTTTGGCTGCAACTCCCAAAATGGGGACATCTTTAAACTTGGTTGCATTCCTTGTAGAGGTTCGCAGTTCACCTGGCTCTAATCAGCTGCTTGGAGTGTCTTGGATCTTTTTTGACCCCTAGGGCAGCGTAACTGATCGGATTGATCGGAACAATGATCCGAATGCTCCGTTGGGATCCTAAGAAGGATATTTTATGGTTTTCGAGCCTCAGAGAGCAAAGAACCTTAAATATGTCAACAAATAGATTTTTTCGGGTGAAAATAGTCACTTGGGGAAATTATAAGACGAATCCCAGGGCCCCTAAAACTTTGGGCAAAATTGTTAGTCCGCAAAGTCAAACTACGGTAAATTCTCTTCAGTATTTACCTGAACCTTGCTGGTAGGTTCTCCAAATGGGTCTTCTGCTTCTTATGTACCTAAAATATGATGTCCGAGAGACTTGAACTGAGGCAGAAATGCACAGCGGCCGACAGAGTACGAATTGATCCCGGGCCGGTAGTTGGGATCTGATCCCAACATTTTGGTGATCAATCCCAATTTTGCCGAGATGCCAACCACTTGCTCAGATGTAAGCCATTTGAAGAAGTTGCATCTAAATTGAAGATGTAAACTTCCTGTGAGTTGCCACCCAAGCTAATGTAAGTTGTCATCAAAAACCCTGTAAAATTTTGCTAATTTTTGCACAGTATATCGCCCATAATTCTTCGTCGCCGAGAGAGTTCACACGCACATGTTGGCCTGGCGTCGCTGGGATCTGCATGGCTTCGTGTGGGCTTGAACACATTCAGGCGTTCAAATGGTTTGCAGAATCCAGCGGAGGCGTTGAAGAATGAGGAAGAGGCGGCGTCTCAGGAAGCATGGAGACAGAAGCGCAGAATGAGGTCGGTGGCACCGGTTTTGCGAAAGATATAAAGAAAGTGGAGAGTGAATTGAATTCAGAAGAGGAACACATTGCGTAGTATGCTGCATGCAGGTTACAGGTAGCACATTTTGGAGTCGGAGCGTAAAGTGGACGGGTGATGCGGGTTCAGAGAATAAGAGCTCTGTTGAATACGGAGATCTCCGGCCACTTCAGTTCCTCAAAGTTCGAGAATTTGTTTGCGAGGGGAACTTGAAAACTGCCACAGCAACACGTAGGATGGGAGTCAGGAGCAACCGGTAGATAATGCCGGCAGATCAGAGATTGATCGGAGACGGCCGGCCCGCATGTTTCTTTCATTGGCTTCACTATTCAATGAGTCCATCTGGAGACATGACGCTCCCAGTGTTTGGTTCAGGACAGTCATAATCGGGCTTTTAAAGCGTGGAAAGCTGGCGTCGAATCCGGACAGTTACAGGATTTTTTTTTTTTTTTTTTGTGGAACGTTTGGTGTAGCGAGATCAAAGGGCACTTCTGCTCCCCCATCGTCGGTTTCCGAGGTCCGCAGGCGACTCCCCTCCACCGTGTCATGGGCCGACATAGTCGGTCATCTCTCACCCGTTGATTTGAGGCCTTGGACTTGGAACCCGGCCAGACGGTAAATCGACCACTCGAGGAAATGCGCTTTCGCACTCGTGCTCAGTGTTGCAGCACGGCGTGTGGGGCTTCAGCTTCCTCGTTGACTCCGTTAGCCCGGCGACCTTGCGGTTGTCGGGTTATCTTCATCGTCAACTCAGCCGATACCCACTAAAACCTCGACCTCCCTTGTCCAGTCTCTCGGGAGTGTTTCTTCATTTTTCAAGACTTTCCTCCAAGTATCCAGTACTACTGGTTTTTTCAGTGACCTTTTGCCGTATTTAAGTTTGTCTGTAAGTACTCGGTCTAATGCCAATCTATTATTCATCGTTTTCAACCACCTTTTGTGGATTTCTTGTATTGATGCTGGGTCTTTTTGCTGTATGACTCTCTCGCATCGCAGTCGCCATATTAGGTGGGCAGACTCAGATACCAGTATCCTGAAGAGGCGCGTTATACCGAGGCTATCTTTTGCAGTTGCGCCGCAGGCCATTATTTGGCTTATTACTGGTCGCAAGTCTTCGCCTGTTTTCTTCTGCCACATTTCGCTAACAAGGTCCCATATCTGTGATTGGCCGGGTGCATCGCACTCCGTGAGTATGTGTTTCATTGTCTCTGTGACACCACAGTGCTCGCATTGACCCTTCTCTTCGTGGCCAACTATGTGTGTCCAGTGGTGTCCGACTTTGTACCCGTCGTGGATTAGCATCCACAGGAAGTACCGCACGCTCCGTGAGAAGTCCTTGTGTTTCGTGGATTTCCATATTTGAGCCTTAGAAGGTGGTTCATCATCCGCATTCTCGGCGGCCGCTTGCGCATATTCCATGTTGCGTATAGTGGCGGGCCTGTCCAGTGCGTCTTGGTATGTCGGTTTTTTACGTTTTATCTTGCGTATAATCTTATAGGCTAACGACTGGGTCATGGCTTGTAGTTTTGCCCCGGGCAGGGTGAATTCTCCGTTAATGGAGGTGTCTACTACGTCACTTTCTGTTTTGGAATTTGCTTCGCTAGCCAGTGCGTCTGCAGCCTCGTTTCCAGGGACTCCGGAGTGTCCTTTTACCCATTTAAAGGTGGTCCTTGATTTTCTTTCTCTCAGTTTTGCAGTCGTCGTTTTCATCACCTCCCCATTGGAGACTGTAAAGAAGCCTTCGTCTTCCCATCTTTTTAGGTTCTTTGTGAGTCCATTCATTGCATACTTCGAGTCAGTGTGTATACTCAGCGGGATATTTTTATCTGCTATTTCCACGGCTTCCTTCACCGCGACAACTTCTGCCACCTGATTGGATGGGTCCATTTCATCCGGGATTCGGATCGCTCTATTCCTGGGGTCACCATCCCCGAAGAATACTCCGGCGCCTGCTCTCACGTTCTGCATCCCATTATTTATGGCAGATCCATCGGTGTGGACAACTGTCTCTCCCGCATTTAGATCCGGTGCGTGTTCGCTGTTTGGTGCCCATCCGTATGGGTTCTCTATTTCCTCCGTGAAGATTCGAAATGTGTCTGCAATCGTGCCGTGCGTCGTGATTCTCGGGTCGAAATCGGCTATGTCGGGGTCGTCTGATTCCTGCGGTGCTCGCTCGTAATCTGCTGGCTGTTGCAGTGTTGGGTCCCACTTCTCCTCTAGTGACGCTACCATGTCACGGGCTTTTATATAGCATTTAGATGGGTGTCTGCAGCCCGTAATTGTTCTCGTTACGCTGCATGCGGCACACCGGCAGTCTATCCGGGCTGTATGTCGCGCCGTTCCAATTTTCCGTCCTAGTTGCACCGCATCTTTCACTGTCTTAACTCTGTGCTTCTCTTTTAGGCACTTGACAACGTCTTTGCTTATGCTGAACATTGCCTTGGTTGCTAGCGACTTCAAGTGGTACCAGATCGGCATGTCTTCCTGGATTGTACGTGAGACGGCAATAGCGTCCATTTTTAGACCGTATTTTTGTCCTGCTGCTATCATGTTTGACAGATCCTTTCCTATCTCGGTCGCGGATAGTAGGGGTCGCCAACTCTGCAGGTACGTGTTCATTCGCAGAGCCTCGTCGACATTGAGGTCTGCACCAGTTGCTTTCTTCGCGAGGATTTCGTCCGCTACAAAGCACCATAGCGGTCTGTCTGGTCCGAAGCTCAAGTACGTCTTCAGCCAGGTTATCGTTATCGCCTCGTTCCTGGCTACAATGTCTAGCAGATCCTTGCCACCCATTTCTCGGGGGGCGTATACTGTCTCCTTATTGACGGTTACATTCGTTTTTTCCGCCCAAAGGAAGTTTCTGATTCTCTTTTCTAGTCTTTTCTCGATTTCGGCAGGCATTCCCTGCACTGTGGCGAGGTATTGTGTCATCCCACCAACCACCATTAGGATGATTAGGCGGCGTCCTTCCATCGACGGGTGGCCAAGTTCCCATCGATCCAACGCTGCATCTATTTTTTCTAGTGTCCGGGCCCAGGTTTCCACTTGTTCAACTTTGTTGCCAACCCAAGCCCCAAGGGTGCGTATTGGTTCTCCCTCGGCTGCGATCTTGATGTGTTCTGGTATCATGGTGCCTGCTGTGCCGTTGATGAAGCGGTTCGCACGTACTCGGTCTCTATGGTCTATTTTCCCAATTGGAATCATTTCGGTTTTACTTATGTTGAATTTTGCCCCCGCAGCTACACACCACTCATCCAGGACCTCAAGTAGGTCGCCAAAGTCGTCTTGCCAGTCAAGGTATACTAGCGTGTCATCTGCGAACAGGGTAGCTATTAGTTTCTCGCTTTTCCCCCGGATTTTCAACCCTATAAGATTGGATTGTCGTAAGGATTCCGCGAGGGGTTCAATGGCGAGGTCAAAGAGAAGGCAGGACAGTGGGTCTCCCTGTCGTACGCCCCGAGTCACTTTGAATGGGTGGGTGCTCTTCTCGCCGTTGAGTATAACGTACGTGTATGCATCACTGTACAGTGCTTTTATCGTATTGATAAATTCATCGGGGATTCCGTAGCTTGCTAGAGCACGCCATAGGTAATCATGTTCAATTTTGTC
Source organism: Mycena galericulata (assembly GCA_029289565.1). Lineage (NCBI taxonomy): Eukaryota > Fungi > Basidiomycota > Agaricomycetes > Agaricales > Mycenaceae > Mycena > Mycena galericulata. The sequence goes on along the minus strand of JARKIA010000285.1, from coordinate 11,265 downwards.
GTATGCCTTCTCCTGGTCGAGGGCAACTATGACTCCGTTGCACTCTGTTGCTTCGGCCAGTTCGATTATTCTCTTGGTGAGCCAGATTTGATCGCGTATCTGGCGCCCTGGTACGAATCCGGCTTGGTTTGGATGGATGAGGTCGGGTGCTATCCTGGCTAGTTTAATTGTGAGTGCCTTCGTAAATATTTTGTAGTCCGTGTTTAAGAGGGATATTGGTCTGTAGTTCGCGATGTTGGCCTTGTCATTCTTTTTGTATAGGGGGCACATCCAGCTCTCAGAGAACTTGGTGCCCGGCACCATGCCGTGGTCCTGTATGTCATTGTAGACTCTGTGTAGGATGCTCAGAATGTTGAACCCCGGTTTGTTTTCTGAGACGGCAGTCTCGTATCGTGCGTTTAGCATTTTCCATATCTCGTAGGTTATTCCGTCTAGTCCTGGGGCTTTGAAGTTCGCTGACATCTTAAGTGCCTCGCGGACGTCTTCCAGTGTAAGGCGTGCCCTTAGTATTTCTTTTTGTTCGGGCGTGACGTTTCGCACCGTCCGATTCAGTATGGTCTGGATCTTCTCCTCGCGTGCCTCTGGTGGTGTCTCGCTGCGTTCGGACTGTATTCTGTTGTGGTAGTCTCGCGCCATGGAGGCCATTTTCTTCGAGTTCATTTCGTACTGCGGGGGCGCATCTGGGTCGGCAGTGTTTTTACGCAGCCGGTGCATTAATTCGCGCGGTTTGTTGGGTTTATTTAGCTTTGACCAGTACCTGCTGATTATCTCCCCTTCTAGTCGGTTCCGAACTTGCGTGCTCAGTCTAGCAGCTTGGTATCTTTGTTTTTGGAGTTTTATTAGTTTCTCGGTGACAACTGCGCTTGCTAAACCTCTCTGGTCGTCGTTTAGTTTTTTGTTGTGAAGAATACTGTCCAGCGTAGCCTCATGCGCTGCTATTTCCTTGACTATTGGAGGGATTAGTATCTTGGCCCGTTCCCGGGCTTTAGCGCATATTTCCTGTTTAAACCTTGCGTACAATATTTGCAAGTTATAATGTGGGGTTCGGGTGTTAGGTTGGCTGAGTGTTTCTGCTTCTCCATATAGAGTTAACCCTTTATCAAGGATGTACTGAGCGAGGACTTTGTCCCGTGCGAGATGGGGTGGCCATACAAATCTGCCATGGCCAATTGTGGGTGCTTCAGCTGTTGTCAGACGCATGGTCACCATTCGATGGTCGGTCTCTATTCCGACCGTCTGTATGTCCCACTCGAAAGTTTGTTCAAATATCTCTCTCTTGACACATATCCTATCTATCCGTGATTGTGCCCCCCCTTGCGTCGCCGCCTGGTGGAAGGTATATGAGCATGTGGTCGGGTTGGTCTCCCGCCACCCATCAACCATTTGTAGGTAAGTCTTTAGGTTATCAAGCGCTTCTACTGCGGCATCGTTGTCGGTGTGCGCCGGGAGCCTATCTAGCGCGGATTCTACGAGGTTCCAATCTCCTCCCATGACGTCGGGGCGTCGCACGTTGGGGTGTGTCTCAAAGTATGTTTGTATTGCTTTCCAAAACGCAGCACTCTCAGCCGGGGCGTTGGGCGCATATATCCCCAGGATGGATAGCGGCGAGCCATCTACGTTCTTCATTTCAAGAAGAAGGGCGCGGCCCGGTATTATTTCTCTTGTTTTCGCGTCCTCTGTTTCAACCATGTTCTTGTTTAGTACAAAGGCTACTCCTTTGGCATTCGCGGTGAGTGGGTCCTTTGTAAATTCAAGTCTGATGGCTCGTGCGAAGAGACTGTCAATATCGTTTTTCCGTTGGTCATCCATATGGGCCTCGCTTACGATCAAGACACCAAGCTTTTGTTCTCGCATTATTTGCCAGAGTTCATACCATTTGTTCTTGGGACTGTGTACATTTACATCTCCGTGTCCCTTTATGTTTAGTGCTGCAATCTTTGCTGATGCCTTCGTGTTTTTTTTACCGCGGTTTCTATTTTCGCGTGGCATGGCTGGGCCAGGGTATACTCTCTGGCCGTCGCGCACGTTGTTTGTCTGCGGTGCGTTAGGAGGGGGTTCCGGTGGCGGTCCGGGGGGCGGGGGGTTATTCGCTCGGGCCTCTGCGAGTCCTTCTTGCCATTCTCTCTGGATCTGGCGGAGGAATTCATCATCGAATACCTCCTGCTCCGGTTCGGGGTCACGAGGGGCGGGGTGGTCTCCCTGGCCACCTTGTTCATTCTGGCCTGCGCTGTCGGCGCTATTAACCGGGGTTAAAAAAGGACTATCGTCTGTCCTGGGCTGGGTCTGCCTTGGGGGTTGGGTCTGTCCCCGCGCATACAGCGCTGGATCACGGTTCATTGTGTCCTGGGTACCAGTATCACCAGTACCCGTCCGCATGGTCACGGACTGCGTGGATGGGTGCCTTTCATCGATTCGTCGGGGTGGTGCGCTTCCCCCAGAGGGTGCAGTGCGGCCAGCCCGACTCGTCTCCGGGCGACCTACCACGCTTTCCCCTCCAATCCGTCGGTTATCCTCGGGCTGGCGACGGCCGGTGGCGGAGCTGTCGCCCCCTCCAACCGACGTACTACCTGCACCTGTACCGTTATTGTAAGCACCGTTAAAATGGGATTCATTATAATTGATAAAATTTGCCGCGGGTGAGAAGGAACTGTCTTGGGCCCCGCTAAGGTCCAGACAGTGTTTCCTACCTTTGTGGGGTTGGGGCTGGTTGTTCACCGTGCTTCCAGGGGACACGATTACTACACCAATCCCATGCCAGGACTGCTGGCCGGCGGACCCCGGCCTAAATAGGCCCCGCCGTTGCGGCGCAACTCCCGCGGGCCCGCTGTTAGGCAGGCCCGCGTTCGTTGCGCATGTACCCTCCCCCGTTTCCTGTCCCGCGCTTGCGCGCGGTCAGTAAATGTGGCGGGTTAGGGCTGCGTGCCTTCCGGCACGACTTCTTCCGGTCCCAGAACCAGGTATTGCACTTTCCGTACGTTCGAGCTCATCTAGGTTCACGAAATAATATGATTCCCTTATATGGCCGTAGCACTGAATATCCTTCAGGATCGTCTAGCACATGGGGGGTTTCATTTGCTGGCCTGCATTTGAGTATGTTGTTGGTTGTGGGCCAGCTTGTAATTCTCTTTCATGTTCTCAGAGCTCCCGTTGAGTATTCGTCGTTGCAGTTTGAGGACTATATTGTTCTGTAGTCAATTTGTGGGCAGACAGGGAGGGGGGAGAATAGGATCAATTCAGGCCTCTACGGTATGTACATAGCGTATGTACGCGTAGGAATTTTTTTTCGGGGGGGGGACAAGATAACAATAAGCAGAAAAAAGGTATATATAGGACGAGACGATGGGGACGGCAGTGGCGTGCTTTGGCAACCGACGTGTCATGGCAGGTGTTAGTAGCCTCCACGGCCTCGTCCACCTCGCCCTCTCGCACCGCGGCCTCCGCCGCCGTTGTTCCAGCCGCCGCGTCCGCCACCTTGTCCGCCGTCTTGCCCGCCACGTCCGCGGCCTCTGCCTCGGGCCCGGCCGCCGCCGCCGTTGTTGGCGGGGGCGAGTGGGCCCTCCGTGAGCTCACTGATCTGACCAGGGGGGCCCCACCATTGCGGGTCGTGGGTGAAGGAGCACCCGGAGGCGAAGTGCGTGTCGTTCTTGCAGACGACGCAGCGTGGGCCGAAGGATGGGCGAGGGGGGTCCATCGACTTGTAAATGTAGTAGCCGCTCACTAGCTGCTCAGGGCAGATGGCTTTGGTGAGAGCTTTCCAGCCAGCGGCGTTCGTTGTGCAGGGTTTGATGAATACGACGAATTTCTCCATGATGGGGTCGAAAATGGGGTCCACGGACAGCGAGAGCTTGTGGCGACGCTCGTCGAGTGAGCTTCGGTCGGCGGCCCAGGTGGTCTGGTCTAGCATTTGGCCGACATTTGCGTCCGTCCGAATGTGCTTCGTCAGCGCCGCGCGGAGGTGTAGCTTGCCAGCAGCGGATCCACCGCCGATGGACGGGCCGTAGATCCCCGCCACCCAGGGGATCTTCAGATCCTCCGGGCTGATGACTTGGAAGGCAAACGTTTTGTCGACGGCGAAGGTTTGGTAGGCGGCCAGAGCGGCTCTTGCCACTGGGTTGGGGACGTGGATCCCAAACATGATCGGCCCTGGGTAGCGGCTCCCAGTGCCTGGGGGACCGCTATTGCCGTAGTTGGGGTCCTTCGCGGCAACGGTGAACACCGTGACCTCGTTGGGCCCCACGACGGCGGATAAGGCGTTGGTGGCGACGTCTACGAGGTTGGGAAGTCGCGCGAAGGCATACCTGCCGGCGTTGAAGGGGACACCATAGAGGTGCTCTTCGGGTTTATCTTTGAAGGGGGCGAGGGACTCGTCGGAGACGTTTTCTTGGATGGCGGTCTCGGATATGACGAAGGTGTCGAAGTTGCCCACGCTGGGCTGGACCTCGGTAAGTCTCCCAAGGTCTGCGGGGCCGGTGGGTCCGAGGGGCTGCGCGGCGGGGAGTTTGCGGTGAGGATTTAGGGCCCGGTCTGTCGGTTCAGCGGCGGCCTGCGTCATGAGGTCGGGGAAGCCAAACTGGGCAACGGCGGCAGCAGCGGCTGCGGGACCCGCATTCTGCACGGCCGCGACGACGGGATTCGCGCCTTGCCCCGCGTTCCCGAAGACGAACATCGGGCCAGCAGCATTGGGCTGTACATTGGCCAAGGGGTTTGGGTTAGCAGCTGCGGCCGGGGCTGGGGCGTTGAGAACGATGCCGAGAGCATCGTTGGCGTTAGCGGGGTGCGCGAAGAAAAACTGGTGCGCGCCGGGTCCCTGCGGGACGGGGGGTTCGGGGGGGCGCGCCACGCCCTGCACAGGCGCGGCATGTACCAAGGCGGGGGCAGGCATTCCCGGTGCCTGTCCGACTTCGAATGCTGGTGCTGCCTCGGCGTTGTCGATGGACATGGCGGCGAGGCCGTCGCTCTCGTCGTCGGCCCCATCGGCTGCGTCGGCGGCGTCTGCGTCGACCATGGTGTCGTCAGCGGGATGTACAGCAGCGGCTGCTTCGTCCATCTGGAAATCTTTGTTGGGGGGAGGGGGGGTGGTCTGCGTCAGTGTCCTGTGTGGAGTTGTGGGCCGCAGGTCATACCTTCGTCACCAGGCTGCGCATCTTGGGTCAGCGCTTGAACCGCGTCTTGCGCGATTTCGCCGTCTTCGAGATCGCTGACATCGGTCGCGTGGTGACCGGTGTCTAGGCCCTCGTGCTGGCGGTGAGAGGGCGTGGGCGATTCGCTCTGGCTACGGGCGGGGTGCCCTCGGCGGCGCGAGCTGGGGTTGGTTGGGGTTTGGCGGAGCGCACCGAAGAGAGGCAGATTTCCGTGGCTGCCTTGGGCTCGCGGGCTGGCTAGGAAAACGTTGGTGCTGGCATCGAGAGTCGGGGTTCTGTGTGCCGAACCTGAGCCCGAGACCTTGCGGTTGATGCCGGGGGAGGGGCGTTCGCGGTCTGAACGAAAGTCGGGGAGATGGGTGGTAGTGTCATCCGAGACACTGGCGCGCGCGGTTTTGTGGGGGCTGGTTACGTCTACGTTCTCGGGGTTGTCATTGGAGGCGCTCATAACGGCAGTTGGGCGGTGGGAAGTCCGTTGACAGCGGTGTTCGATGGTGGGCGTAAGAAGGCTGGAGTCCGTAAAAAATTACTTCCGCGGAGGCAGATTTTATAGTCTCACGTGGTCGCTCAGCTGTATAGTTGCACGTGTTCTTTGGTGGGTGGGCCTCAGAGTCAGAGGGCGCCTGGCGTCGTCGACGATGGCGGCGGCCATACTGTAGGTTTTGCGCTGCAGTCAGTTGCTTTATGTATTCCCTCCATGTAGCAGTTCTTTACATGCGTTGTTTGTAGCTATTCGAGCTGGTCTACTCGTTTGACTTTTCGTTCTCCGTTTTCATTGTGTTGGGCGTTCATCGTCGCCGGCGCGGGTCTGCGCTAACCCTGGTCGGGTGTACCCATTGTCGCGGGTGGGGAGTGCGGTTCGTGCCTCCCCGCCGCCATCGGCGGCAGGGGGGACCTCGCAGCTGTTATCGCCCCCAAGAGATGGTGGTGGTAAGAAGTCACGAGGCCCCTCGTTACAGGATTATTGCTCTCGAGAGCTGTGTCTTGAAACTCCTGACGCTACTCATTCACAAACGCATCACGGACTGGGCGAACTCACGAGGACACATCCCGGACTTCCAGAACGGCTTCAGGGAGGGATATAGAACAAATAACAATCCCTTCATTCTGCGCTGCGTGAAGGAATGGGTGCGTGCCCGTGGTTCGACCCTCTACGTCGCCGCCGTGGATGCTACGAATGCTTTCCCGTCGACCGATCACCCAACGCTATGGCTGAAACTCATGCGGATGGGAATGGGAGGTGCTATCTTTGATTGGCTGCGCATGCTTTACCGACGCATGGAATACTACGTCCGGCATGGGGATATACGCTCAGCGGAATTCAAGGCCTTTATTGGACTGCTTACTGGCGACCCGGCCTCCCCCGTGCTTTGGATTCTGTTCATGGCTGACCTTGTCATGTTACCGGATCCGGATGACCCTATCCTGTCGGAAGTTAGGATTGCGATCATGGCCCAGGCAGATGATATTCTTCTCGTCTCTCTCTCGGCTTCTGGTCTGCAGCGCAAGCTGAATGCACTTGCTGGCTGGTGTTCAAAGAATTTTATTGTCATAAACCTTGTCAAGACAATTATTCTCATTTTTGGACCTAGACCTCGAGCTCTCCCAGATTTCTGTCTCGGTAACGATATCCTGAACATAATGGAGCGCGAGAAATATGTTGGTGTCCACTTCAGAACGGACAAACCAAATATTTTTGAGGATCACTATAAAGCGAAAGCAAGCACTGAGTTTTGGGCCGAATCATTTGTTTTACCATACTTAAAGAGGCGTTCCTAACTAAAATGCTTACTTAATTCCCGGACCGGCGCTGTGAGTCACCGCCTTGGCCCTCTCGGATTTGTGGCTGACGCCGTGAGCCGGCTTCTGTCAATGTGCAAGTGCGCGTCAAGAGGGTAAACTGGTAGTGTGAGATCGAGAACGTGCTGCCGTCTAGGGATCAGACCAATGTGGCGTCGTCCCGCCAACAATACAAAGCATGGACTTTCGCCTTGTAATTTATGCATCCCGATGAAACACATTTTGTCCGTGCAGAAACAATTCATCGGCTGACAGCACTTGAGTCGGAGGAAATTTTGGTTCAATGAGAACCCCAGCAGCTCCATAGTGATTCGTGTAGACCATCTCTCGTTCCGACCAAAACCCTTCGTACATTCTCTTACAACCATCTGACTTAGTCTGCAGGACCCTCCCTATCTAGTGTTCACCCTTCCATTGCTGGTCCATTCCCTCCATGCGAAAATTTCTTCTTCTTCACGTGGCACCTCTTCCGCTTCCCTTCCAGTTCCACCGGCACCTCAGCTCCAGCTCCAGCTCCACCACCCTCACACTCTGTCAACGTCATGCGCTTCCGCTTCCGCGTGCCCACTTGCTCTTCCTTGTCATCCGCGCCCACACCAGCATCACTACCCAGCATATTCACAGGCACCTCCTGCTTCACCGCCTCGAGCTCAGCAAATTTCTGCCCAGAAAGCAAATAAAACAAATTTCCGTCAGTCAAGTTCGGTAAAAGAACGAAACAAAAAATTGGCCACATACGGTCATGGCCGCGCGGCGCCCAGCTTTGGCTTTTTCGTACTTCGTTCTCAGCTTCGCGAGGGCCGCCTAATCATGTAACAAGCGGTCACTTCCGAGTCCTTTTGAATTCGAACCAATACAATACTCACATTATCGAGAAGAGCCGCCGATTGGAGGCTTTCGACGCGCCCACTTAACTCATGGCAGGTCTGCGTTGAAACAGTAAATCAATCAGCCCGCCCCGAGGTACCGCAAACAACCACTTACCACCTGCAAAGCCGAGAGGTCCGTCTCCAGTGCGGCATGTTCAACCTGCAGCGCCGAGCGTTTCGCCTCCAGCGCCGCGTACTCCCTACAGGCTCGCCTTCTGGCGATATCCCGCATCCCGCTCTGCATTTTGCTCCGGGCGCGCAGCTTCGCAACCATCTGCGCTCCGCGTCAAATGGTATTGATATTTCGGTGAAGAGAGAGGGAGATTGACGCTTACCGAATTGGCATTTGCGATCGCCAGCTTTGCCGCGCGTAGCTCACGCCGCGTCTATGATTCACGAGTATTTCAGTCGCGTTAACGACGATAATTGCAGCAGTGATCAAACGCACCGTGACAAGCTCCGCATCCCGCTCCTCCACTTGCTCGCGCACCTGCACAAGTGCCGCACGCGCCTATGTCGGTGGTCAGGACGAACTCTCGGGGCCAGAACAGGGAAATGAATGAACTTACGCGCTTCATCTTCTTTTTGTGTTCGTCCTCGACTGCGACGTGCGCCGCAATCAGTTCCTGGGTGATTCAAATGCGACGTGAGCCTCTGCTCAATGCCTTATTGCGGCGGAGGGCGCGCCTTGTATGGCCGTTCGATATTCTCGGTGAGACATTGCTGCTCGCGTAGTCGACTCCTCTAATCGTCATATGTATATGAACAATGCCCATGGGAACATTGGGATCCGACCCACCAGATGTTCCGCATGTGCTTGTGCATTTTTCAGCTCCTGCACGAGATTGTGTCAGACGATACGGACAATGGCACAAGTCGGAAAGAAAAATGCAGGAGGACGAACCTGTGCGAGAGCGGTGTTCTCTTCACTCTGGAGCTGTATTTGCGCTTCGCGTGCTTCAGTGCAGGCTTGCCCGTCAGCGAGTCTCTGCAGAGGAAATTTTAAGGGTACATGAATATAAGTAAGAACAAATGGGTCTCACTGCTGTAAGCGACGCGTTCTCATCCCCACAGCGGTCGATTTCTGCGTCGCGTCCGGCCAGGCGCATCTGCACGCCGACCAACTGCTGCGGAGACCGCTCAGAAGGTGTACGGCAGATCGTAAAAGGCGAGGGCATGACCGACGCCCACCTCTTGAAGCGCCACGTTTTCCTCGCGGCTGCGCTTCAGCTGCGCCTCGCACTCAGTCAAACGGTCGTGCGTTTCTTGAAGCTCCTACGAGTGGTCAAATCAGAGAAGAACGCAGAACTGAGGGTCAGAGAAACGCACGAGAGCAAGGTCAATCTGAATATAACCGCGCGCCTGAAAAAATGACCACTACATCCAGATCCAGAAATATTCGAGAAAAACAACGCACCTTGTACAGATCCACGGAGAGCGTTTGGTTTTCCGTGAATAGCGCGACAAGGCGTTCTTCCGCCTCCAGTAGCGCTATCTTGAGTGCCGAGCATTCCTGCGCCTCGTCAGATCTTACCCAGTTCTTCAGATTACAGACAAGGTAGCGAAACCCACGGTCTGCATGCTCCGCCTTGCGATGCGCTCCTGCGCGAGGCCTCTCCGAGACGCGGTCAGCGCGGTCAGAAATACCCAGAGCGAGGGAATCCCCTCCTCCGGTTCGTCCTCTTCATCCGAGTCTTGCTCTAACGGATCCTGCATGTACTGTACGTATCAAGGAGTATTGAGGCTGGACAAGGCAGCTTACTTGCGTCTCCGGGAGATCGGGCTGTCCCGGATGGCTATCGGCGAGTCCCGTGATATCTACGAAGGGATCCATTGTGGGGGTAGGAGAGAGGATTCGGAGGGCGGGATGGCGTACGTAAACAGCGTGAATTTACGTATTGTTTCGCAAGTCGAATAGAGTTGAATTTGTTCCGTGCTATTAGGTACTACCCAGGATCCAGAATTCACAAAAATATCATCGTATATATGTAGTGTTCAAAATCGACTTGGACTGGCGACAGTATCTGCTCAAGAGAAAGAAATGAAGAAAAACTAAATCACTCGGACTCTCCCGACGCATGCGGCTAGTTTTCGTTGAGTGAGAATGGGACCAGCGTACGCTTGGAGAGTATTGAATTATCACAGATGTGAGTCATGTACTCCCCGAGTCAGCCAGGGAGAGATAGAGCACAGATATCGAGGCAGAAGGAAAGAGGGAACTATTAATCATCTTCCCGGACGCAGACTCGACCTCACCATACCTCGTTCTTCGCGTCCCATGTGTCGCCGGAAACTCTGCATATGTCTGAGCTCAGAGCCCTGAAAACCAGGCCCGGCTGCGCGTTGGCGCGCGTTTGCGCTTGGTAAATCATGCGCCTGTTCGCGAATATTTGCACAAGTTGTCCGTTCGATTCGGACCCAGCTCATGGTCTTGGACATTTGCCCTTTTTTGTCAGTTGCCCTGTTTTGTGCCAGTTTCCACTCATCATAGTCAAAATGGATCAACTCCGATCAACAGGAGAACTCACCTATCTCCCATCTCAAACTCCTGCCCAGGACGCATAAACCTCTCCGAGGCTCATTCCTCTCCTCGCATCCCATGCGTCGCCGAGAGATTTACAAGGTTTGGCGGCATGGCTGCCTCCCTTCAAGATACTTTCCCGCGTAGACAAAGAGTCCCAACCACTGGGAGTCCTCATATCACAGGTCTTCTCGCTTTTTTAACTCATATCCGTTCATCGAACAAACGACCTGGTGATAGGTAATGAAAGGAAGTTGGAATCAAGATAATAAGCAGACTTCCTGTACTACGCTTTCTAATCGGTCTCCTGGATTTACATCAGACTCGACGAACACACAAGAATATAATCAGACGAACCCACGTCACCTTCTAGTTGTTCCCCTTGACCTTCCGACGTTTCGTGCCCTTGCCCTTCTCGTTCTGCTTCTCCGCTTTCCGTTTCTTCTTTGCGTCCAACGCTTCGAATCTCTGACGCAGTGATTCGTACAGCTGGTGGTTGAATCCTACACACCGGAGACCTACGGCCTCGATCGTGATATTTCCATCCGGAAAATGTTTCCGGATTATCTCTTTGTAGTTGGACGGACGAGGAATACCGAGGGCTGCATCTATAATTTCTGACCCCGACTGACAAGCAGTTCAGTCCGGCATTATTGACAACAAGGAATAACTGACGACAGAGCCGGGCCGGTTTACTCCCTCTGGATTCACGGGGCGGAGATCGTGGCATTTGTACGATCCAGCGTATATGATCTGTTTATTCTTCGCCATAAACACTTCGCGCGTGGCGCCATCCAAGATGGCAAGGTCGGATCCCTCGACCCATTTTTGCGATTGGCGATTGTAGCGATTGGTTGGACCGAATGCGACGAGAAGATCCAGGCCGGACAGCTCCACCAGGCGTCCCGGCAGATACAGGATATGATTCAGGAAA